>CM052801.1:7572252-7731292 GCA_028533885.1 Nasua narica | reverse complement strand
TGAGTATCAAAAGCAGCACGAAAGCCAGAGGGGATCAGGCAGACCCCAAACCCTGAACCTGTTATATGGACAGGGCAAGAATGTTCAACTCTTTGAAGATGGAATTTTCTGGAAAACGCGAGGGAAAAGCCTGAGTTAATACCGCCAAAAGGAAGCAGCAAATTTTCAGGGAGATCTTCTTAATCTATTGCAAAATAAAAAGCATTAAGTCATTTAAGGAAAACGCTGGAAGTTAAGGAAACTTTGTATTGTTTCCTTTCTGACAAGCAGCCATACTAGACGGAAGGAGGGGGAGCCAGAGAAAGCCGGGAGCAAACAGACCAGCCTGTCACCAGCTTGGAAGGCAGTGAGAGTCCAATGAATGCATCACTAATCTGGGGTCTGACCACAGGGGTAAGGGGACCCCGATCAAAAAAAACTTTTTTCAGGCCCAAGGATGGGCGAAGGTACTGCTTCGGCTGCAGAACAGTAATAGTAAACCCTTGACCTACACTATTCCTTGGCTCAGCTTTCTAGATTTATTTGGGCACAGGTAAATTCTTAGACTAAGGCAAAATGAAATACATACAAATCGACTGTTTCGGTTGTTTTATTACTTAAGAAAATTCAACCAGCAATTACAAGGGCACTGTCCTAGGCCCTGGCTAATCCGTTTGTGTTTCTGCTAATAAATACAAAACAGCTTCACCAAAAAGTTACCAAAGCATGGAATGGGGGCGCCTGGGTGGCTCAGTCGTTAAGCGTCTGCCCTCAGCTCAGGTCAGGATCCCGGGGTCCTAGGATCGATCCCTGCATCAGGCTCCCTGCTCAGCGGGAAGCCTGCTTCTCCCTCTCCCTCTGCCCCTCCCCCTACCCCAAACCTCATGCTCTCTCTCTCAAATAAATAAAAATTTTTTTAAAAAAAAAGCATGGAAGGATTCTGGGTATTTTTAGCGAAGGAGACTATTTTTTAAATAAGCTTTTCACTTATGTTCTCGCTTGGTCACTTTAATATTTCAAACCCCAACAAAATGGAAACACCGGAAGTTTTGAGGTCTGAATGATCGAGATCAACACTATAAGTCTCTCCCGAGCAGCCGTTTCCTTGACAGCCGACCCTTCAGAGGCAGATGAATCCGAAACAGCACAGGAAACAGCCGCCTGAATAGCACCAGTATGACGGAGACAAACGCGCCTTCTAATGTCTTCAAAAAGTGAAATGCCTTTTATTTTAGTAAAATCCACTTAAACGCACGCCAGGTGATTGAAAACACGTAGCTAATAACAAGCAATTGTGTGGAAGAAGTCAGAAGACGAAAAGCCCAACTGGCCTTTTGGGACGATTGGCTACTTTTTCAACATAACCATGAAAAGACGTTCCCTTTTTGGACTGAGAAGAACAACAAAAAAGACTCCTTTGTGTAAAATAGCTCATGTCAGAACTGGGCGTGGGACCCCAGCTGTTCAAATATTTGATTGCCAACAAATTTCCCGAGCGAGTGTGGGCCCCTTCCCGGAGGCCAGGGTCTCTCCTTCTGGCCTGGCTTTGCTGTCAGAACCCGCTGGGCGTCTGGGCTTTTCCAGATTGCTGTGAAATCACCACCACTCCAACACGCATGTTTGTGGCCAATGCTTAGACTCCAGTGGGTTCTGCTTTATCACTCCCTCATCATTCTGGAAAAACCAGTTACCTTTCCCCCCTTCGCGCTGGTTGCTGGTGGGCCGGTCGCTGGGAAACCCACTGTATTCTGGGGCTCTTTCATTGTGTGCCAGGGACGCTTTACCAGGCACGGTGAAGGCCGCAAATGTTATTTACATGTTCAGATTCCCCTTTTAATTGATGTTGTGGAAAAGCTTTTCCGGGGCTCTGGTTCCCTGGAAGGACGTTGGGGAAAAAAAAATCTCTGCGAGGGGGGCTTGATGAGAGGGTTCGAACAGCTGCACTGAAGGACCTAGATGCCACGAGAAGCTCATACGCCGGCTGTTCTGGACTCTTCTCAAAGTGTAATTTCCAAAAAGTTAAAAACATGGTTCCCATCAAAGACTTTCTGTAATTCCTTAGTGACGGGATCAATGAGACAGTCAAGGTATTGCAAGGAGCACGGGAGGAACTGTGTATTTTCATAAGCATTAAAAAAGAAGGATGTTCGAATGAGTTCGCCACGTTGCACGCGACCTGGCGTACGCATAGGTTCCGTGTCCTATGGGACTATGACACCATGACCTTCGGGGTGATCCTTTCCACCAGCCAGAGATGATTTGCATGCCTTCCAGACAAAATATACACATGAATGCATAACCTCACATAGTCCGGGCTTCTGGTGTAACAAATAATATGTAGCAAGTCAAACAAAGATACCTTCTCTAGCCAGTTGCGTGGTCCTGGGCTGGGCTTGTAGAAAAGGGCACCGCGATGACATTGAAAGGAGATCCTGACCACTCCCGGCCTTTTTTGCTGAGATCTGGATCATTTTTCTTAGCGCTTTACATATTAGTTCTATCCTGTTCTGCATTGATGCAGAATCAAGATGGCGGGAAGAATATGCTGGCAAGTTAGGTTTCACGATGTGAGAGTTTTCAACGCACCCCAGAAATGTGAAGAACTTGGATGGACTTGGGGGCGGGTGGTGAGGATAGGTGGCTTTGGGGAAGGAGAATGAGGCAAACCAGAACGACAAACGTTAAGTGGCTTAAAAAAAAAACAACCCATAACTATAGGCTTAATGTGCCCTATCAGAGAAACCAGTCAACTGGCTTGGAAGCAGCTCCTGACCTGCATTTTTGACTTTAAATAACACACTTTGTGACTTTTTTCATAGAGAAGAGCCACTTAGATGATCCCATGTAAATTACGCAATGCTGAAAATGTTAATTTTCACCGGGCCAGGGATCCGTTGGCAAGAAAGAGAACAACAAAAACAAAAAAGTGAAAGGCGGAGGTTTGGAGCTGGGCCTTGGTCTGGTGGTGGGGGGGTTGCTTCCCAGAAGAAAGGGGGAGAGGAGTCAGTCAGAGGCTGTGACCTCCTGGAGGGGAAAAATGTGATCTGGAACCGGGCTGCAGCTGTAGGAAGGGTTCAGGAAGTGGAGGAGCCCCCTGGTATGGGGACAGCGGGCTCAAAAGGTGGCAAGTTCACGGAGCCTCCCTTCCCTCACCGCTTCATCTAACCGGAAACCTCGCTAGTGGTGGAAGGAAGTGCAGGCCTTCTTTTGTAGAAAGCAAGAATGTGTCACCAGAGCTAAATTTTTTGTAATGAAAACGCACAGTGTGCTAAAAGACAGCGCAGTCACCTATCACAACTCCCAGCAACTTAAGGAAAAAGCGATGAAAGCAAAAGCCTCCAAAAAACCACTTTTGTCTTTTCCCAGGAAAAGCTTTTAGGGTGAAGTCAAAGGACATTCCATCATTCGTCTGAATAAGCCAGCGCCCATAAAAAGACCTCTGATTTCTTCATGTTTTAAACGTATTTTATAGGAGAAAGGATTTAGAGTGGGATTAAGTAATAAGAAATGTTTGTATTTGTCTTTCTGTGTGTAGAAGAGCTAACATCCAGATATTCTTATTTTAGATGTAAGGTTAAAACTGATTGACAAAGATCTTACACTGAATCAGAGAAGGCATGTTTATTTCTCTAGAACCCCTCCCCCCCATAGAGGCCAAGACTATAAAGTCTATTTCTTATAAAGAAGTTAAATTGTGAGCATATGGAGTAAGGGAATGAGACCAAATGCTAACTTGAATCCACAGGAAGAAATAAAGAGGTCCAAAAAATAGTAAATAAGAAGGTTAATATAACAAATTCTATAAATATGTACTTGCTCTCCTGTCTTCTCTCAGCTTCTTTAGAAGACATAAGATTATATGAAGCAATAATTGTAACAATGTATTGTTTGGTATCTAACATATATAGACATGATATGTATAGCAGTAAAGACACACATGACTGGAGTAAGGAATGGAGCTGTATAGGAATAAAGTATGTACATCTTACTGGGATTAAATTCGTATATATTTGAAGTGCATTATGATAAGATATATTTTGTAAATCTTAGAGCAACCACTAAGACAAAAAGAGAGAAAGAGACGGTAAAAATATGATTAAAAGAATTAAAATTATACACTAGAAAATATCCACTTACTACAAGAGAATATAGTGAAGGTGGAAGACAGGAACAGAAAATATCGGAGATGTTTGGAGAACAAAACAAAATGGCGGACATAAATCTAACCATATTGATAATAATTCTAATGGCTTAGAGAATGCGATCAAAAGGCAGTTATTGTCAGATGAGACAAAGAAAACAAGATCTAATTCTATGTTGTCCACAAGAGACACGTTTTAGATTCAACATGTGATGGTATGTCAACGTGTAAGGATGGGGGTAGGTGTCGGGGGTGAGCGAGTACACATTTCATCTACTGTGTGTTAGGCACTGAGGTACAATGACTTTTTGCCTTAATGATGGATCTTTTGTTACGAAAGATTCTAGCCCTCTCGTATCATAAGAACTTCAGCAAGTCCAGTGAGCATCCTGGAAGATTCACATACCTTCCTCCTCTACTCAGTTGAAAGAAGAGAGAAAAAAGATGAAGCTATAAACCATCAGATTATAATTTTCAAAAAGCTGAAAACAAAGCTTACATACTTACAGTGAATAAGCATGTTTCAGCCAGCAGAATGGTGTAGCTGGTCCAAGAGGGAATACCAAAGATTGAAGTAGTTATAGTCTCCGAAAGAAAGAATGCCAAAACAAGATCTCCACGTTAGAGACAGAATAGTTAATATCCAATGGAGTACTAAAACCCTAATACTTTTCTGTTAGAAATCATTTACATCTCCACTGGACAAAAATCTCTTTCAGTTTACCAATTTTCTACAAGTTATCATTCAATTTGGGAAAGGCTTGGATCTAATCAAATAAATAATAAGTCAAGCAAAGTCACCTACATTAGCTGCCCCTTAGGTGGGCCTGTAGGTAATGTTCTAGCAGGCATTGAAAGGGCACACTGTAATCTTTCTGTGTTCTGTGTTTTGGAAATTGTTTCTTAACAAAAGTGGGTTCAATTGTGAAGCCCAGTTTAACATAACAACAAGGATCACATGGCTAAGATTTACTGCTGGTTTCTTTCCAGGCGCTCTACTGAGCACTTCATATTCTTTATTTCATTTCCTTCCCCCTGCAATGCTAAGGGATAGGTGGATAACGGATGATTATGTCCACTTTTTTTGTGAGAAAATTAAGGCTCAGATAAACTAAGTAGGTTTCTCCAGATCACGTATCCGGTAACAGGTGTAGCTAGAATTTGCACTTGTGGTTTCTTCATCTGAAAGCTTGTGTATCTCACAAAGAGGGTTTCTAATGGTGTCTGAAATATTACACATTGTTCAATATGTGTTTCTGGTTTATTTGAACATTCAACCAATACAAGCAAAAAGAAAGAAAAAGAAAAAATAAATACCTTCAGAAGGTCTTTCCCTTTGTGCTTCTGTACAATTTCTCCCTCCCAGCAGGGGATTTTCTCCTGACCCAGACTCCTCACCTCCCTTTGTTACGCGAAGTCACACAATGACTGTGTCACTCCACAAGACGGTGCAAGTTAAGACCGAGTCTGGACACTAATCTTTCTTCTTTAGCACAAAGTACTGGCAGTGGAAATGTACCAGCCCTTGTCACAGGGGTTAATTTCATCTCTAGTCCACCTGGACAACTAAAAGAACTTCATGAACCACTATCATTCCCTCGATCAGTTGAGGAAGTCCAGTGAGCATGAACTGAAACATTTACTTTTCACAGATGGAAGACCAGATAGGCTAAGCAAGCCCAAGGTCACAGAGCAAAGCCTTGGAAGAATGCAGACAAGATGGCCAACTTTTTCAGTTGAAACTTAGAGTTGTAACTATGGGGAAGATCCTTCTTGAAAGTGTTCCCTTCCATTCCAGGGACTCCTTTCTTAAGGAAAAAAACGATGCCTAAAAGACAGCTGATTATAGACGGGGGAGAGAAAATACTTCAGAAAAAAGAACGCCTGGAACACGTCTGGCAGTGACAATTTTCTTGATTTTTAACGGTGAATGATTTTTGTATTTCCACGTAAGTGACCACATTCAGCAAGAAATAATTGCCAAACACCGGGCATGTGTCGCACACGCTTGGCTGAAAAAAACAAAGCCGTCGGAACCCAGAGCCCGTCTATGATCCTGTGCCACGGTGGAGTTGAAGTTAGCGATCAAAACGATTCTGTCCAGATGTCCTGTTCCAAAAACTACGCACGCCCAGGTCTCTTTCTGCTCAGGAGCTTGAATGTGTGCAGTGGTTCTGCGTGCCCTGAATCGCCATTGTTGTCAGATTCAACCACATCTTAGGGAGCACCTCAGTCATGAGCAAATGAACAGTCCGATAGTTGCACCCCGGGGTGTACCTCGCAGGGACACCTGGGGTATGTGGCAATGGAGAGGCAGGACAATGGCCAGCAAGGTCCTGGCCCCACCTGTTCTTTATCCAGAGCATCACCGGGCTTGTCTGCACTTGGATAATTTGCATTCGATACACAGCCTCGAGCCACGGGGAGGGAGGATGAAGAGGTGAGAAATGCAGCAGCATCTGAAGCGTCTCAGTCAATCAGAACTGTTGACTTTGTGGGCCAAGGAACTGATCTCCGTCACAACTGCTCGGCTCTGCTGACGTCTGGTAAGAGCGGCCACAGATAGCACATGCGGAAATAGTCGTGTCTGCGGCTCAATAAAACTTTATTTACAAAAATCGATGGCTGGCTGGATTTTGCCTACCAACTATACATTTGCTTACCACTGAATTAGAGGAACAGGCATCCAAACAGGCCTTCACCTTGAACCTGGACTTCAGAACTACGGATGGCAGGGTCTAAACTGGGAGGTTCTCGCCTTCCAATACATCATGGAAAATGGGGGCTTTCAAAATCTTTTTTCACAATGAGGCAGATCTGCACAAACTGAACGCAGCCGTGTCACCCGTACTCAGATTACAAAATGAGAAACGCCATCCCAGCCCTCCCCCCGGCTGAAGTTCAACACTATGCAGCGAGACGGCCCCATCACGGTCTGTCCAGGTGGCTCATTCAAGGGTATTGCTGCGGAGGGCTTTGGTGCATGGATGCCGCCCACGGCAGTTCTGGGCCTGGGTCCCCACCTCTGTCCCAGGCCTGAGGCTCTGCCGGCATTAAAACCCAAAATTTAACTGAGTACATTTTAAAGATCTCATTGGCTTTATTCAACAATTCATATGTCAGGCGGCATCCTTTCCAGCAGATAGAAAGGAACTCCACGCAGCTGTACAAAATGGAAGGTCTTACAGATAGAAAGGGGAAGGAACAGGAAGTTTTTAGCAAAAAGTGCATTGTTTCAGGCAAAGTCACTTTCCTGCGGGGGACAGAAGGGGTCTGCTGGGCAGATTCCTCACCAGCGCTAACAAGTGATTCCAGACTGGTTGAAAGGACATTTCTGGGAGAGGCCACCACATCTGCTGCCGTCGGCCTCTAGAGGGGCAGCCGCTGCCACCCCCCCGCGCCCCACGCCGGAGCCGGACCGAGGCAGCCAAGGAATGGGGCACCAGAGTGTGGGGGGCAGAGCGTGCCAGGTGAGGTGGCCCCAGGCAGCGAGTGCTGAGGCCTTGCAGGCTCTGGGTGCCCCCACAGTCCCCGGCACTCTGTGTGGATGGGGGAAGCTCTGGGAGCAGCCACCCTGAGTCTCTCTGAATCGCCTTGGGTGTCATTCGTCTGCTGTCTTGCAAGTAGCTCCCAGCTTCTGGAGAGAAGGCTGACTCACACTGACCTTATCTAGGTCACTTGGGCACGTCCTTCGCATTCTCCTTTCTGCAGTATGGATAAGCTGACAATCTCCCCAGTCTTTAAGCTCTGCTTCCTTTTCGCGTAACAATTCTGTCTTGAAGTCATTTCCCTCTCCCGGCGAGGTGCCTCATAGATAGCTTCAGCCACTTCTCCGCTTGCATCGCTGGCAAGGTCTGCCTTCCATGAAACACTAGAACATGAACACACTGAGCCACGTTCTCTGCTGCTTTATAACGAGAGCGCCTTTCCTCCGGGTTCCAATAACACGTCCCTCATTTCTGGCCAAGACCCCATGAGCCTTTCCCATCCATATTCCTGCTGGGTTTCGGGGTTCTCTGAGTCTGAAGCTTTCCGCACACTGCTCCTCTTTCCTTCCAGGGTGTTCAGCATTGTCCCGAACAGCCCCACTATGCTCTGCCAGGCTCTACCCATCACCCCGTTCCAAAGCCACTTCCACAATTTAAAGTATTTATTACAGTAGCATCCCCATTTCCTGGGACCAGTCTCAATCTTAGTTCAGGCCGCATAAAAGAACACCATAGACTGAGTGGCTAATAAACCACAGGCGTTTATTTCTCATAGTTCTAGAGACTGGACATCTAAGAGCAAGGTACGGGTAGATCTGATGTCTGGAGAAGAGAGCTGGCTTCCTGGTTCATAGACAGGTGTCTTCTCGCAGTGTCCTCCCGTGTAAGAAGGGGTGAGGGAGCTCACCAGGGTCTCCAGTACAAGGGCATTAACCCCAATCATGAGGGCTCCACCCTTACGACCTAATCACTTCTCAAAGACCTCCAAATACTACTATGTCGGGGATGAGGGTTCAACATGTGAATTTTAGGGGGACACAAACAAACAAACATAGAGTCTATAAAAACATGACGATGGGCCATTTGGATATTTCCTTCTGGTGAAGTGTCTCTTTAAGTCATTTTCCCATTGTTCTTTTGTGTTGTTTGTCCTTTTCTGACTGATTTAAGGAGGGTTTTTTTTTTTTTTTGTATGAATCCTAGTCGTATTGCTATGTATCATGTTACTTAAAACTTTTCAGCTTGAAACAAATATTTATTATTTCATATTTTCGGTGGGTCAGGAATTTGTAAACAGTAGACTGGGCTAGTTCTGCTTCAAGGTCTCTCAGGAAGTTGTAGACTGAGATCAGCTGGAGCTGCAGTCATCTGAGGGTTTGACTGGGACTGGAGGCTCCACCTCCAAGATGGCGCACTCACTTGACTTGTAAGTCAGTGCTGGCTTTTGGAATGGCACTTCAGTTCCTTTCACGCATGGTCCTCTTCACAAAGGGCTGCTTGAATATCCTCATGATATGGTTGTTGGCTTCTCTAAGAGTGAGCACTCTAAGAGAGCAAAGTAGTAGGCATAATCTCCTTTACGTGCTAAGCTGAAAAGTCATATACCCTCACCTCCATCATATTCCATTGGTCACCCAGACCAGCCCTGACTCAGTGTGGGAGGGGACTCACTACATAGGAGCATGAATACCAGGAGAGGAGAATCACTGGGGGCCATCTTGGAAGTTGGCTACCACAGGGGTCCTTTGTCATAGCAAGTCATTTTTGGGGAAGGAAAAACGGAAACACTGAGGAAGAGATCCTTTGCAATGTGCCTTCAATCATGTTAAATGCCTTTCCTTCTCATCTAAGTGACCATGTAACCATTCTTCAAGACTCATTTGAAGTCCCCAGTGCATCAGTTTCTCTGTGGTGACATGTTTATGTGCTTGGACCTCCAGGGCGACTCGAGACACTATCTGCCAACCGAGAGAGTTTTCAGGATCCCCGCCGGCTGCTAGTCTCCTGTGATACTCTGTTCCACTAACTAAGCCATGCCTTAAATCCTGCCTTAGTTCTTTTTTAATTAAGACTTTAATCTTCTCTTGAAGCAAGCATCTTGGGGAGGGTATCATGTTACGATTCGCTGTGACTCATTCATCCCTTAGTTATTAAAGGGTCACCCAAGAGATGGTTTTCAGGTTAGGGAGAGGCACAAAACACCTGAGCTAAGGAGATGTGGAATTTCTCAGCTAGGTAAGGGGAACCCTACAATAGAGCTGAAACTACGGAGGGTCGAGAGAAGTGCCTCAGGAGGAAAACTTAAGAAAGCACACGCTCTCAGAGTCATGGTAATACAGGGGCTGCACCTGAGAGTGAGCACCTCTTAAATTTTGCGCCTTGGGTGACCCACCAGCCTCCCCCTAGTCCAGACCCTGATTGGAAGCTCCAGGTGGCCACAGTGCTGTGTCCACTTTATCTGGGCCTGGCCCATATACACACAATAATGACAACCAATGCCAACAGGGATAACTTTAGGTCAAATGACACGCTATGGCCATTTTGGGGGGTAGCAATTTCATGTGGTTCAACTAATTTGCTAATTGTCAAGCGCTTTCCTCACATAATAATAACAATAATAAAAATTATTATTATTTTTAGAAAAGGGGACAGAGAGAGAGGTGGGGAGGGGAAGAAGGAAAGAGAGACTCTTAAGCTGGCTCCCAACATACATAGCACGGAGCCCAATCCAGGACTCGATCTCACACCCCCCGAGATCGTGACCTGAGCCAAAATCAAGAGTCAGACACTCAACCGACTGAGCCACCCAGGCGCCCCCCACATAATTATTAAGCCTTACAACAACCTCTGCAAAATAGGCATCCACCCCCGTTTCACAGTTAAGGAAAGTGAGGCTCATGAAAGCTACAAAAGTTGCCCAAGTTCATCCAGCTGAGACGAGGTAGTACCAGAATTCCAAAGTCAGTTGGCCTGAGTCACAAGCCTAAGCTCATTCCCTCTCACCATGCTGGGTATTTCTACAGGAAGATGGAAACTGACAGGGATGGGTGTGGTGTAACTTGAGGCCATCTGAGCAGAGGTTTACTCTGTTACATTAGCAATGACCTGTAGCGCCCCACGTTATGCAAACATATTAGTGCCATCTCTTAAGTGAAACATAGATATAGGTGCTTGCATAAAATGGCATGGGCAGAGGGAGCTAAGAACAGGTCCCCATGAATGACTAACTGCCATTGAGAGAGATGTTGCAGGTGGGGGAGGGTGGATCTGTGTTTACGGAGAGCTGCAAAATGTTTCACTAGAAAATTCTGTGTCAACGCCAGTGAGGCAGTCTAGTCTTTCTGCACTTTCTAGGAAAAGGAAGGATGACTTATTTTATGTTTTAGATGAGGAAGCGATTTTATTGATAAATGTAGCCATTTGTGAAATTCTGTTGGTGGTCTAAGAGTCACTACAAGTTTTGGCCTGTAAGAAAAAGATGCTCTTTTTCAGTGGAATAATATGTTGTGCTTTTGAGAGCGAAACTTATGAGGGGCACCTGGGTGACTCAGTCAGTTAAGCATCTGCCTTCAGCTCAGGTCATGATCCTGGGGTCCTGGGATCGAGCCCCGCATCAGGCTCCCTGCTCAGTGGGGTCTGCTTCTCGCTCTCCCGCTGACCCTCCCCCCGCTCATACTCTCACTTGCACACTCTCTCTCAAATGAATAAATTAAAAAATCTTAAAAAGAAAAAAAAGAGAGAGAGAGTGAACCATATGAAAATATAGATTTGGTAAACTTTTCCCACAAAGAGGCAGATCCTAAGTATTTGAGGCTTTGCCAGCCATAACATCTCTGTTCTACTACTCCATCCTGCCCCTGTAGCATGAAAGTAGCCACAGAAAATATGTAAACGAATGGATGTGGCTGTCTTCTAATAAAACTTTATTTATAAAAACAGACAGTGGGCTGGCTTTGACATGCGGACCATGGTTTGCCAACCCTTCCCTAGCAGCAGCATTCGAGTGTAATTTAGCATCTTTCTTTGCTCTTTAATACTTTGGGTTTTTTTTTTTTTAAAGATTTTATTCATTTATTTGAGAGAGAGAGACAGAACATGAGAGGTGAGAAGGTCAGAGGGAGAAGCAGACTCCACACAGAGCTGAGAGGCCGATGCGGGACTCGATCCCAGGACTCCGGGACCATGACCTGAGCCGAAGGCAGTTGCCCAACCAACTGAGCCACCCAGGCGCCCAATATTTTGAATTTTTTGTTCTGTGGTTTTGTTGTTGCTCATTGCTTTTGTTTTTGCTTTTTACAATTCTTTTAATGCTAAGATAATAAAGATTAAAAAAAAAAACCCAACCCTAGATAGTGTCAAATGTCTTTGAATGGAAGAGAATTGATAGATGGGAGAGCCATCCGGTCGCATAATAAGTTCCAAGTTTCAATTTGGTATTTCCAAAATAGAACTTGTTGCTGGAACATCTCTATCTTTAAACCTTTGGAGGGGATGCTAAATAAATATCATGGGACAGATATGTCACGTGTCCAATGCTGTTATTGGGTAATACATGAGAACCTCTGATTTATGTACTGAAGCATTTAAGTGTGTGTGTGTGTGGGTGGGTGCGTGCATGCACATGCGTGCACACAAAATAAGAACACTGTGCATGGGAAATGACAGCTGAAAGAGTAAATAAATGAATGCATAATATGGCTTTGCCTGAATGTACTAGAGAGTGTTGGTGTGTGTCTATTGATTCACACCGGCCTTGTGATCACTGTCACAGGCTTGGATTTCAAGTCTGGTTTCCCCGGTGAACCTCAGACCAATTATTTGGCTCGTCTCCTCACTCCTTCCTCAACTATAGAGAGGTTCCTCATTTAGCTCAGATGGTTGCAAATTCGGATGCCTCCCGGGGCCTCCAGAGGCCAGGCTGGTAATACAAGGAGGTAAGCACAATATAAAACAACAGATGTTAAGCTGATTGTACTATAATCTACTTTCTTTTGCAGCCTTTTTTTTTTTTTTTCAAGACTGCAAAAGAAAGGAGATTATAGTCCAATTTTTAGAACAGTTTTAGGTTCACAGCAAAATGGAGAGGAAGGAGCAAAGATTTTCCATAGCTCCTACCCCCACACATGCACACCCTCCCCCAGTAGCAACGTTCCCCACCAGAGTGGGACATTTGTTACAAGTGACAAAAGTACACCGACACTTCATTGTCACCCAGAGCCCACAGTTCACCTTACAGCATTCTGGCTTACTCTTGGCGGGGTGCATTCTAGGGCTTTGGACAAATGTATAATAGACACGCCTCCATCGTCATAGTATCGTACAGAGTAGTTTCGCTGCCCTAAAAATCCTCTACATCCCATTTATTCATCCTTTCCTCCCCCAATCCCTGGCAACCACTGATCTTCTCATTGGCTCCATAGTTTTGCCCTTTCCAGAATATCATATAGCTGGAATTACAGAGTATGTAGCCTTTTCAGACTGACCTCTTTTACTGAGTAATATGCATTTAAGTTTCCTCCATGCTTTTTCCTGGCCTGAGAACTCATTTCCTTTCAAAGCCAAATGATATTCTATGGCGTGGACATACCACAGTTGATGTATCCATTCACCTACGGAAGTCGAGTCCAGGTTTTGGCAATCATGAAGAAAGCTGCTATAAACATCTGTGTGCAAGTGTTTATGTGGACATAAACTTTCAGCTCCTCTGGGTGAATTCGAAGGAGGGTGATTGCTCGATCACATGGTAAGACTATGCTTAATTTTGTAAGAAACTGTCAAACTGTTTTCCAAAGTGGCTGGACCATCTTGCATTCGCAGCAGCAATGAGTGAGAGTTCCTGTCGCTCCACACCCTCGCCAGCATATGGTGTTATCAGTGTTCTTGATTTGGGTCATTCTCATAGGTGCGTGGGGGTATGTCACCGTTGTTTTAATCAGCATTTCCCTGATGACATACGATGATGTGGGGCATCTTTTTACTGATGCTGCCTTTTAGGGAATGGTAAAAGAGTCACAAAACTGCTTGCAAATTTCCTCCTTCGCTCACGGCTTGACCCTACAGACTAAAGTAGGTTTCTTTACCTCAGCGCTATTGATAGGTTTATGCCAGATTATTTTTTCCGGGCCAGCTGTCCTGTGCTTTAGAAGATGTTTAGCAGCACCCCTGGTTTCTGCTCACTAGATTCCAGTAGCCCCAAGCCCCACTCTCCAAGTAGCGGCCATAAAAAAGTATCTCCAGATGTCTCCAAGTGCCAAGGGCCAGATACGTTGCCCATTGTCTCCCAGGAAGCAAAGTTGCCCCCAGGTGAAAACCACTGAGTTTTCAAGGTTACTATGGAAACGGGGGTTTAAGGCCTGTCCTATTTCAGTGCTCTTCAAGGTTTGGTCCATGGACGCACAGTACCAGCACTACCGGGGAGCCTGTTAGAAATGCAAGTTCATGGGGCACCTGGGTAGCTCAGCTGGTTAAAGCCTCTGCCTTCGGCTCAGGTCATGATCTCAGGGTCCTGGGATCGAGCCCCGTGTAGGACTCTCTGCTCAGCAGGGAGCCTGCTTCCCCCTCTCTCTCTGCCTGCCTCTCTGCCTACTTGTGATCTCTCTCCTCTCTGTCAAATAAATAAATAAAATCTTTAAAAAAAAAAGAAAGAAAGAAATGCAAGTTCATGGGCCCTACGCCATCCCTACTGACTCTGGGGCCTAGGAATCAGTGTTCTAGCAGGCCACCAGGGTGAATGACGTCCACTAAAGTCTCAGCAGCACTGGAGTGGATTCTTAGGGGACCATTTCAAGCTTCTGCCCTCCTGAATGGAGGTGATGACTCATGAGGGCCACTGGGGTTCTAACCGGTAGGGGAGACAGCAAAACGTTGGAGGAAGAAGCATACTCGGGTTTTCCTCCATGAGAGCGGAGAAGAAGGGAGACGAAGCCTAGATTTTAATGACGTTTAATGAATGGCTCTTAAGAATTTAAATAACACAATTTATTGGTCACCTCCTGGCCTGCTTAGTACATTTGGGCCATACGTCTATCACAAGTAGATGCCAAACACAGTGGCTGCGGGTCCCAAAATGATCCCCCCAGGGACTGTGAAGGCATCACCTCCTCTGTCATTCTGATGACAGACACTTGCTTTCTTTTCAGCCCCCTTCCCGCCACTCTCTCCAGTAGAGTATATGCCCACCTCCCCTCCCCCAACCAGGAGCGAACCCATGACCCTAGCCAGATCTCTAGGGAAGCCCCCTGTGATCGTTCAAGCAAGATCTAGTAAGTGGGCTTGAGAAAAAGGACTCTCATGGATAGAGAAAAACAAAGGTAAAAACGGGGACAGCTGATGGGTTTTGAGCTGCTTCCAGTAGCTTCTATATTCTTCTGGGGGCTTGCGTGTGTGCTAATAAGTGCCTCCTCTTTTTGCCTTGGGTTATTTGAGTCAGCTTTCTGTCACTTCCAACCAGGAAGTGCTGACTAATACCTAGCTCATGGATAGCCATCTGGCAAATCCCATTGCCTAGCTCCTACTAAGGACTGGGATCCTGATGTAGGAATGTCAACTACCTCGTAGAATCATCCTAAGTCATGAATGTTTTTTTGTGATTAGCAGAGTCTCACAGATATCACAGGGACAAAAGGCTCAAAGAGAGACTTATTGTTTTAATTTAATTAAGATTTGATTATGAAAAAAATTCCCCCTTCATTCTTGCTTCCACACTGACTGACCAAAAAATAATTTCCGTATTGTTTACATCTTTTTTGTTTAAAGGAGTAAACACCATCAAGTAACCTGGAGTGTGTGTGTGTGTGTGTGTGTGCGAGTGTATGTTGTGGGGACCGGGGGCACGTTGCCCCCAAAATGGGCCATTTGGCATAAAGATTATTTTGAGTTAAAAGTAATCAAAACCCAGCAGAAGGGGGGGGGAGTTCTCCACCTCCCCCTGAGCTGCCCAAATTTACATTGGAAAGGAAGAGAGCTATTAACAGAGAAGCCCTTTTACTTAAGAACCTCATCTGCATAACAGGGCAAACCTGTTTTTCCAAACCTCACCTTTTACCTTCCTGCTAATGAGCGGTCCCCCACTCTGTGTCCTGAGGCCCCTCCACTAGAGCTCAGGAGGTCAGACTAGACTCAGGTTCCTTCACGGTCTTCAGATTTCCAGGTCTGTAGGGATTCCCTGCAGGTCTACCTATTAATGTTGATTTTCCTCCCATTAGTCTGTTTCATGTCAATTTGATTCTACATCCAACTAGAAGGACTGCAGGGCAGAGAAAGCTCTTGCTCCCCAACAGTGTGTGTGTGTAAGAAATATTCATTGAAGGAGATTCGAGGAATCCAGAAAAGAAAAGGAAGACAATTAAACCAATCCATAATCTTACTCATCAAAAATAAGCGTGATTAACATTTTGGGTTTCTTCATTTTTTTCCCCCCTCCACAAAGAAGTTCTAAAGTCCTATGTACTTCAGCTCCGGAAATCAACAAACACGCAAAGATCCCTCTATCAGGCGTTTAGAGTTGGGCTCAGCTCCTTACAAGTAACCTAATCACACCTGTTCTATGACTTCTTGAAGCTTACAGTCCAAACCAGGGGCGGGCAAACTTTATCTGTAAAAAAAAAGGCAGGTAGTAAATACCTTGAGCTTTGAGGGTCATCCCATCCTGTCCCAACTACTCAACTCTTGCTACCATTGGTGGGAAAGCAGCCATAGACTATATGTAAATAAGTGGACGTGGCTTGAGCCAATAGAATTTCATTGACAAAACAGGCAAGTTGGATTGGCAACCCCAAATCTGAACGGACCCAGCAGGTCAGCATTTTAAATGCCAACCGATTAAAGAGTCTCCTCCATTACTCTACCATCATTTCCCTCTGCAAAGTCTGACAAGGACGATCAATCGTATTATCCTATAGAGATGCCATGAAAGGAAAAGAGGAACAAGCGTGATTTGGAATCAAACCTACATCTCAAACGTTCTCACATCCATGGGAACATAAATACGGGCGAGGAACTGATTCCAGGACAAGAAGCCAAGTAGAATTATCTTAGTGCTCGGATTCAGGGCCAGAACTTGAACTTGACGTATGCATCTGCTAGCAAGGCCAAGGGCAGCTGGGTTGGTCCTTCTCTAGGACACAAAGCCTTGCTTTCCTAACCTGTGCTTCTTTCTGTGGAAGCTAAGCAAGTTGAGCCTCACTGAAGCCCCATGTGACCGATGGTCCCTGAAGTGACCTTGCTCCCACGGAACGGCCACCAGCTTTCCCTGGTTCTAGGGCTCCAAAGGCCGATGGGAACTGCTGTGCACCAGCTCCATTTTGCAATTCCCTGGATGGATGCTACGACTTTGCTCTGAAATGAGTCAGGAGAGGAGAGCTGAAAGCCACCTCTGTGCTCGTTGCTGGGGAAGCCCTGAGGCGGGCCCAGGTTGTCACCGCACTTCTCTCCAAGGAGAGAGACGATTCCCACAGGACCTGACTTGTTGGTGAGCCTTCCTTTCCCCTGGCAGGGCTGACTCATGGGGTGTATTGTGGCCAAGAGGGCCTCAGAGCTAGCTCCAACAGGGAAGGCTGTGCTAATGACTCCCTGAGGGCTGCAGAAACTTGCCTGAGAATTTAGTCTGGGGAGCCACAGGGCACACTCTACGACCTAAAGCTGGAGGGAGGCTCGAAGCTGAGGCTTCTGGGAAGCCCCCCCCCCCCCACCCCCGCCCCGGAGAAGCTCTAGAATGAGAGTGAGATAGAGGGACACCAGAACAGAGGTCCGTGAGGCTGTGAGAAAGCAAGCCACGACTGGAGTTCAGAGCAGGCTCCAACGTTTGGGAACAAGCAGGAAAAATCCCAGTTGTCTGTAAGTTTGCCCCCTGAAGCCTAACCCAGCAGAGGCCGATCACAGCCTGCCTCTCAAAACTGCGGTACGCCTCTGAATTATTCTTGGAGATCCAACTGGGACAGATTCCTGGATCCCGTCTTCAGGAACTCAGATTCACTTAAAGCACAAGCGGGGCTTGGGAACTGACATTCTTAAAACCTTCCAGGTGATTCTGATGCAAGAGACCTTAAACCGCGCTTCTAGAAAGACTGGACGTAAAAGGAGAAAATGATGTCTTCCCTGTTATCATGCCTGTAACGGCCACAGCAGTGGCTAGGCCTCCAATCTGGGCCTTTCCATTTGTTTAGCATTTTTAATCTTAAAAGCACTTTTGCACTATGATTTGCTATAATTTTCCTCCCACGGTGTTCTGAGGTAGGAGGTGTATAATCACCTCACTGGCAAAGATAAAGGCTCACAGCACTTCCTGTGTGGTAATAAATGGCCAGGCTCCCTGTACCGAGATAAATACCCAGATCTCCTGAACACAAGGTCAATGCTTTCCCCCCATTAGGTCACATGCTCGTGAAAAAAAAAAAGGAACTGCCTAGAATCCAGAGATCCTACCCCAATTTCCTGGGTCTTTGAGAACAGAATGCCTTGGGACTCGATCAGACTTGTCTCTGTCTTCCGTAGAGAATGTGGGTAACACGAGGGGAGATGACCACAGGCACAGGCGAAACGCCTGAAGGTAGGGTCAGTGTGGTTTGGGGAGCTAGGAAAAGGGGTAACACGGCATTACTGAAAAGACTGAGGTTCTCAGAGCTGTCAGTCCAGCTCCTGGTCTGCAGTCAGAAAAACCAGCATCGGTGAGATTTAGAGCCACAAAGAAGATCCAAGAAAGACCTGCAGTCAGTCAAGGGGAGCTTCAAGCAACCTGATGAGATGGGATTGCCTTGCCACTCTCCACTACCCAGGGCGAGAGGCTTTAGCATGGACACAGGAAGCTAGAACCTCATCTTCCGGGTAGACTTAGGGCACAATCAGCCATCTCCAATGGGCCTCTGATTCTCCCTCAGAATTAAGGAAGGACATCTGAAACCATCTGTACTCCATTGGCTGAATTTAAATTAAAAAAAAAAAAGGACAAAAAGAGCCAAAAAAAAAAAAAATTAAGAAAGGGACTGGTCTCAGTCTTCTAAATAGAACTTTCCTTGTGGTTAGCGTCTAGGAACAGGGCAGAGGTCCTGGCAGATGAGATTCCCATAGGCGCGCATCTTAGAGATACTGCAGTCTAATGCCTTGATGCTCAAAGTGTGGTCCACGGGTCAGGAGCCTCAGCACTGCCCCAAAGCCTGTGAGAGGGGCTGTGTCAGGCCCCGCCCCGGCGCTGCGGGATCGGAATTTGCATTTAACAAGACCCTCCCGAGCTCCCTGCCCATGAAACTCCGAGAAGGCAAAGCAGGCCCTCTGGTCAAGTACAAAGCTGGCAAGGCTGAAAATGACCAAAGAAGCTACAAGCAGGTGAATGCTTTTCTTCACACGTCTCTCTGAAAGTGTTAAGGTTAGAACAACTGTCAATTATAGACGGAAATTTCTAAAGCCCGCCTGACCCTCATGGAGAATACTGAACCGAGAAGCCCAGGTTTCCAATCCAAAGGAGAAAATAGGCAATGAATGAAACTGGGTTATCCAGTGAATGAGGTTGAATGCATAATTCGGGGAGAAAAGAGAATTTCGGTTTCTAAAAACAGGATGGATGAAGTTCTGGGCCCAACCAGATGGAATACGCCCAGAACACAGACTGGGCACAGGATTCCCTGATGGAATTTATGTGAAAGGAATTGTAAATCAACACCTAGCTTCTACATAATTCAAAAACTGACAAGGACGGTGGGGGGTGGGGGGGGGATCAGTTGGCAATGAACTGATTCACCACCAGACAAGCATGAGACGCCCCAAAATGTGCCACTTTGGCATAAAGATTATTTCCAGATTGTTTCCAGTCATCAAAACCCAGCAGGCGCCGGAAAGTTCTCTGCCTCCCCCACTGACTGCCTACATTTACACTGGGAAAGAGTCCGTACCAGCAAGAGAGTTACTAACAGACTCTTCCCTTTACCTACGCGACTCCTCTGTCTAATAGGGCGACATTGTCTTGCCAAACATCTGCCACCTTCTTGCTAATGAGCTTTCGCCCCTCTGTGTCCTCAGGCCCCTTCCCCTCTCCTGAGCCCACATAAGCTTCCTGTTGTCTCATCGTCTTTGGAATTTCCATGTCTGTGTGGATTCCTCCTACCTACATGAGCTACTAAATTTGATTTTCTCCTGTTAATCTGTCTCATGTTAATTTGATTCCAAGTCCAGCAACAAGGATCGTAGCGTAGAGGAAAGTCTTCCTCCTTGACGGTGGCAGAGAGAGTAGTTGAAGAGATAGGAAGGCATCAGAAGAAAGAAGACTGCTACCATCTTTCTTGTACAGATAGAATGAGTTTCTTAGCATCAGAAAGATTTTTATCTGTCGGTATTTGAAACTCAGTGGTTCCAAAACCTTCCAAAATTCTTTAGTATAATGAAACGATGGTGATTGTTATCCAAAAGGAGAAGGGCTCCTGTTGAAGGAATTAAAGAAATAGTTTCTAAGTTTCATCTAAGGATCAAAGCAATCGCCAGAAGAATGGGCTGTTTCACCAAAAATGGTGAGATGCCCGTTTCTGGAAGAATTCAAGTCTGGATGGATATCTACTGGAGAGAAGATTCCTGCATTGGGTAGGAATATGAACCACGTGACTTCCAAGGTACTGCTGGAGTCTAAGTGTTCAGAGTCTCCGACATATTCGGTCTGCCATTTGGCATCTGTTTCTATCCCCAGGGGAGAGTTTTTATACTGAGGCAAATATATTAGATGGAGCTCTCCATAGTTAAGATGCTTCGAGAAGAAAAGGCCCAACGATCATTTTGCCCATCCCCCCATTTTACAGTTGAGATCAGATCCAGTTTTATTCATGACGCCGAAGTCATATATTCGGGGGGGGGGGGGGGCGCGAAACTGAGATTGTGAGCTTGAACTTCAGTATTGCCGGTCCATATGTGGGTGTAGTTTTAGGCAACAGACATACCTAATTCATGTTGTATTTTCCACATCATAGTCATTCCTTGCAATTCTAAACTTTATTGATGAGCTTCTGTTAAGTGGTTCTACTGAACCACTTAACCACTGTTTGTTCAAGAAACCACTGTTTGTTCAAGAAACACCTTTCTTGAACAAAGATTTTATTTTTTTATTTATATTTTATTTGAGCGAGGTCGGGGGAAGGGGTCAAAGGGAGAGAGAGAGAATCTCAAGCAGACTCTCCGCTGAGCACAGAGCCTGCTGTGGGCCTCGATCCTATGACCCTGAGATCAAGACCTGAGCCAAAATCAAGACTCAGGTACTTAACTGACTGAGCCACCCAGGTGCCCCAAGACACTAAACTTTAATTAGGAAAAATTTCAAAGATACACAAAAATAGAGTGAAATGAGCTTTCATGTACCCTCTACCCAGATTCAACAGTTACCAGATTTTGCCACGCTTGCTTCGTATATCCCCCTTTCCTCTTTGCCAACTATTTTAAACAAATCCCCAATATTATATCATATTCCCTCTAAATATTTTCATATACATCTCTAAAAAATACAGATATTTTCTTGTATATAACCGCAGCGCCATTCATGCTGAACAAAATTAACACCCAATACCTAGTTTACAATCAGAATTTCCCTAATTGTCTTAAAAACCCCAATCCCTCTCTTTCTCTAACCAAAAAATAAAAACTAAACACATAAAAGAAGGCAATTATTAACTCTAGAAATAAGTACAAAAGAAAGGAGATGCAATGATATCTATGAATGATATTTATATAGCCATAAAATATTAATAGTGAATAGGGATGGATAAAAAATTATCATCTAATTATATTAGGAGGATAGGAGAGGAACAGAGAATTTTCTTATTGGAAAACGAACAGATAATACTTAAAGCTCAATAATAAAAAACAGCAAATAATTAGGGTTTTGCCTTTGTTTTGTTATCTTGTTTTATTGGCAACGAGGAATTAGATAGCAGAGGAAACAGCTGAGAGACTTAATGGCTGGGTGCCTGGGTGGTTCAGTCGGTTAAGCATCTGACCCATTTTTTTTTATTTTATTTTATTTATTTGATAGAGACAGAGAGTGAGCATAAGCAGGTGAAGCAGCAGAGGGAGAGAGAAGCAGACTCCCTAAAGGGAGCCCCACGTGGGGCTCAATCGCAGGAAGCCAGGATCATGACCTGGGCCGAAGGCAGACGTCCAACTAACCAAGCCACCCAGGCGCCCCAGGTGTCTGACTCTTGATTTCAGCTAAGGTCATGATCTCGGGGTCAAGATCAAGCCTTGAGTCTGGGTCCACACTCAGCCTGGAGTCTGCTTGAGATTCTCTCTCTCTCCCTCTGCCCCTCCCCACATACTCACACGTGTACTCTGTCTCTCTCAGATAAATAAAAAAGAAACGAGAAAGAAAGAAAGAAAGAAAAAAGAAGAAGGAAGGAAGGAAGGAAGGAAGGAAGGAAGGAAGGAAGGAAGGAAGGAAAGAAAGAAAGAAAGAAAGAAAGAAAGAAAGAAAGAAAGAAGAAAGAAGGAAGAAAGAAAATGGCTGCCTCTGGCAGACCATGTATGATGAGAAGAGAGAAGTGATGTTTTAATTAATTATCCATGTGTAGCTTTGTGCTGCTTTGGTAAAACCGAAGAAGAAAGTATCTGTATCTGCCAGTGATTTGTCCCCTCAGACCTCTGCTAGAAGATGACTCTTCTCTCAGTAAATTCAAACATGGAGTACCAGCCGTCAGCGTGGACTGTCACCCTGTGGTTCTCCGCACGTCACCAGCCCAGAATCTCGTTTCATCATCACCTCCAGGACTGCCTTCACATCCCTCCCGGGCAGGCTCAGTGATTTCTAACTCCATAACTTCCACTTTCTTGGTTTATTGCCTCGTTTTGCAGCTTCTTTCCTAGTGGCTTTCAAAGAAAGAAAGAGGAGGTGAAATTTCAAACACTTTCAGGTCTAACTCTATTTTTTCTCATCCTCACGCTTGATTGCCCGATGGTGGGGTCCCTGACCAGTTACTTCCGTGCGGCATTTCGAAGCTCCATCAGAGTCTTTCAGGTTGTTATTGAGAAGATCAGTGTTTTGTTTATTCCCTATCCACTTACATGACCTATTTTATAACTTTGTGTGGAAATGTTTGGAATCTTCTCTTTAATCCCGGTGTTCTAAAATTCCATAGCCATATGCAATGGTTTGGTTTTCTCTCATTATGCTGCCCACCTAAGGGAGACTTTTCAATCTGGAGATGTGTGTTCCTCAGTTCTGGGAGAAATACTGTAATACTTTCTTGATGATTTCTTCCCTTATATTTTCTGTGTCCTTTGTTCCCAGGATGGCCACGGTTTAACGCGGGGTCTCCTGGACTGCCTGCCTGGTGTTCTCATCTGTTCTCAGCTGCACTCCATCTCTTTATGTTTTTGTTCTACTTCCTGGAAGACCTTGATTTTATTTGTCAGAACCTTAACTGTTATTTTTAATTTTTTTTTTAATTTGAGAGAGAGAGAATGAGGGAGAGCATGAAAGGGGAGAAGGTCAGAGGGAGAGGCAGGCTCCCCGCGAAGCTGGGAGCCCAATGCAGGACTCAATTCCTGGACTCTGGGATGATGACCTGAGCCAGAGGCAGTGGCTTAACCGATTGAGCCACCCAGGTGCCCTTGCTTTTAATTTCTAAGCATGTGGTGAATGTTCCTTTTTTATAGTGTGATGTTCTTGCTTCATGACTGCAATACCAATACCTTCCTTTAAATCTTTGAGAATACTAGTTAAAGATGTGCTATTATTGCTATTTTCTTCTTCCTGCAGTGTCTCTGTTTCTTCCAAGTTCTTTTTTGTTGTGGCCTCTGTCTTTCACCTTACAGGCTTCCCTTGGGTATCTGGTGACCTTTGACCGTCTGCTCGTATTTAAGGGCAAGGCAGATTGGAACATATGCTGATGAGTCAGTTTCTCTGTTCTTTGCACACTTGAATAAAGCATGTTCTCTTTGACTCACTCGGTTGTGAAATGCCCTGCGATCAGTGTCTTGAGGTATTTTCAGAGATTCCTGAGAAATATTCTTTCATTTCTTGCCTGGGGTATATGATACCCCTTGCAGAACTCTGGGCTCCAAGTACGGAGAGAGGGAGCTGGACATGTCACTGTTAACTGCACAGATGTTTAACCTCCTCCGTTAAAAAAAATATGTGTGGGTGTATAATATATGTATTATACATTATCATATTGATATATTAATAATTAAGTATTGATTAATAATTAACTATTATAGTAATGTATAATTATTACAATAATTAAGAATTAATTACAGATCAATAATAAATTATAATAGTTTTTAATACTGTTTAATATTGTTTTGTATTATTTTATATTTTAATATTGAATTATATAGTAACTTATTAATTATTATTGATATATCAATATTATATATGACATATTATATATGATTGTGTGTATATATAGACACATACACATCCCACTATCCTTTTCTTAGCTCTGCTTGATATCTCAAGTTTAAAATCCCTCTGGTTTTTACCCATAGTCTTCTGCCATGAGGGGGAGGGGCTTTGGATTCTCACTTCAGCTGCATCGAGGCTTCAGCTGTGGAAGTAGCTGGTCACTCAGCCCCGGAGCCCATGTGGGATTGCACACAACAAGCATGTTCTTTGGGGACCTGTAGCACTACCAAGGTTAGGTTCCAGCATGTGGGTATTTTAGGTCAGTTTCCACTCATATAACTGTTGTTTACCATCGAAAATGTCCTTTTTTATTTTTTTTAAAGATTTTATTTATTTGAGAGACAGAGAAAGAGAGCAAGCAGAGCAGGGGGGCAGGGGAAGGGATAGGGCAGAGGGAGAAGGAGAAGGAGGCTTCCTGCCGAGCAAGGAGCCCAATGCAGGGCTCGATCCCAGGACCCTAAGATCATGACCTGAGACGAAGGCAGATGTGTGACTGACTGAGCCACCTCGGTGGCCCTAAAATGTCCTTTCTTTCATCTCTCTTCCCATTCTCTGTCTTACATGTTTTTACCTTTAAAAATAGTCTTTCAGTTTCCATTTTAGTAAGGTTTTATGAGGGATAGAGGTAGATGTGAGTGTTCCATTTCCTACATTTAACCAGAAAGCCAGTATATCTGCTGAGTTTTTAGTTTATTTTTTATATTTTATTAATTTATTTGAGAGAGAGAGAGCGATCGAGTGGAGGAAGGAACAGAGGGAAAAGCAGACTCCCTGCTGAGCAAAGAGCCCTGTGCAGGACTCGATCCCATGATTCTGGGATCATGACCCGAGCTGAAGGCAGATGCTTAACTGACTGAACCACTCAGGTGCCCCGAGTTTTTTTTTTTAATAATTTTTTAATTTTGTAAAGATTTTATTTATTTATTTGATAGAGAAAGAGAGATCACAAGTAGGCAGAGAGGCAGGCAGAGAGAGAGGGGGAAGCAGGCTCCCTGATGAGCAGAGAGCCCGATGCGGGGCTCGACCCCAGGACCCTGAGATCATGACCCGAGCCAAAGGCAGAGGCTTTAACCCAGTGAGCCACCCAGGTGCCCCCCTAGTTTTTATTTTAATGGCTATATTTTTATTTCCTAATTTTCACTGTGTGTGTGTGTGTGTGTGTGTGTGTGAGCGTATGTGAGCTTGTGTATATCTGTTAATTACAGTTGTCTCCACATCTGCTAATAGCTATTTACTTTTTGGTAGGATAATGACATAGTTTATTCACATTCCACTTCATGCACTTTCTACCATTTTAATATTTTGTTTTGTATTGTTCAATAAGCATGCATTATTTTTATAATCTAAAACAAATATATAATTTTGCACAAAATAATGCATCAGTGACATTTATTTCCTGTGGTTATTCAGCAAAAACAAAAACAGCTCGAAAGAGGGGTCCCCAGCTGGCTCAGTCAATAGAGCGTATGACTCTTGATCTTGGGATTGGAAGTTTGGACCCCACCTTGGGTATAGAGATTACTTAAAAATAAAATCTTTAAAGAAACAAAAAACAAAACAAAACAAAACAAAAAAACAGAAAATATGTAGGTATGAGAAATGAAATGGAATTTTTTTAATAAAGGTCAGCATTGGCACTTTAATGCACCATAAAACAAAAAGACAGTGGTTTCTTTTGTTAGTATTTTATTTGTTTTACTAGATTATATTCTGAAAAAAATATATAGTGTATACTAATTCATTAATGATTCACTGACATTTGATTAAGTGCCAAGCACAAAGCTAGGTCCTAGCGTTAGGCAGCCGTAAGAAACGCACGCCAGTAGCGAGAGACATACAGATCGATGATTTCATTAGAGATTTATGAGTGCCTTAGTGTAGACACAAAGCTGTGCTGTCACAGAGACACAAAATATTAGTTCTCCTGGGGCAGGAATGGGTAGAGGATAGGTTAAGAAAGTCTTTAGAAAAAGACATTGGAAGTCAGTCTTTTTCCCAAGTTTCCCTTGCATTCCAGTGCTCCCTGCTAGTGTCCTGGAAACAACAAAACAGGTTTCTTTCTTTTTTTTTTTTCTTCTGGATTTTTCTCTTACCTTTTTTTCACTTAGAAGAATGGCAATCTATGAATTTTTAAAGCCCGCTTTCAAACAGAGCAATGAGAGCTTAGGGAAAGATTTACTTCTCTACTCCGACCTGAAAATCTATTATTCACCCACAGGGAATTCCAAGTATAACAATAGGAAAGAGGAGGGACAGCTGAGCTTCAATAAAACACTTTCATCTTGCGTATTAGGCAACTGGACTCAGGTAGAAAACAGATATTACATTGTCGGTGGCTTTTGGGAAGAGACCCAGTTCGATTTGCTTGTTTAGCCTTAACAATATTAAAAATGTATGTCGATTCTTCTAAGATTTAGCATTGCTAGAATTTACTGACAAATATCACTTTCTGAGGAGGGAATGCATTCGCGTGGTAGAAAAACAAGAACGTACCATTGTCATGCAGTGGAACGGTCCCTGGCATTCCTGTCTGCCGTATCCAGTTCCGATATCCACTGCCACCCCAGGTAAATACTGTGTTCTGTTTTGTATGCGGTTTCCCCCCCAGAATTTCACCCAAACAAATATGATTCTTGATCCTAATTTCCCCCCTTTCATATAAGAGTTTCTGACAGACACTAAGTTGGGTCCAACAACACTAATAGCACCTCGAATTTACCAAGAGATTTTTAGTGCAGCATTTAAGCCTAAACACCTACATTTCTCTCTGATACTCCCACAAGCCCATTAAAAGGATAGTAAGAAATGAAAAGAGTAAAACTCCACAAAGATATAGAGACCGGGAAGAGTGAAATCCGTCAACACGAGATACTGTGATAGATTTTATTATTTGTTCGTGTTTATTTGTTCCCTGCCTGTACCGTGCTGCTTTCCTATAGGTAGAAAAACTTCACCCTATGTCCTTTGGGCACAGCCACTTGCCTTGCTTTGGCCACTGCAATGTGAGCAAAGAATTCCTAAGACATGTCTGAACAGAAGCCTAGTGTCCTTCTGGGGTTCAGGTCTTTTCATTCTGCTTCTGTCCTCAATAGAAGCAAAAAATTCCCCAGATGGTGTCTACTCTTAAGCCTGAGTCCCAGATTTTAAAAATACATGAAGCCAAGCCTGGTAGAACCGTCATGGAACCACACAGCCCTCATGTAACTTAGAGACCAAAAAAAGCGTTGCTGGAAGCCATTGCGATCTGGGGAGTCTGTGGCTATAGCAATAGTACATTCATGCAGATACCAACATATTGGGGCACCTGGGTGGCTCAGTTGGTTGAGCAACTGCCTTTGGCTCAGGTCATGATCCTTGAGTTCCGGGATTGGGTCCCACATCAGGCTCCCAGCTCCACAGGGAGTCTGCTTCTTCCTCTAACCTTCTCTCCTCTCATGCTCTCTCTCACTTTCTCTGTCTCTCAAATAAATAAATAAAAAATTAAAAAAAAAAAAGACCAACATATTTTTGCAAGTTGGATAACACATGGTGGGGTGAAAACAGAAGAAAGCAAATGTCTCATAGATCTATAAATAATTATTTATAAATCCTAATTATATAGATACTAATACCTAGAGATCCACCAACATCAACTCCAACTCAACAGAAAATCACTGCACACCCACAGCAAAAGATAACTGTCATCGAGCCCCATCTCTGCTCACAAAGCTTCTCAGTTTACCCTTCGTGCGTTAGTTAGCCTTAAATCTGAACACATAACCGAGGAAAGCCTGTGATATGAAGGACAGAAACCAAACACGCACAAGTAAAGGAAGTTGTAGGAGACAAAGATAAATCAGGAAGCTGAACGAAATTAAAATTAATTTTCTCAGAATCATAAAGGATAGTAAACATGAAATCAGATTGTACATGAAACATTAGGATGACCTGTCAGAAGGAACAGAAAAATGTTCCTATAGCCCGGATGTAAAACTCAGTAAAAGGTTCTGATGGTAACAGTGATCTCCCAGCCATACTGTCCTACTGAACGGTTTCATGGAAAACCACGGACGCTACCTAGTGCCCCATAAACTATACAACTAAGCGACCCAAAGGAGAATAAAACACTAACAAATGGAGAATGTGAGAGGAAAATGAAGAAACATCTGTCCAGCAGGACCACTATCTAATACATGGAAATTCCAGAAAGAGAGAACAGGGAAAGCAGAGGAGGAAAATCATAAAATAACATGTGAATATATTCTAAAACAGAAGGGTGTCCAGATTAAAATTGAGAGCAAAATAAATAAATACAGCAAAAATAAATAAGAAACATGAGGGACATCCAGGCATTGTGAAAATCTCTGCCACTGGGGCGCCTGGGTGGTTCAGTGGGTTAAGGCTCTGCCTTCGGCTCAGGTCATGGTCTCAGGGTCCTGGGATCGAGCCCCACATCGGGCTCTCTGCTGGTAGGGAGCCTGCTTCTCCCTCTCCCTTTGCCAGCTTCTCTGCCTACTTGTGATCTCTTTCTCTCTGTCAAATAAATAAATTAATTTTTTAAAAAAATCCTTACCACTGGGAATTTTTTTTTTTAAGTATAAAAGATTCCTGGTAGAAGAAGTGGATGTGGGCCGATAACATACAAATGACTGAGAACTGGATTGACCTTGTTCTTAGTAGGGACACAGGATGCTGGAAGTCAAAGAAGCAATGTTTTAAAACGTCAAATAGATGCTCTATACCCAGTCAAAGCATCGATCAAATGAGTAGTTCAAGTAACATTTTCAGACAGAAAAATACTCAAAAATTTCCCTTCCATAGCTTTCTCAGAAAAACACTGGTGGATACGTTCCACCAAAAGAAGGGAATAAACAAGCAAACAGGAAGGAAGGAAGGAAGAAAGGGAGGAAGGGAGGGAGGAAGAAAGGAAGGAAACAACTATGGTATGCTGTTTATATTTTGCTGTGTAATAAAACACCCAAGTATTTCTTCTGCCACTTGGCATAACATTTTAAAAAATTATTATGTGGTCAGGAATGTGAAAAGGACACAGCAAGGATGGCTCTTTGGTCCTCCGAGATATCTGAGGTCTCAGCTGGGATGATATGGGTGACTGAGCGTTGAATGGCTGGGGGCTGGAAGAGCAGGGGCTAGAGGATCTGTTTCCAATCCAATCCAGTAGTTCACACCTTTAGCACCTAGGCCAAGATGGCTGAGGCCAGGCTCAGGCGGAACCGTCTACTGCGCATCTACACGTGTTCTTCCGCCAGCGGTCTCAGGGTGGTTGAACTTCTTACGTGGTAGCTCAGGACTCCGAGTGTTCCCAGGGAACAAGGGTGGAGGCTTTTTATGGTTTAGCCCCGGAACTCATATTGCATTACTTCTGCCGCTGTCTCTTGTTTGAAGTCATCATAAGCTCACCCAGATTCAAGGTCGGGGGTGGGGCGGAATATGACATGGATACTGCCACTGGTGGGAGGAGTGCTGAAGAATCTGCAGCCATGTTTTAAAGCCACGACACACGAGATCAGAGAATCAGGGGATCCCATCAGAGGATTCTTAGATGCTGTGTGTTGTAAAGAACTCCATATGCTGTTTCCTTTGAACTAGGGTTCATCTGTTCTTCTCTGTTTTCCTTCACTGGGAATAATTTATAGCATTTTCAACCTTGTCACATTCTGCCTTCTTATCCAAGTATTTGAGGCTTATTAAAAACTCAGACATATCTAAATTATTTTGCAGCAAACAAAAACCGTCCATACTATTCCAAGCCAGATGGGAATTTATTTATTTTTTTCAAGGTTTTTATGTATTTACTTGACAGAAAGAGAGAGCGGGAGTGAGCACAAGCAGGGAGAGCGGCAGAGAGAAAGGAAGAAGCAGACTCGCACTGAGCATGAGCACGGAGCCCAATGTGGGGCTCGATCCCCGGACCCGAACCAAAGGCAGACGCTTAGCCGACTGAGCCACCCAGGTGCCCCAAGATGGGAATTTATAGAGCAGTAAAAGGAAAACTGTTCCTCAAATTGATAAATTCTGTGTCTGTCAACAGAAAATTCCTTACTTATTCTCAATTTGTTGCTCCCTATCTTGAGTCACTTATTCTTTGCAGGGAGAAGGCCTCATCTCCTGATTCAGAGAAAGCCATAAATCCAGCTAGATTTCTTGTGACCTCATTAACTGATCATTCCACAGAAGATTCCTCCACGGAGATGCAGTGGGGGTGGACACCGAGGGCAGCAAAGCTTACAAGCTACCCAGTAAGGAATTTTTGGAGGCAGAAGATTTCTTATGCCCACCCAAGACACATATGAACGTATTTTAACGTTTTAATGGCCTTGCTATTATATCACAGCGTGAAGCACGCCAAAAATATTTGCCCCAAACTGACATCCGTTCTCCCTGTAAACCCTGGAGTTATGTGGAAATTCAGCTGTGAACGGCTGGCTTGCTGTATCTTTAAATGGGCTGTAAAAATACCAGTGGGTTTTTCCTCTCTCATTCTCCGTGGCTGAGAGAGCCGGGTAGCTGCAGAACGAATGAGAACTCTGGAAAGTCTCCACGATCAACAGAGAGGCTGGGTAGAGAGGGCAAACATCAGAGCATTTCAGAGGACAGACTTCCTCTCGGAGCAGGAAGTCCAAGGGTTCACAAGTTCACTGCAGAGGGACGTCGGCACGGGCTTGGCTGGAAACACTATCACCTTGGTCAGGGATGGATTCTTCTTAACGAGAAACAGCTGCTCCCAGAGGACTGCAGGGAAGTTTCCGCTCCAGTAGGAGCCAGAACGCACCACGATGCACACAGAGGGTCAAAACCAGGCTTTTTGGCCTTTAGACTGGAGGAAGGAAAACTGTTCCTTCCAGAGAGCCTCTGGTGGGGTACGGCACTCGGCCCACCCGAGGCTGGCAGCTGATGGCTCCGCACCAAGGTTTCACTGTTGTCAGTGCCCATTGTTCTTTTTTGTCACTCGTCTTAAGTAAAAGCGAAGCTCTCTGTAATTAGAAGGCCGATGATGTCATGGAGAAAAGGGCCCGAGTGCCAGGCTTCGCACAAAGCCCCAGGCTGCAGCTGCAACCTACGCTGTAATTTTAAATTTGGGTCCAAATTACAGGATACCGGTAGTGCAGCAGCAAAGGGGCTGGGGACGCAGAGAAGTGAGCAGGCACACCTCGCGACGTTAAAACTCTCCCTGCCCTCGGGAGAGGAATTTTATTCCAATCTGGGAGAGTGGATGTTTCAGAGAAGGAATTGGGTAAACATTCCAGACAAAACCACCAGGAAAGGCTTTTGTATGACTCTGGGCTGATGTAAAGCAGCTCATTGTTTCTGAATAGCAGTGGGTAGAAAGGCACTGAATTCTGACCTAGAGTCACTGAAAGTTGATTTTTTTTTAAACCCTACGATTTAATAGACCTGATGGTCTTGTACTTCCTGATGTAGGGGCTATTTAGGATCAGCGAACTCTCACTCTGTAGGCAACAGGGCCCCTATCCCCCAGCTCTGTATCCCCATTGCATTCTGTGCGCCCAACCTCTTCCCTGGGGGATCACTCCCAAAGACATCCCTTCCAAACCAGGTTCCTTGCCGGCCTGTACCCTTCATCCCTGAACTCCCTCCTCCCACCCTATTTCCAATCTTCTCCAAAAAATGGTGCCACTACTATCCAGGCATTCGCCCTAAAAACCTTGAAGTAATGTTAGTTCCTTGTCTCCTTTCAGTGGATTTACCAAATTCTGTTGGGGTTATTGCTTGAATCGGCCCCGTTTTCTCCAAGGTCTCTCTTTAGATTCTTCTGCCCTGTCCCCTGCACTCCAGCCATAGTCACAAGGCTGCTCACTTCGCCCCCAGGCTCCTAGAACGCTAGTCCATTTTCCACTTGATGGACAGTTAGCCTTTAATAACACTTTGTAACGCCGGGTGTTGCAAAGTCACTTAACCCATCTGTGGCTACAATTTCCTCATCTGTAACCACAACAACAAATACGTGATTAGGAGGGTAGAGGAGACAGAAAGGAAACCTAGATCTGTACTTTCCAAGAAGTAAGCATTTGATAATGCTTGATGATATTGTGACTGTTATTACATTAAAATCTCTTATCATAGACACTCATTCATTACACCATAATTGAGCAATGACTATAGTTAGATGATCTTCTACAAGAAATTATGCAGCTTGTGACACTGCCGGGTACCTGGTGTATAAATCCTAAAGCCCTACTCTGAACAGGGTGGGAAACTCTCACTCTTGCGTGAATAAGACCAGATTTCATCATTCATTCATTGAACGATGATTTACTGGGTTCCTATAATGTGTCACACACTGGGCCAGATCTTATTCAACTTTAATTCCCTTATTATAACAGAAAACTTCCTAGCACACAGTGGAGATCAAAACACATATTTAGAAATGAAAATATCTATTGTTTCAGTCTCTGAAACCAAACAAAATCAAACACAACTGTCACAATTTCTACAGAAGTTAAATTATAGCTCCTGCTTCTTAGAGATTCCTACCATCCCACCTAAGTGTTTCCAAAACCCTAAAATGAATTTTCCAGAACATGTTGGATAACATGCATTTTTCCTGGGATAAGTAGCCTTTCTTTGATCTGGGTTTAAAAATGGACTAGATCTAAATGTCACGAAAACCTCCATTCTCCTGTTTTCACATTCTTTAGAGTCAAGGTGTATGATTTCCCAATGTCTTTGATGGCTGGGACAGAAATCATATATTTTAGCCTTAAGAGTACTGTAGAGTTAAAAAATACTAAGAAAGTACTGTAGAAGAATTTTGTTAAGCAATCAGTCCATAAAAGATAATACGGCAAATGGAGAGATCTTAATAGCTAAATGATTAACATATCAAAACAGCTATTTTCTGAGGGCCAAGAGATAAGGTTTGGATTTGGGCCAAGAGCTCTTTGCGATTCAAATTAGCTTTGTCAGATGGTTTCAGATTCTTCTGTCCTGGCCCTGAAGTTAACCTGGGGGTACTGAGTGAAGGTCTGTCTTTTAATGACATTGAACCGGTACAACGAAAACCGAAACCGAGGGGAATTGAAGCAGTACAACGAAAACCAAATGCCTGAAGGGGGTGGGGCAGGATTCCCCCCTCCCCCCCATCTAAGGGTCAACAACACAGCAGATTGGTAGTCGTTTTATCTCTAGCAGGTCAGACTAGCCGAAGGATCAGAGAAAAGTTTAAGTGTATGGGGTCCAGTCTTAGATGTGGTCTGGACTGCATCTAGTGGGATTTCTTGAAACCTGGATGTGGATGAGGGGCGGGAAGGACCCCGAGGGAAGGCAGAACTGCTGGCAAACAGGGGTGGAAATTTCAAGAGGTCCGCGTTTGTCACTGTCAACCAAGCCTTTTACCAAACTGCAGCTATTTCAGAGTTGCTGTTGTTTACCGATTATAAGAAAGTGCAAGAATTTCTAAAATTCAGAGAAGCGAAAGTTGGGAAATGAAAGTTGCCACCCACAGATCGGCCATAACACACATTTTAACCTAGTCTCTTCCTCCCTGCTCTCCTTCCTTCCCACCCATCCGTCCTTCCATCCATCTGTTACCCATGCAGCGCTTTCCACCCAGCCATCTCTCTGTCCTTCTGTAGTTACAGACCCCATGGGCTGTCACACAAAGTTTGCATTGTCACTTAGTTTCAAATGTTTTGACTCTTTTTGTTGTTGTTGTTGTACTGATTTATTTGAGAGAGAGAGAGAGAGAGAGAGCCAGCAAGCACAAACGGGGGCGGGGGGAGCAGGGTGGGAACCTGAGGAGCAAGGAGCCCAATGCGGGGTTCATTTGCTGGACCCCAAGATCACCTGAGCTGAAGGCAGCCGCTTAACCATCTGAGCCCCCAGGCGCCCCTCACCTGTTTTGACCTTCTTCTCTAACTTGAAACCTTTAACCCAGGGCGCCTTCTAGCTTTTCTAGTGTAGGGCAGAAGAAATTTTCTACTTCCCTCCAAGCCTCTTCCAGCTGGTTTAGGAATTAAATTGACGAAACACAGGTTAACAGGCAAATAAGCCAAAGTTTTATTATGTGCCTAGGGAGGCCTGACAACAAAAGTGAATCCTAAAGACGTGACCAAGGCAGGCAGTTTTTATGTTTTTTTAGACAAAGAGACCATAAACCTGTGAGGAATTAACGAAAGAAAGAAAGAAAGAAAGAAAGAAAGAAAGAAAGAAAGAAAGAAAGAAAGAAAGAAAGAAAGAAAGAGAAACAAACCTAACTTTGCCAGCTTCAATTAGTAAGGAATTCCAAACAGAATTTGGGCCAGAGTAATAAATTAGTAAGAAGTAATAAGGATTGTTTATACAGCCTTGTCAGCTGTAAATTCCTTATCTCTGGTGATAAGGAAATCTCTTTACCTCCTGGTACAGGGAGGGCAATTTTTACAGGGCAGATTTATTTCCTCCTTTTGTGGGTGCAGAAGACGGTCTGAGAGTCCTTCTTGGGCAGGATGCCCCTTAAGTCGCTTATTTAAAATAATCAATATACCAAAGTGGCACGTTTGGGGCAGCCTGTCCTTGGCCCCTACTCTAGGCATGGGCTTTTATGCTCTGTAAAAAAAAAAAAAATTCCTTGTAATCAAAAGATTGTTTCTCTTAGTTTCACTAAAACAAAAACACAAACTCATACAGCACTAGGGAGGCTTATGCTAAAGATTTCTTGTCAAATTCTGCCTTCAAAATTATGTTCCACAGTATCCCCTTTGCTCATTCCCTCATGTCTCTAGACGGGGGCCTTTGGCAGCTCCTTGGGTCTCAGAGGACTTGTTTCTTAGGGCAGGATTACAAGTGTATCTGTCAAGATCCTCGCCTTGAAGGACAGATAATTTATGATTAGTAACTATAAGTAATGGTGGTTACCATCTTCATAGGTGTTATAATTTTATTTACAAAGCTTTTTATACTCATGAACTCAGCCGGGATTGGTAGAAAGATGGTTTGGATTGTGAGGAAAGTGCCTTGAATTCTGTTCCAAGTTTTGTCTCAACTATTACCCTTTATAAGCACTTAAATTCTCTGGGCCTTAGTTTCCCTATATACAAATATTTACTTATGTTAGAGGTGGGGAGAGAGGGAGGGCGAGGGAGAGAGAGAGAAACGTAAGCAGACACCACACTGAGCACCGAGCCCAACATGAGGCTCGATCTCATGATCCTGAGATCACATCATGAGCTGAAATCAATAGTGGGATGCTTAACCAAGCCCCCAGGTGCCCCAAGTTTCCCTATCTATACCAGGGAGGGAGTCGATGCTTAGTGGACAAGATTCTTGCTGAGATCATTCCCAGCTCAGCAGTTACAATGGCTTATGAAGGTTTCGGTGGCCCCATAGTGGCTAGACCTTCAGACATGTTCATCGACTACCAGTCACCAGTCAACTTGCCATGGGCACCCACTCAGAAGGGTACAGAGTCTATACTAATTCGGGTAGTCAGGGGTTGGAGGGAAAATCAGGGTCTGATTTCCCCAAGCAAAGTTGTAAATTCTGCTAATATTGTTCCTCTGTACCTCTCCTAGTCTGTTGGGTGAGATAAGCCAAGGGAGCAGGGGTATATGTGTATAGATAGAGGATAATTTATTACACATGTCCTTCATGGGGCAACTGGCCCCAGTTGGTACTTCCTGAATAGCCCCAGAAACAAATGTAAGATGGAACAATGATTGGAGAGAGCCGATGCTCTACTGAATCTGGGCCCACAAGGGCCTCCTATAAGAGCTGCGGTGTTTGCTCCCAAAGATCAGAGTCTGTGAACACAATGTGTTTCCTGCTTTCAAGGGCACAGGCTAGTACTCGTGGTTCTGGGCCTGGGCGGTCAGCCACAGCTGTTGCCCTACCGTGTACTCAGGGGTCGGGGCGGGGGGAGAGGCAACTCCCGGGAATGGCTTCCTGTTCCCCACTCCTTGTGCTGAGTCCGGGGAAAGGAAGAAACCATTTCACCCGCGACTCTAATGAAGGCATTTTCCTCTGAACTTCATTGCTATTGACGTAGCCAGTCTGCATTGATTACTTAAGCAAATACTGGAGACTCGAATGCTTTTGTGCCTCTTGTTTAAAAGTGACTTAGGGGGCACCTGGGTGGCTCAGTCGGTCAAGTATCCAACTCTTGGGTGCCTGGGTGGCTCAGTTGTTAAGCATCTGCCTTCGGCTCAGGTCATGATCCCAGGGTCCTGGGATTGAGCCCTGCATCGGGCTCCCCGCTCAGCGGGGAGCCTGCTTCTCCCTCTCCCACTCCCCCTGCTTGTGTTCCCTATCTCGCTGTATCTCTCTCTGTCAAATAAATAAATAAAAATATTTAAAAAAAAAAAACTGCCCAACTCTTGGTTTCAGCTCAGGTCTTGATCTCAGGGTCGTGAGACTGAGTCCCGTGTTGGGCTCCCCGCTCAGCAGCGGTCTGCTTCTCTCCTTCTCCTTCTGCCCCTCCCCCAGTGCTTGCTGGCTCTCTAAAATAAATAAATGAATCTTTAAAATAAACAAATTTATTTATCTATTTATTTTAAAAAGTGACTTAGAATTTATTCCCTACCTCCACTTGAGTTATCAGAGCAGAATATTGGAATGACTTACCCAAGGCCACTTGGCAAGCTCATGGGTTCAACAGCTAACTGGCTAGCACTCACCACGGGCCTGATCGGTGCAACAGTGCAAGGATCTATCCCCAACCCCCTCTACTAGATACCATATTCTTACACAACTCCCTATTTACCCATTCACAGTGCCTGAAATTTCCAGAGTTGAGAGTCCTTACAGTGTCTTAAAAGTTCCCCTATTGAGATCCAAGTCGTAGGGCAAGAATAGCTCTTTGAGCCTTTACCAAACATTTACCTCAGTGGAATATACTTCCTCATACCCCTTTCTGAGAGACTTAGTGAGCAGCTCGGCCTTTCTGGAACAAGGTGGGAATGAGACACCTCACGGTGTTGAGGGAGAAGGAAGGAAGAGTGGAGGTGGGATTTGTTGAAGACAAATGTCTCCTTGTTACAGGCTGGTCCTGAGTCTAGCTGAATGGCTACCCCAGCTTGCAACTTTATTCACTGATCTTCCCCTTGGGAATGTGTTTAAAAGACCAAGCAATAAAATAGTCTGGGAGTTGACATGTTCAATTAAGTTGAGGTGTACTTCAACTTATTTACCTACTCTCTTCACAGATTCTCCCTCTGTTCCCTAAATAGAAGCAGCCCGGAGGATTGGGCCCAGCTCACTTTTCCTTCTACACCTTCTCAACTTGAGGTCACTCTCACTCTTCCAGTTGTAGGTTTCACAATTAGGAGGCCATGCCTCCCCAATTTCTCTTTAACCCAAGGGTCAGCAAACTTTTACTGCCAAAGGCCAGATAATAAATATTTTAGGCTTTGTAGGACATGTGGTCTCTGTTAAAACTGCTTAACTCTGTCTCTGCAGCATGAAAGCAGCCAGAAACAACATGTAAATGAATAAAGCATGTCTGTGTACCAATAAAACTGCATTTATGAGCACTGAAATGTGAATTTCATGTAATTTTCACTAATCACAAAAAGTTACTTTTCTTTAGATTTTTTTTTCTCAAACATTTAAAGACGTAAAAACTACTCTTCATGCACCTTCATGAAAGCAGACTATGCTCCAGATTTGCTCTGCAGGCTGGAGTTTGTAGACCCCTGTTCTAGCCAATGTCTCTCTCCGTGTTCCATTCCTCCTGTTGGCCAACACACCGCCAGACTTGACATCTACTATATGAAAATTACCCTGTCCTTTATCCAGCCCACAAAATAGCTGCTCTTCCGAACTTCCTTACTTGTCTTAGGACACCAGAATTTTCCCAGGGACCCAGGCTGGCACTTTCAGGGTCACCTTAGCCCCCATTTGTCATCCCTCATGTGAAACCAGCATCCCAATTTGATTGCTGACCCACATGCAATGCTTCAAGCATCTGTCCCTCTCTCCTGCACGAGACATTCCCTCATACGGTGATGGTGGGACTGGAAAATGGTGCAACCACTTTGGAAAACCATCTGGTAGTTCTTCAAAAGGGTAGACCTACAGTTACCATATGACCCAGCAATTCCACTCCCGGGTACAGACCCAAAAGAAATGAAAAAGTACGTCCACATGACCACTTGTACGCTTATGTTCATGGCAGCATTATTCATAGTAACGAAAAGTAGAAACACCCCAAATGGCCATCAACTCATGAATGGATAAACACAAAATGTCACATATCATATGATTCCATTTATATGAAGTGTTCAGAAAAGGCATATCTACAGAGCTAGAAAGTAGATTAGTTATTGCCTAGGGTTGGGGTGGGATTAAAGGAATGGGAGCAACGAGGGATGACTGGTAATGGGTACAGGGTTTCTTATAGGACTGAAGATAATGTTCTCAAATTGTGGTGACTGCTGCACAGCCTTGTGCATAGGCTGAAGACCACTGAATTGTATACTCTTAAATGGGGGGATAGTATGGTATGTGAATTATATCTCAATGAAGTCGTATAAAAAAAAAAAACTTATGGCCAAATCAGATCATTGTCACTGGACTGTCAAAGAAAAGATCATCTTTATTTTGTAGCCACATTATTATCTGTTCCACTTGCCTGATAGTATATACTACCTTAAGATTTTTCTCTGCCCATATTTTCATTTCCCGACTATACTTTAAACGCTCATATTTTTGTGTAAGGATGCCTGCGTTGGTTGATTGAATTCAGAAGATGATTCTGAGTAATTAAAATATAGTGATTTAAATCAAACCAGAGCTGGAGATGACCGGCTATAGAACGTGTGTCAAACACAACTCACAAGCTACCATATTGACGTGAGATGATGAATTGGGGGGAAAAAATTTGGTTTCACTTGTGAATTGATATGTCTTGCTTTTACCATGGTGCATCCCTTGGATACTGCTAAAGTAGGCATGGGCTGGCTCTCTGATCTATTGCAAAGGGCCTGGAAAGTCAGATACTTGGTTATGCTTATGCTGAAGTCTCCATATTCATAAAGCCAGAAAATGATGGAAGCACAGACATTTTTTAAATCTATAACTTATGGCTACTATGAGCCCACTGTGAGCATAGCACTGGATCCAAAGACTATTTAAGCAAATTCAGTCAGTAATAAATGACCGTACTAGCACTAGCATGACTGTCAGCTTTCTATATACTGAACATATGGTACTCTAAATTCCAGTTGCTAATAATCTGTTTTTTCCTAAATGTTTATATTTGGCACATGTTTTCTTGAAAGAAACCAATTAATAAAATATTAAAGTATGTATCATAGGTCTATATTCAAAATATATTGCCTAGGTCAGCAAAAAATTAAGTATATGGAAACGAGTAGAATCCTATTTGTGTTTAGCATTCTCTGGAGCACATCCACGATCCATTCCATAAATTATATTCAAATAAATGCTCCCAACATAAGAGTCAAGTTACCTTAATAGTATCCTAGGGTCCCAGAAGAATTTTCTCCCCAGCATGCTTTCGCAGGGAAGATTCAGTGATATATTAAATCATTATAAGTTTTGGTATCAGGGAAGTATCATTTCAGAGAAGGTCAGAAATCATTTGCCTCTCAAGTGTCTCAATTTGAATGACCTTCTCAGCAAGTGGAAATGGAAAGTCAAAGCTGTAGGCAAAGCAGGGCCCTTGACAGGCCAACTCTCCACAGATTGCTTTAGAGCCTTATTTTCAAGATTACTCAACTCATTGAGGGGCTACCTAGAGCCTGGGCAAGCTGGCCAAAGCTGGAGTTCCCACCTAGAGGTGTAGGGCTGTGGCCGTAGCTAAGAAAAAACATTATCCACTTGTTTGGAATTTCCTCTCTGTGTACTCTCCTATAGAACCTGAAATGGTGGTGACCAAGTATTCAAGAATTGGAATCCTAGCTAATCACACTGGCTTTGCGTTAGAGACTGTATTGGTTTCCTATGGCTGCTGTAACAAATGATCACAAACTTAGTGGCTGAAAGAGCACAATTTGTTATCTTATAATTCTATAGAGCAGAAGTCTGCCATGGATCCCACTGGGACAAGATCAAGGTGTCAGCAAGCCTGTTCCTTATGGAGGCTCTAGGGGAGAATCCATTTCCTTGCCTTCTCTGGTTTCTAGAAACAACTGGCATTCCTTGGTATGTGGCCCCTTCTTCCTCTTTCAAAGCGTTCCATCTTCCAATCTCTCCCTATCTTCCCTGCATAAGGACCCTTGAGACTACACTGGGTCCAGAATAATCTCCACATCTCAAGATCTTAAATAAGCTTAAGAATAAGCTTAAATAAGCTATCCTCTAAGATAATGTATTTACAGGTTTCAGAGATTAAGACATGGACATCTTTGGGAGCCATCATTCCACCACGGAAACTCAACAAAGAAGAGCCTCCTTGAAATATAAACATCATTATCATCATCACTGCCTTTAAACACCTGCGACAGTCTGGGCAGGGACAGTGCACACTCTATGTCCATCACTTCATGTCCTCCTTAAACCATCCTGGAGTTTAGCATTGGTAAACCCATTTTACACATGGTAACACCGAGTGGCCTAATGACTTATGGAGCCCACAGCTTCGAATGCAGTCCTGTCTTCCTATAAAGGCCATGATTTTAAACACTGTCAGGGGATTCTGTCTGGCTTCTCACAATCACTACTGCCATTGCCAACTGGAGCTGTGGGAACACCTTGTTTTCATCTTTCCACCTTCTGTCTAGCCTCTTGGTGAAAGCTCTGGTGCAGGCCCCGGGTCCGGTTGGGGACCCAAAATGCAACAAGGACCTCCTCGGGTAAGGATGACACAGCATCTAGCCCAGCTGTCTGCCTCATTGGAAGTGAGGCCCATCACTTGCCACTTTTTCTGTGCCCACTGTGCACTAGGCATAGGACCAGGCTCTGGCAGCTTACAATTTTATCTCAAACTATTCTGTATATCACTGATACTCCATCCACAGCACTTACAATTTTAGTAGAACAACTTGTCCTATACTTTATGATTTAAAACAAGTAGTTAACCTTGATCCTAGTGCAAGTGTATTTACAACACGCAAGCAAGACACAGATACTTGTCTATGATTTAGTCACTATGTCTTTCCCTACCCAAGCCGGTATTCTTCGACTCTTACTTGGTTCACTAATTTTATCTATTTATTTATTTACTTACTTACTTTACTTACTTATTTTTATTTTTTAAAAAGATTTTATTTATTTATTTGACAGAGAGAGAGATCACAAGTAGGCAGAGAGGCAGGCAGAGAGAGAGGGGGAAGCAGGCTCCCTGCTGAGCAGAGAGCCCGATGGGGGCTCGATCCCAGGACCCTGAGATCACGACCCGAGCCGAAGGCAGAGGCTTTAACCCACTGAGCCACCCAGGCGTCCCCAAACTGTACACTTTAAATGGGTGTTGCTTATTGTATTGGAAGTTAGACTTCAAAAAGGTGATTTACAAAGAGACGTGGGGGAGGCTCCTTGGGTTCCTGGGGGCTGGATGAGGAACTCCTCTTACAGGTCCATTCCAAGAGGAGGAGGGAAGGGCAGAGAGAAGAGGGTGGTTAGCCACCATCTGTCTGAATGGCTTCTCAAATCTCCCTGCATCACTGTCCCCAGCAAAGAGTCTCCTTTGAAATCCACATTCAGGTCAACCACCACAAGGTCAGTTCACATCTGAGAATGGAGACTTCCGCTGTCCCATCTTAACCCGCAACCTGTGCTATAGGGGGTGGGGGGTGGGGGGAGATTTGCAAGGTCTAACCTCCTTACTCCTCCAAATTCAGCCCACCTTCATCTTGGCATTCCGTCAAATAGAGCCCCTGAGAGCCTCAGCAGCGAACTGGCTGCTGTGCTCTGAGTGGTGTTTTCTTTGATTTCTTCCTGTGCCGCCTTAATCACTGGCAGCTCCAGAAGTCATAAGAAGGTGGGAGTAAAGGCTTAGTCAGAGACCTTCGTGCTGGGAGGAAAGCCTGAAAGAGAGGGATCTGCAAACGCCTCTGTGGTTATCAACTCTTTCATTAACCACTTATTGCAGTAGAAGTGACAGTATTTTACGACAACAAAGAGCCATGGCAACCGGACTACAAAGAGAAACACGGGCTCTGGAAATGACTCCAAGTCTCTGAAGGCATGCTAGCAGTTCCCAGCTTCTATGTCCATGTGGGTTTGTTTCCTTTCTGTAGCTACCAGAGATACGCCGTGTCATCTGCATACACCGCCACACTCAGGAGACAGGGATTTACTACAGCGGGGTCTGCGGTCCTCAGTCTGGATTCTTCAGCTAATGGCAACATCAGACTGAAACAGTTTTCCTCAGTCGTTACCAATATCATCCTCAGTACACATTTTTTTAGCTGTTGTCTAATATCTGGTGCCTTTTTCTATTAACAACATCTTGTTTATCCTTCTGAAGAAACAAGAGGTTGTGAGGAAGAGAAGAAACCCCAAAACGCTTCCCCTCAATAGTGTCTTAGTTGGAAATGAAGGCCCTTCATCAGGGATGAGTTTCTCCTCCAAGCTGAGAACTGGGCAGGATCCCCAGTCTTCAGTTACAGAAGATGAGCTGGGCCATAAAATGTCCCCATGGTAGCCATTTGAACCTTTGCAGAAGAATAATGACACAAGACCCCCAAAAGAGGATCAAAAAAATGGGACCATACCCGTGAAGGCAAGCAGAGCACTAAGGCACCCATTTGGGGCTCGCCTCTCTCGTGGAAAGGGAGCCTACTGTCCTCTATCACCCCCCAAAATACAGAGCTGCTCTACGTTGAGAAGTGGACTCTCTGAAGAATTGAAAGTAGATTAACAAATACTTGTACACAATTGTTCACACAGTACTGTCCACGACTGCCAAAAGGGGAAAGCCCCCCAAATGTCCGCCAATGGATGAATGAATAAACAAAACAGGATCTAGCCACACAATGGAATGTGATTCGGCCGTAAGAGGGAATGAAGTCCTGACGCATGCTACAACAGGGATGGACGCCAAAATGTGAAGGTAGCTAAATGGAAGAAGCCAGTCACAACAGGTTGCATACTGGATGATTCCATTCATATGAAACATAGACAAATCCATAGAGACAGAAAGTAGACTGTTGGTTGCCAGAGGCTGGAAGTAAAGGGAAATTGGGGGTACCTACTGAATAGGCATGGGATTTTCTTTTGGGGTGATGAAAATTTCTGGATCTAGATAGTGGTGATGGTGGCACGACATTGCACAACATCTTCGTACAGGTCCATTCAGAGGGGAGGAGGGAAGGGCAGAGAGTCTGAATGGCTTCTCAAATCTCCCTGCATCCCCAGCAAAGAGTCTCCTTTGAAATCCACATTCAGGTCAACCACCACGAGGTCAATTCACATCTGAGTCTGGAGACTCCCGCTGTTGCATCTTAACCCACAACTTGTGCTATGGGGGTTGGGGGGGGGTGGAGGGATATCGCAAAGTCTAACTTTTTCCTTAGTCCTCCAAATTCAGCCCACCTTCAACCTGATAGTCATGAGACAGAGCCCCTAAGAGTCACGAAGTGCCACTAAACTGCATGCTTTACAATGGTTAGTTTTACTTAGCATGTGCACACACACAGGGAGAGGGAGATGCAGACTCCCAGCTGAGCGCAGAGCCTGATGCAGGGCTCCATCCCCAGACCCTGAGATCATGACCTCAGCGGAAGACAGTTGCTTAACCCACTGAGCCACCCAGGCGCCCCAGTCAGGATCCTCTCAAGCTTTATTTTTTAAAAAATTGAAGGTGAGGGTCTGCACCTAGGACTTCCTTCCCAAGAAGGTACACCCCAGCCTTGCATGGTTCTTGCTTCAGCTAGATGGCGCTTCCTCCTGTGACCTGCTTAATAGTAGCCTACTTACTGTCTTGGAATGCTCCTTCCATCTGCAAGACCTCAGCTCTACCAAGCCAGAATTTTCTCTTCACTGGCTCCTTGCATTTTTAATATCCCCAAAGGCAACCTCTAACTAACCATACCAAGATGTGTGTCGGAGCTGCTTAAGTAATTGCTCCAGATGCTCTTTTTTTTTTTTTTTTAAATGCTCTGCTAATAAAGTTGTAAAAGTTTTGGGCGATCTACCCCAACTCTTATTTTTTTCTCTAAGTCGTATAAATTTCAGTGTGCTATTTTGCAAAACAAGGTTTCTTTTTTCAGGGAAATGCTTGTACACATGTAGTTGACATGTTACTTTTCCTAGCATCTTTTCCTTTAGGAATTATACCTTCCTCCTCAGGTAAGGCTGTTATTCTATTAATCAATAATATCCCCTCCACCCCCAAACAAACAAACAGGGATGGGCACATGACCCAGGACAGCCAATCAGAATATACTACCTACCTGGCCATGTTGGTTGATACCCAGTACTGCCAATCAGAATACAATACACAACTAGTCATGGTGATTGGTTCAGGAATAGAGACCTGACCCAGGATAGCGAATCTGGCCATGGCGATTGGTACTCAGGACAGCCAATCAGAATACACTATCTACTTGGCCATGGTGATTGGCTCAAGGATAGGCACATGACCCAGGATAGCCAATCAGAATACAGTACCTACCTGGCCATGGTGATTGGTACCCAGGACAGCCAATCAGAAAACGGAACCTACCTGGCCATGGAGATTGGTTCAGGGATGGGCACATGACCCCAGATACCCAATCAGAATACACTATGTACCTGGCCATGGTGATTGGTACTCAGGATAGCCAATCAGAATATACTACATATCTGGCCATGGTGATTGGTTCAGGGATGGACACATGACCCAGGATAGCCAATCAGAATACACTACCCACCTGGCCATGGTGATTGTTGTAGGGGAATTTTACCTCGAAAAAGTTCCAAGTCAAGTAGATGGTACCATGTCACCTTAAAAAGCTTTTAAATACAAATAGCACGCTCAATAATAAAATATTAAAGAGAAAGTTATTTTAAAAAAGCAGACTGGCAGGCAAGTGTACTCGATTCATTCTATTAACATGAAGTGGGTTTTCTGTGTCACATCTCGAAGAGAAAGCCACGTGATAAACCCTCCGTGTTGTGGTGAGGACAGAACAGGGGTGACAGAAGTAGGGGTAGCAGGGGAAGGTGCTTTGCCCAGAAGGCTGCCAGTGTGGTAGGGGACAAACAATGACAGCATGCCTGGCCCCCGGAGGCCACACCCCGCCTCAGTGAGAAGTTACTCACTAGGACAAGGCAGAATTTGGTTGGCGCTCGAAGGGGCGAGTAAGAGTCTGGTAAATGTTTACAGAGTTTAGAGATGGAAAAGCTCTCTTGGCCTGGAGCCCTCGGAGGCTGAAGGGAGGGTGTAGAGTAAGCCTGAGTTCTGAAGATCAGGAGTCAGGGCTTCTAGTCCGTGCTTGGGTCACTGCATGACTATGAACTTGGCCACGCCATGCAACTTTCTGGGTCTTGGTTTTCTCTGCTAAGTGCCTCCCAGACTACACAGACATCACAGATGTCTATGGAACATTTAAAACCTAAAGACTCCCTTAGGGCTAGAGAAAAGGCCCCTTTAGCGATCAACCAGTGGTTCTCAGACTGGAATCTTCTGGGACTCATTAATAGTCAGAACGCTGGTCCCCACTTCCAGAGTTTCTGATCCAGAGGGGTTGGGATGGAGACCTGAAAATTTGCATCTCCCACAAGTTCCTGGGGAGGCTGAAGCCTCAATCCACTTCAATAAGCCAAACTAGTTGTTACCAACCCTGGTTGGTCATCAAATTGCCTGGGAAATATTTTAATTAAAAAAAAAAAAAATACCAGGGCCTCACACTCTATGTAGTGAACTGGGGATCCTCTAGACTCCAGACCCTTCTGTCCAGCTCCGGGTCCCCTGATGCTTCTGAACAGTGGGCCTGGGCTCCTACAGTGAGTGGGATTTGGAACAAGGGGGAGAAGAACATTGGGATTCGCTTGAACCAGAATAAGCAGGAATCGGCAGCCTCCGATGGGAACCAAAGCTCTGATGAACCAAAGCCCATCTTGGATAAAATGTATTACCCACTCACTGCATTATATGTAGGACTTGAGGAAGTGAGGGGAAAGATACGATAGGAAAAGAAAAGTGGCTTTTGCATAGACCGTGCTTGGGAAAGACTAGAGGAAATTTCACAGAATATCCCAGACAGAGTCAGTCTTGCTCTGCCAATATTTAGTCCTGCATTCTTTTTATTTTTCCCAGAATTAAGTCTAAATAATAAAGAGCTTTTCAAATAAAAAATACTGTAGCATAAATCCTGAAGGAACCAAATCCAATGTACTGGCCTTGTAGCATAAAATGTTCTGAGATGCCGTTTCATGGAGTACCAGATAGAATGATTGCTCACTGAATATTTAGTTGGTGGAACGGAGAGAAGAGGCCGTTCTGTTCCCTCCAATTAGTACTTTCCAGCCCAGACGTCTTACAGCACAAATACCTCCGTAGCTGATCTTACTCAGAGAGAGCAACTCCTGCTAGTTATCCGGATACTTGACCTTGAGTTGCCTGTTTGACCTTAAATCATCTGCTAGAATAAAAACACCAGGCAAGAAGGTCCTCCTGCTTCAGGAAAAAAAACCAGACGGATTCACTGGCAGGCACATATAATGAGCTTCTACAACGCAATTAACAATCCTCCCAAGAGTTTACTTGGGCCAACCCACAACCCCCCTGCTTGCCTCCCCCGCCCCCCACCCCGATCTTGCAATAGGACTAAAGCTCTTTAATTCTCTTCTGTACAGACATGAGCGGTGTGATGTGCTTCAAGTACCCTGGGCATTTGGGGAATTCTCCCTGGTAACTACCATAGTTTTAGAAAACTTCTTTTCCAGAAGAGTGCAAATTCTTTGAGGTCACGCTGTTGTATACTTTCTTTCTGACTCAAAGGACACAACAGAATCCCTGGAAAGTAGGATTGGTTTATTCACTGATCAGAAAAAGCTGCCTTGAATACACATCTTCGATAGTTCTGAGGCCATCATATTCTAGATCCCCCGTCACTTGCTGGACTTGTAACTCTGATTCTCTCTGTTCTCAATCCTAGGCCTTACTCATTGTTGGAGGCAATGGGGGCAGTGGAAGGAGGGCTGACCAGGAATCAGATTTGAGTTCGAGCTCAGCCTGACCTCCAGTAGCCACAGGGTGACCCTAGACATATCAGTTAAGCTCTACCAGCCTCGGTTTCTTTATCTGAGAATTGTGCATAACAATATCCAATTTAGGCGTGTCTTATCTCTCCAACCTCACTGTTTGAAACATAAAAGCAGAGGCAAAGCTTTCCCTTTGGTCACCTCTGAATTAACCTGTTGAGCACCGCAATAAACTAAGTAACTACTTGCAGAACTGGAGCTTGGAGGAAGAAAGAGACAAAGGAAGAAATGACTCTAGGGTTCAGGAGAAGTATAAAACTCTGAATTACTTTTCTACCATTTTTTTTTCCTATTCTGTGCTTTCTTGGCCTAAGGACAGAGGATTGCAGCAATGTTTGTGAATGTCAGCAGAGGGAGCGAAGTTTATGCAAGCGAGTAAAATTCACAAGAAGCTCAGAGGTTTGGGGAATCCATTTGCCTGGCAGCCAGCGTGGGAGAAACTTCTAGCCCCACGGCCTTGTGTTGCCCATCTTTGGATTGCACAAAGAACATTCACAAGTCTTCAGAAAAATGTTGTGATGTGCTAACATGTTGATCGGATTGTTGCGTTTATCATAGGCCTCTGCAAGGTAATTGTGGGAAATGGACGAGATGCCACAGCCTAGACCATTTTCCTGCCTTCCCCTTCACCAGGTCCCATGTGAAGGTTACTAAGGGAAGCACTCCCGACTGAAATAGTAGTCATGTCTGCAGCCCAGCTGGTCCCAGGAGCAACGCAATTATGCACAGGGACCTGGCCCTTGGGGATTTCATCCAACGTGCAGAAAGCAAGCCTGGTAGCGAGGGGGAATAAACCACTTTATAAACAAAACAAAAAAACCAGGATGTTTGTCCATTTACGCCGTGGAGAAAAGAATCAACAAGGCTCTGACTGAGTTGGATCAGCAAAACTCACTGTTAAGCTCTGAGTTGCTCAGAAAGAATTGTTTCATCCAGAGAAAGAAAGAGAGTTCATTTTCAAGTCATTTCTTGGGGCCACTTTGCATGAAAAGTACAATGTAACAGAACGCAGCTAACTTCAGAAGCACCAAGGTCATCATAAAGAGCAACATTTTGTGTAAAAATGAATATTTAACTAGTCTTGGCACAGGAACCACAGGGCAGCCTGGTGACCAAAATTTCAACTCTTTTTGTTGGGAAGTCGCTCTGGAACAAGACTAGAGAGGGTCCCGGACTTACGATTCGACATAAGATTTTCAGCTTGACAATAGCGCAAAAGTGATATGCATTCAGTAGACATGGTACTTGGAATTTTTTTTAAAAAGATTTTATTGATTTCTTTGGGAGAGAGCGAAAGAAAGCCAGAGAGATCACAGAGGGAGAGGGAGGAGCAGGCTCGCCCCTGAGCTGGGAGCCCAACACGGGGCTGGATCCCAGGACCCCCAGGATCACGACTTGAGCTGAAGGCAGTTGCTTAAACCGACTGAGCCACCCAAGGCCCTTGAACTTGGGATTCTGAGGCTGGGTCTTTTCCCAGGCTGGCAGTACGTGGTCCGATCCCCCCTTATGGCGCTGGGCAGGGCAGTGAGCCGCAGCTCCCAGTCAGCCTCACGACCACGAGACGGAACCCATGATAATGCTGACAACCACTGTGTCCCCAGGCAACTAGGCTGTTTTTCACCTTCAGCACAGTATTTCATGAATTCCATGAGACAGTCAACCCTTGATGAGCAAATGGGCTTTGTGTGAGATGAATTTGTCCAACTGCAAGCTACTGCAAGTGTTCTGAGCGCGTGTAAGGTAGGCTAGGCTAAGCTGTGATGTTCAGTAGGTTCGCTGTAGTCAGTGCGTTTTTGACTTCTGCTATTTTCAGCTTACGATGGGTTTATCAGGATGGAACCCCGTTGAAAGTTGAAGATTTGTAGAGCAACACGTGGAAGGAAGATAAGAAAGTACAATGGCTTGGGGCACCTGGGTGGCTTAGTGGGTTAAGCCTCTGCCTTCGGCTCAGGTCATGATCTCAGGGTCCTGGGATCCAGCCCCGCATCGGACTCTCTGCTCAGCGGGGAGCCTGCTTCCCCCTCTCTCTCTGCCTGCCTCTGCCTACTTGTGATCTCCCTCTCTGTCAAATAAGTAAATAAATAATCTTTTAAAAAAAGAAAATATAATATCTTTCGTGAATTTTCTAGAAGCAGAACCTGTGACTTGTATTTAGGTGCATGGGAATTATCAAAGGAGCACTCTTAGGAAAAAAGGAGCATGGGAGACACGGTAGAGAAGGGAAAGGAGGAAAGCAAGGATTCCATCTCAGCTTAGCTCCAGCCTGACCCCGCGGGGAGCTCCGGGACATGAAGAGTGCCCCTGAAGCAAGAGAATCTACCTGTGGGATCCCTCTCACTGGGAGCTGTGGTGGGGGAGGGAGGAGCAGGACCTCCCAGACAAGGCGACTTCCCTTGGCCAATGGCAGTTCTCTGAAGACTGGGAGGGCTGTGAACATCCTGCCGTGGGGGGGGGGGGGGGGGGGGCAATGCCTCAGCCCGATAAAGGGGATCCGAGTGGGGTACCACTGGTATCTACTCTAGCTGCTACCCAAAGCCACATACTAGCACAGTAGTTGGTGCACAGTCAAGACAAAAAGCCATCCATCTCAACCTTGCCACTGGCTCGTTATGGCCACTTTTTATAACGGCGACACCGACCAATATGCCAGCATTGAGAAAACATTTTCAGAGCCGTTCCCTCATTTCATGCCCACTATAATCCTGGGAGATAGACAAGGGCAGAGATCGGCATGCCCTTGACACGGAAGCTAAGAGAATGATCCTGTTGAGGTCACATATCTGGAAAGAACAGCTGAGACTGCAGCCTTGTCCCATGGGGCACCATTTCTACAGGTCAGAAGATGTACCTAAGAATTGCAAGCCACCACTGAGCCCTTTGTGCCTGATGACTATTGAGCCCAGCTCTTGGTCACGGTTTTGTCCTTTGTCCCTTTTCTGCTTGGCAGTTGTAAGCCTCAAACAAGGACCCCCATTTGTCCGGGGACTTGCTCAAGGAAACTTGAAGTTCCTTGTCACGTATCACCGGCCCCAGTGAGGGGTTTCTGGTTGCTATTTCTAACATTTCATACCAAGTCTTAGTCATAAGAGAAAAATAACCTATTTTTATAAAAATGACTCAGACGTCTCTGGAAACATTTACACTGTTTGGAATGTTTTGTTTTAATAATTTCCTGATCTGTATGCAGTGAGGCATTTTCATGTAATAGCTAATATGAAATTCTTCATCGTCGTGAAGTTTAAATTGGGCTTTATACTTTCCTTGCATTTAATCACAGCTGATATTCTCATGAGCTGAATTTGTGATGCCTTCCTCCACTGTTTGCTTGTGTATGGACAGCGCTCTTGGCTTTTCACCTTAACCTTCCCCGACGCTTCCTGAAGCCTCAAAACCTTTCTCAGAATCTATTGGCTTCATGCACTGGACATTCAGAGCCTGCTCCAAATTCTCCCATTTGAAGGTTCACGTCTTTGATGAGGTCACGGGCACAAGGGCATCATGGAGTTGGGCAGACAGAAGACACTGGCCCCAGACTGCACTCCGACTTGGTGCTGAGCCTCTGATCTTGTAGTAAAAAAGAGCATGGGCACTTAAGAGTTGGGCATGTCCTTGGACCTACCAATTGACCTTCGTACATCTAGTCTAGAGAAATTCTTGTAGATACTCCCAAAGGCTTGATGGTGGGATGTTTACCACTGCAACTTTTATAACGACAACGACAACAACTGTTCAGAGACTTCGTAGAAATGGTAATATAAAATATACTACATCCATATAATAAAATAAGACGCATCTTGGGGCACCTGTCTGGCTCAGTCGGAAGAGTGTGCGACTCTTGATCTCTGGGTTGTAAATTCAGGCCCCACGTTGGATGCAGAGATTAGTTTAAAAAAAAAAAATCTTAAGAAAAAAAATTTGCATCTTAAGCTTGAAAGTAGATCAGAATCCCCAAGAGGGGATCAAAAAATGAGAGTTCTCATCACTCTATAGTTTCTGCCAGCATTTATTTGGCGGTGTGAGTGTTTGAGGTTTTGGCCATTCTAATGGGTATGCAGTGGTGTTTCTTTGCTGTTTTAATTTGCATTTCCTTTGTGTTAAGCGATGGGGAACATCTTTTCATATGCTCATTGGCCATCTGTACGTCTTCCTTGGTTTTGCCAGAACTTTTAACATTCCAGTCCCTGAATATCTAAACATCTCTAGATGCTTTGAGGGATATCTAAACATCTCTAGATGCTTTGAGTGACATTTTGCACCTGAAAAACTGCCCGGGTCTATCTCACAGCTGAGCAACTGCCTGAGGAGTTTTTGTTTTTTAAAGATTTTATTTATTTATTTATTTGACAGAGAAAGATCACACATAGGCAGAAAGGCAGGCAGAGCGAGAGGGGGAAGCAGGCTCCCCCTCTGAGCAGAGAGCCCGATGTGGGGCTCAATCCCAGGACCCTGAGATCATGACCTGAGCTAAAGGCAGAGGCTTTAACCCACCGAGCCACCCAGGCGCCCCATAAGAAAGGAGTTTTATAGATAGAGTGCATTGCGCACTCTCACATCAGAGAAATTCTTTCAGCGGTCACCACTAAACTGGAGGCCTGGCTCAAAGGAGGCTGCATTGTTTAAATGTAGCTCTTAATATACTAAGGGTTTTTTTTCTTTCTTTTTCTTTTTTAACACTACATCGTAAACACCGCTGACCATCCAGGCGAATGAGTCACTGACCACCTGTGGCTTATCTCATCCTGGATAAACAAGCTGTGGTGTGTCCTTACAGCAGACAATTATTAGCCATAAAAAAGAAACAAGTACACAATGCAGGTGAACTTTGAAAGTGTTATGCTAAGTGAAAAGAATATATGAAGAATATACATAAATATATAAATATACATAAAGACACAAAAGAATCTATACTATACCACGCTATGCTACACTATACTATACTATACTATGACTCCCCTTCCATGAAATATCCAGCACAGGCAAGTCCATGGAGACCGAAAACAGAGCAGTCCTTGTCAAGCGCTGGGGGGAGGGGGAGAATGGGGAGGGACTGTTAATGAGTATGGGGTTTCTTTTTAGAGTGATGAAAATGCTCTGGAATTAGAATGCAGTGATGATTGCGCTACTTTCTGATCATTCTAGAGCCACTGAATTGTACGCTTTAATAAAAGAGTAACTTTTGTGTGAGGGATGAGTTGCCCCATTCTACTCCTGAAACTGGTATTACCCTATATGTTAACTAACTAGAATTTGAAGAAAAATTTGAAGAAAAAACAGAGTGACTTCTGTGGTCTGTAAATGGCATCTTAATCTGAAGTTAACTATCTTTTTTAAGGCTTGCTAGAGGACCTGCAGGGTTGACTCTATCTTTCATCAGATTTCAAGATGTCGGCTCCCTTTCCGCCATAGTGTTCACTTTGATAGGAGCAGTCCCTTCTGTGGAAACATAGAATTTATATCTACCTTGGTCTTTATTGACTCCTGTCTCATGAGTTGGGTTTCTTTCCTTTCACAGTGACATTTGGTGGGCATTTTTATAACTTTCTTCCGTACATTCAAGAAATGCCGGGAAACGTAAAGCCTCGCTACCTAGTAAAAGATGAACTCCTTCTAAAACATAAGAATTACCTCTTTTTTTTTTCTTTTCTCTTGGATTTTTAGGAGTTTTGTATTTTGAAAGGTTGGATCCAGCTTCCTCCCCTTCCTCCCGCTTTCCTTCTTTTTATAGAGGCCCGGAGATTGGAATAAGGGCAGTAAAACACAGCCACTGCCTACAGCAACTCCCAGGTACAAGGGCAGGTTGAGTAAACATTGTGTTATCAAGAGATAAAGCCAGAAGTTTGGCCAAGAGGGAGCCCGGGCAGGTGGTGCCAGTAAAGCCAGGCTCTGCCCAGATAAACCATATCCTGGGGGCCTCCCCCACTGTGCACAACCCCAGCTCCGGGGATTCTTTCTCCAGGAGCAGAATAGCTCTGGGGTGAAAGCTCAAACTGGAGCTCTGTGCTCCGCTGTGTTGTATGGGTTTTAGGTGACTTGTCTCCAGGACCTCAAACACTCGTGTGCACTGGATCACAGCAAGAAGTTGGCCTTCACTGATGGAACGAGCACTATTTACTTCCGGGTTCTTGGGGTGGGGGGTGTGGCACTGTTCTTCCCTCTTGGGCTGTCCGTGTGCAGCTACTTTGGAAGACAGTCTAGCAGTTTCTCACAGAACCAAACACTCTTACCCTAAGTCCCAGAAACTGTGCTCCTTGGTATTTCCCCAAAAGAATGAAAAACTTCTATCCCCACAAAAAACCTGCACATGGATGTTGGTAGCGGCCTCATTCCCAATGACCAAAACTTGGAAGCCTCTAGATGTCCCTCAGTAGGTGAATGGATACATTGTGATACATCTAGACAATGGAATACTATTCAGCACTTTTCAAGCCATGAAAAGCCATAGAGGGAACTTAAATGCCTATTACGCGGTGAAAGAAACCAGTCTGAAAAGGCTACAGACTTTGAGATTCCTAACCGGATGACATTCTGGAAAGGCAAAGATATACAGACAGTTGAAAGATCAGTGGTTGCCAGCGGCTGGGAGGAGTAAAGGATGAATAGGGTGAGCACAGACGACTTTTAGGGCAGTGAAAATACTCTGTACGATACTGTAATGGTGGATACATGTCATTATACATTTGTTTAAACCCATAGAATGTTCCACACTGATTGAAATGTGATGTAAACTATGGACTCTGGGTGACAATGACGTGTCGGTGTAAGTGCATCAATTGTAACAATTGTTCCCTCTGGTGGGGACGTTGCTACTGGGGGAGGCTGGGTATGTGGTAGGGGGAAGGGAACACATAGCAAATCTCTGTACCTTCCCCTCAATTTTGCTGTGAACCTAAAACTGCTCAAAAAGGACAGTTGATTTTAAAACATATTGTAGTAGAGTCCTTGGCACTCAGAAGGGGCTTGTAAAATGCTGCCCGGCCCCGGTTGGTCTCCTCCCAGCAGGACTTTTAATCCTGAGATGCTGTGTCCATGTGTGAGGAATCTACTCGAGAGTTTCAGAACCACCAGTTTTAGCCCAGGGCCCTGGGGTCAAGATCTTGTCTGCCACTCATCTGTCTGGGACTCCGTTTCCTCATCTGAGAGTCAGGGAATTGGTCTAGGTCATTTCCAAGGCCCCTTTCACTTTGCCAGTCTGGGAGCTATGGTGAGGTGAGGGGTAGAGAGGTCCTGACAAAAGTCTATGTATAAGGTTGGCTTCAAAAATGTGACCCATACTATCTATCTCCGTGCCAGGGGTTATGTCAGACCTAGTAGCCATATTTTTCAAACCAAAATGCAGGGGTTATAGACACACATATATATTTATGTTTGAGGAGCTGCCTGGGTTCCCTACCACTATGTATGGTCCATATAGAAAGACTGAAATGGGGACACCAGGTGGCTCAGTCGGTTAAGAGTCTTCCTTCAGCTCAGGTCATGATCCCAGGGTCCTGAGATCGAGCCCTGTGTCGGGCTCCCTGCTCAGCGCAGAGCCTGCTTCTCCCTCTCCCTCTGCTGTTCCCCCTGCTTGAGTTCTCTCTCTCTCTCTGTGTCAAATAAATAAATATATCTTAAAAAGAAAGACTGAAATATTTAAAAATATATAGAAAAGTGAAATCGAGGCAGCTCTTTCTGCCCATGGGTCCTGTCCTCATGCTTTAATAAAACCTCTTTTTAGCACCAAAAAAAAAAAAAAAAAAAGTGGAATCGCTCAGGGATCCTTCTCATTCAGGATAACAACAAAGATATTTTGGTGGCTTTCCTTCCAGTCTTTTTGAAATTAACTGTTTCCCAGTCTATCTTCTTCCCTAGATTTTATCTTCCCAACATCTAGAACTTAGCCAGTATTCATTATTTTTTTTAATTTAATGAATCAATTAAGTCTGCATGGCAAAATATTTTCAGTTCCAAGGTATTTGTATAATTTATAGGACTAACAGGGTAAAGTGATTAAAAACAGTAGCACCATGTCAAGAAGCAACCTTAGTTTGGGGTAATAATCACATACTCAATTTTGAAAAGCTGGCCTTTGAAGATCATCTTTAGGGATTTTTTTGGGAGGGAGGGCCCAGAGGGTTATGAAAGCCACTGCATTTCCATAAGAAAAGCCAGGCCCCAGAAATCAGAGGGTCTGGGCTTTCATAAAGAAGGTGGCATTAGTTGAATAATCAAACTTGAAACTCCTGCAGACACAGCTCTTTTTAGACTTTAACTCTTTTTTTTTTTTTTAAAGGTTTAATGTATTTTAGTAGTAAGCTTACAGGAACAGCCCAGAAGGCAGACATTAAAAACATGTGCTTGCTTGTAGGACAACCCAGTTAGAAAAGTATAGTGCACGGATGGAATCCACCATACAATCAAAGTGCCACAAACACCATTTAGTTGCCGCCAATAAGAAATGTACTTGGTAAAAAAAATCCAAATGCTGGCGTGGTCCAGAAGAATTCAACAGGCTTATTTGTAATTGTTATAAATCTGAGCTGTGGAAACAGGTTCACTGAAACATTTTGACTTGCACTAACGCTTTACATTCCTGTATTTATATTAAAAACTCAGACGCACACACCAAATAAAAATTAAGACCAAATTTTTTTAAATAAATAGAAATAAAAATTCACACACAAATGAAAATGGAAAAAACTGCCAGTACCCGATTTCTGTCCTCTCTTTTTCCACTTGCAATCACATACTTAGGGTAATTTTTGACCCCATGGAGGAAAAAAAATATATCTAACGTACAGAATAACAGGAAGAAGAGAATTTTTTTTTTAAAGAATGAAATGTTTTCCATCACACTGGATTTTTTTTCTTCTTTTTAAGATTTTATTTTTAAGTCCTCTCTACACCCAACGTGGGGCTCAAACCTATAATCCTGAGACCAAGAGTCACACACTCTATCACCTGAGCCAGCTGGGCACACCTATCATAGTGGATTCTGAAGCACGTTCTTCACCCGTGCAGTGCACTATCTGGACGTCTTTTGGCACCACCGTTAGATGTTGTGGACAGCACACAGGTTAGTGTTTTCCAAAAAGGCCCACCAGATAGGCCTCACTTGCCTCCTGCAAAGCACCACTCCTGAGCTCCGGAAGTACAGATGTGTATTGAAGTCTTGAGCAATTCCGCACAACAAATACTGAAAAGGCAGTTTGCAAATCGAAAGTTTGCGAATCAGAAGTTTGGTGTATCTCTCTCTCTCTCTCTCTCTCTCTCTCTCTCTTTACAGATGGGGGAGGGGCAGAGGCAGAGGGAGAAGGAGAGAGAATCTCAAGCAGGCTCCACGCCCAGAGTGGAGCCCAAGGCAGGGCTTGATCCCATGACGCTGAGATCATGACCTGAGCTAAAACCAAGGGTCGGATGCTCAACTGACTGATTGAGCGCCCCAAGACTTGAACTCTTTAAAGTTTTAGGCCCATATCATAACAAAGTTGGGTGGAAGGTACAGAGATTTCCCATCTGCCCCCTTCCCCTCACAAGCACAGCGTCCACTGTTATCAACAACACGCACTGGAGTGGCGCATTTGTTACCAGGCACCAACCTGCGCTGCCATGAGCTCATTGCCCAAAGTCCACGGTTTACCTCGGGAGACAGCTCTTCCCCTGCTGCCTGTACATTGCTCAGTGTTGTGTTCAGCTGCAAGCAGTCGGAAACCAGACTCAAGTGACTTCAACCTAGAGGAATTAATTTCTTCACGCGACAGGAAGTTCGGAGGGAGGCCCCTGTGTGTTCAGATCGAGCAGCTCCTCCCTATTGCAGCTGGACCCATATGCCTGCTGTCCTCTTGGCCTCTCTCTCATGTTCCACGTTCCAAGCATCGCTTCTGCATCCAAGGCAGAGGGAAAATGGGACGGGAGGAAGGAAAGGTCCCACCAGCCAGCCCAGTCTCTTGGTCATGGAAGCAAAAGCTGTCCAGAATTCGCCCCCATCCCAAGAAGACTTCTGCTTAAGGCTCTCTGCCCAGAATCAGGTCCCATAGGAACTCCGAGTACAAGAGAGTCTGTGGAACACAGAGGGGCTGCGGCCGCAAACAAAATTGAGACTGTGTTAGCACCAAGGAAGGGGTCGCTGGGCACCAGCGTGCAAGTGACAGTATTTCTCACACACGCTGCCATAAGCAAGAGCTGTGTGGCTCGCTACATCCCCAAAGGAAGGATGAGAAAACCAAGCCTCCAGCAGGTGCAGCTACGTGAGTGTGGTCGGCCCAGAACTGGAATCTGACTCCTGCCCCTCCAAGCCCGTGTCCAGAGCTGTGACCCCATTTCTGCCTGCTTGGTCAGCCCTGGCCACTGAACCCCTGGCCAAGGTCAGGGGACTTTTCAATACTGAGAAATGCAGGGGGTCAACCCGCCCTTTGAGTTCTCTTTTTTTGAAATATCGGGGTTTTTCTTTGGTGGTTGAAGCTTTTCATGACATAGAGTTTTGGGGGGATTATGAGGGAATTTCAGAGACCAAGACCCAACAAAGCCCCTTGCCTCCAAACCTAAGCCCGAATGCCTTCTGTGTGGTCCCATGAACTAAAGTTGTACAATGCTCGGAAGTAAACGAAAGGATGACTGCGCGTCCCTTCCAAGTCATACTGAAGCCAAGGGGATTCAATTCTCTACAGAAGTGCATCTTTGGGGCACCTGGGTGGCTCAGCCGTTGGGCGTCTGCCTTCAGCTTGGGTCATGATCCCAGGGTCTTGGGATGGAGCCCCACATTGGGCTCCCTGCTCATTAATGAATTAGGTAATGTCTTTGATACATGCTCACCCTATATATGAGGGTGAGCTTTTTTTATGCATAAAAAGTCACATTTCCAGCTTTTTTTTTAATATTTTATTTATTTATTTGTCAGAGAGAGAGAGAGAGAGATAACAAACAGGCAGAGGCAGAGGGAGCAGCAAGCTCCCTGCCGAGCAAGAAACCCGATGCGGGACTCGATCCCAAGACCCTGGGATCATGACCTGAGCCGAAGGCAGCTGCCCAACCAACTGAGTCACCCAGGCGCCCCACATTTCCAGCTCTTTGAACTTTGCTTTGGCAGTGCCTTGGTCAGCACTGCCCACTGAACCTCTGGCCAAGGTCAGAGGACTTCCAGTACTGAGAAATGCTTTCTTACAGAGACAGTTGAGTGGGGTTTAGGGCATTTGGCGATGTTAAGATCGCAAAGCGGGAAGAGGCAAATCCCTATGGAGGTATATGTGCTTTTTAACTTAATCCTTGCCTTCAGCTGTTCATAAACACTGTCTAGAAGTTCCCCCTCACAGAGAGCTGGCGTTAGATTCCAGAATGAAAACAAGAGAAAATAATGCAAAATGACAAAGCCCTATGCAAACAAATGGAGGAACGTAGAAATTCCAATTTTAGAAATGAAATGGAATCTGCTGGCAGTGGCCCCCCAGAGAGCTTCCTTCTTGCTTCTACATTCTGTCTCTCTACAGCTACTTACTTTCCTTTCCAACCCCAAGCCTATTCTCAAGGCCACGAGCATTGGACAGAATTTCCTGGACAAAGAAAAATAAGCTGTATTGAGCTATATGTTATCCTAATCGCCACATTGCTTGGGATCGGGTGGTAAAGATTACAATTGTGTTTATTTATTTTAACCATCTTGGTGGGGGAGCCGGTAGAGTCTGGGGGAAAGAGAAAAATATTCGAGAAATAAACAAATCAGGTCCTGCTATTTATCTATGTATCATGTGCATGCGTGTGCGTGTGTGTGTGTGTGTGTGTGTGTGTGTAAAAGGGCTCTAGTTTGAGGCTATTTTTCAGTTTCGGCACTTCTCCTGAGACTTAAGCAGAGATCATTGATGATCCCATGTGCTTTGTTAGTAAATTTGTTATAAATAGAGTAACCACCCATACTGCATTATCACGAGTTCCTCTAGTCCCTGACCACGTTTCCACTGCTAAGGCAGTCGCATGTGGGGAGGTTGGGAGCATCAAAACAATTGGTTTAACTACACTAGTGATATTCCTACCTCTCCCCCCCAAAAAAACACCTAACCACTGGGATTTCCAGGATGATTTCCATCCAGTGGATCATCACAGAAAAGAGCTCTGGGATAATCCATGTCTGAGTTGTGTTATGCCCCCTATACACAACTTACAAATGCCATAATTAGTAAGTACACACGACAATATTGTCATTTATATCTGCAATCCATTTACTACCTCTGTCACATTGTAGATCTTCAATTTGCCTCTCAAAAAAATACAATGAAATATACATATATGTAAAACCACAGGATGTATTTTTATCATTGGTGTTGCTTACTATAATGTATTATTACAGTAAGTATATAGTAAGTATATATACATAGTATATAATACTATTATGTATTGCGTTCTATTCCTAGATGCCGACTGGGCGTCAAAGAATCTTCAAATCGTGTTGGTTGTAAGGTGATGCATTAGTTGTCTTTTCCCTGATGTTCTCATATCATTCTCCTGCCAATGTAGTAATTTTATTTTTTATTTTGTTTTTTTTTTAAGATTTTTCTTTGTTTATATCGACAGAGAGAACACAAGCAGGGGGAGCCACAGACAGAGGGAGAAGCAGGCTTCCCGCTGAGCAGGGAGCCCCATGTGGGGCTCGATCTCAGAACGCTGGGATCATGACCCAGGCTGAAGGCAGGCTCTTACCAGTCTGAGCCACCCAGGTGCCCCAGTAATTTTATCTCAAAATGATATTAGATCGATCAGACATTACTCCTTCCAGAGGACCGTCACCATGCTGGTGGTGACTGATTTTCCATCAGGAGCTCAGAAATCAAACCTTTTATAATTTTGTTAGACTCTCATCCATTGGTCAGTATCTAAATCCATTCAGAATCTAGATTCTGATCTTCAGTCTGTTGGTGCTCATTCCATTCCCTGAGTCCTCAGTGGCGGGTTAGAGTTCCTTAAGTTCCTTAAGATGTCTCTTATGCCGATGAGGAGACTCAAATATCTTGACAAATATTATTATTCATTCATTTTGGAAATATTGGAAAAATCAAACCACTTTCAAGTTCATCAAATGATTCTCCCCAAAACTTAGTCTCTCCAGATAATATTCTCATATATCTCTATTAAACACTTTCTTCTCTTGTCTGGAGACATAAGACTTTCCTTGTTTCTTAGGCTTTTTAACTAAAATAAGCCTGTTAGTACTTTTATTTGCTTTTCTGAGCTAAAACGTAACCATTGTGCTCCCAACTTTCTTTTTCCTTCTTTCTTTTTTTTTTTTTTTTTTGACAATATGCTCATTAACAATTAATGGGTGGGATAAGATGGCATTGTGCCTTGTCACATATCGCCCAAGGCGCAGTATACTGGAAAATAAAAATCTAGTTTTGCAAATGGCTTGCGACCATACTTTTTAAATGGGAGAATCAATTATATAATAAACTTTTGCAATAGCATTCTTCATGTGACTCAATCAAGACAAATAATGGTCTACATCCTTTTTCCACAGCCTCCTCCCACGCGGAATAAAATCACCAAGGGCTGTTAGACCAACGTGACCCAGAAACCAGGCTCTTTGGAGGCCCTCCTACTCCCCGAAATCTCCCAGCAGCTTTTCTTTTCCTTTCTGGCACAGTAAGATGAAAGGGTCAAAACAAAACTCTTCATGTTATTGTTGAAGGCTTCTCTACTCTAATTGCATTCGTAGTTCAAGGAATTCTTCATGGTTTCTTTAAATTTTCTAAAGAAGCCGCAGAGCTTAACACTTCTTTCAAAGATACGGAGCCAAAGTCCTTTGTAAGTTTCCTTCCAGACAAAAGGCATCTGTGTCTTTCTGTCCGTTTGGTCTCTTCACTCCATGATCCTTAAGATATTTGCTTTTACTTAGCAATTCTATGGATCTATACTGATGCATGGAAGGGTTCTTTCTTTGTGAACCTTTCACACAGCATATTTTCATTTTTCACTTTCGAAAATGATCCAAGACACTGGCTTCCTGGGTGGTGGGAACGTGAGGGACCTAAAACAGAGGCTCAGAGGTCACTGAGGGACAATGACAGCCACAGGCAGACGTGAAGGGCTGGAGTCAGAGAGAAAGGTGAAGAGACTCTTTGAGGAAGACCTGCCAGAGTCACTGGAGCCTTCAAGTGTACCCCAAAAGCAAGGTGCTTGGGGGGGCCTTCAAGTTAAGATCTGGTGCTTAAGAAAAGGAAATTGAGATGTGAAACTGAGCCAGGACTGGATGGCCAAAGCCAAAGTGTCCTTTTCTTTCACTTACCAGGAAAAATGAGTCGACAGCCCTAGACTCGTACACGGTGAAAAAGGACAGGCAGTTAGCAGAAAAAAAGAAAATGTAATTTAACTCGTCATACTTTTTTTTTCCTTAAAGAATTTATTTATTTGCCAGAGAGAAAGAGAGCACAAGCAGGGGGAGCGGCAGGAAGCAAACTCCCCACTGAGCAGGGAGCCCGATGTGGGACTCGATCCCAGGACCCTGAGATCACGACCTGTGCCGAAGGCAGCCGCTTAACCGACTAAGCCACCCGGGCGTCCCAATTTGTCACTATTTTCATGAGCACCTGCTTTGCTTTGACCGGGCTAGGAAAACCGAGACTGACCCTCGTCAGCGGACCAGATTGGCCCACCGCTTCCTGTTTTGCCTGACACATTTATTATGGGATAGAGAGGTGCTAGCACAAGAAAAGCAAATGGGGAAAATGCATGATTCCCCAGGCTCGCTCTTCAGGGGAGAGATTCCACCGGCTCCTCTGTGCTGCGGCAGCAGAAAGTTACTCAGGCTGCTATGAAACAGCCCTGGGAGCCTGGTGTTGGCGGTCAATTTCATCAGAAGGTGTCCTCAGGGAACACCGGTGCGTTGCCAAATGTCATCGGAAGATCAGGAGGGTAATTCTGGTGCAACAGGCAGCGTAGAGAACTCCTCCCAAGTGAACAGGGATGGCGCTGGCATCAGGTATGTCCCTGCCACCCCTGCAGCAGGGCAGCCAAGTGAGAAATAACGGGGTTCTCGTCCACGCGGCATCCACCGAGGGCAGAAGCGCCAAGGGCAAACCCGACAGGCATCCTATCGCGCATAGCAGTGATCTAGAAGCCAAGCCGGCTCGTCTGTGCCTGAACACGACCCTGCTTCCCTTTGAGTCAATTTTCTTCCAAGCCTTAAGTCACTGAAAACAAGTAAAGATGTGTTGACTGCATGTGCCTCCTTTCTTCTCCCTTCAGTTTTATGAACCGGCAATTAAGCACACACGGACTAACCGGGTCCTGAGAACACTGCAGATCTGCTCACTTAGAGTTCTGCCTGCAGTTCTCTTTCCTTCGTCCAGGACACTGTGCTTCCATCAGGAGGCCACCCAGGGATGTCCTTGATCTGAGCTCCTTCCTGCTGGCAGGTGTACCAGCCTGGCCGACCCAGCGTCTCCCAGGTCCAAGGGCCCACTCTTCATTGAGTCTCCCGAGTCCAAAGGAGCACAGGGCTTTGAGAGCGGTCCTGAGTCCATGTTGTTTTTATGGAGTACAAGGACTGTTCCAAAAGTGATTATGATTCAGATGTTTCTTGCTGGCCAGCTCCCCAAATAAACTCGTTTGGTGGAAATAAATTAACTTTATGGGTCACAAAGAGATATTCTGGTTCGTAAATTCGCTCCATATCTCCAATCTGTCAGCTGAACAATCGGGTGATAGTTTACAGAAGCCCTAAAAGAAGAATCCTGAACCAAAAAGCCCATGTGTCTTGTGTGAGGGTAGTGCTACCAAGGGGAGGGATAGACAAAGGAGGTGTTTGGAGAAAAGTAATTTCAGGACGTTAGAGAAATTCTTACGGCGGAGGCTGTGGAGATTAATGGGCGTGCGTATGGCGATAGTGGAAAGAAGTCTGATGGGCGGTTGTGCAGGATATAAAATAAAATATGCAAAAGAAAATATCTAACAAAAAAGCAGATTTTTTCTTTTTGCATACACAAGTAGCACACGAACCCTGTTGAAGATAGGGGTTACAAGGATCAGTTTCACAGTGAATCAGTTTCTGGGCTATGCATAAAACTCCTCCATGAAAAAAATCCAACCACACTGTTGCAGTTATAACATATGCAAGCCACAGGGTTGAAGAACCTGGCCCTAAGCTCATATTACTCTCATTATTACTTGACCAAAGGCACATAGTTTAGGAAGTTTCAGTAAAATCAATCAGTCAGAATATATTCCTTTGCAGAAAATTACTACCTATGTTTCCAAACTCTTGCTATGAATATGGTCAGCCTTTGGAACTCGGATAAATAAATACAAGATGAGGGTCCACGAAAGGAATTTAAACAAATAGGAAAACCTGGCTACTTGAAGTTGACACAGGAAGTGGAATGTTTCACATTCACAAGCTAAACAGTCCTAGGAAATGAGAATGTATTATATACCAAAAGCTAACATGAAAAAAACATTTGCAGAACACTTAGAAGAGTTCCCAGCACACAGCTTTGGTTTCCTTTCAAGCTGCCATCATAAACGCAGGAAATCTGGAAGAATATTCTACATCTGATTTTTAACGTTACAATACACGAGACTGTTGTCTTTGGCTGGGTTCAAATGACTCTAACGTAGAGGTCAGCAAACCAGGGCCCATGAGCCAAATCCTGCCCACCGATTTGCATACAGCCTAGCTGAGAATGGTCTTTACATCTTTTTTTTTTTTTTAAGATTTTATCTATTTATTTGACAGAGAGAGAGATCACAAGTAGGCAGAGAGGCAGGCAGAGAGGAGGAAGCAGGCTCCCCGCCGAACAGAAGAGCCCAACGTGGGGCTCGATCCCAGGACCCTGAGAGCATGACTTGAGCCGAAGGCAGAGGCTTTCACCCGCTGAGCCACCCCAGGCGCCCCCAGTCTTTACATTTTTAAATGGGAAAAAGGAAAATCAAAAGGAAAGTATTATTTTGCCATAGGGAAAAATTAATGGAAATTCTAATTTCGGTGTTTGCAAATAAAGTCTATCGGACACATGGCCCCCCTCCATTGTTTACATCTTGTCTGTGGCAGCTTTTGAGCTCTTTTGAGGGCAACGTTGAGTCCTTTCAGAAGAGACCCTGTGGCCTATAAAGCCAGAAATATTTACTATCTGGACCTTTTCCAAAAAAGTTTGCTGATCTCTCCTTTAATAGGCAAAGATAGTTTAATTTGAAAGTAAAAGTACACACACACGTAAACAGAAAAAAAGTGAGAGAGAGAGAGAGAGAGAAATGAGTTGGATTTTCAGAAGCTGCACTTGAACCTCTCCTATGTATCTGCACCTACTTTTTAGGGCAGGCTGGCCGTCTCTGATTAAAGAGGGCCGCCCTCGCGGCAAACACCTGACGGTCCTTTCTGCCGCGTGATCTGCGGAAAGCTCAGGTATGGGATGAAATGTGACACCTGGACTGAGTTCTTAGGTTATTTGGTTTAGGTTACCTAGGTAACAAAGTAGGTGAAATATCTGCGTAAATGAAAAACAAATGTATACAGAGAGGGAGCAATCGATCTTCAGAAGAAAAAGGAATGTTCTCTTCGATGGGACCCCCCCCCCCCTTTTGTGAGTGAGCTCGCTGGCTCAGAGTGAAGAAGCAGAAGGACTGGAGGGACTTCTGTGAGTCCCCCTGGAATTCCAGCCAGCCAACAGCATGGAAACCTTGGTTGACTGTGGGCCGTGGCAAAATTTAGGGTTTCCTGTTTGCACTGAGGCCATCAAGGGCGATGCATACTTTGGTAAACTTCTACATGCCTCTTTCTTTTTTAATTCTAGTGAAAGTTGGCATCAAGGCCTCAGAAATGCCCGAGGTTGAGGCAATCAGTTATAGACCTTCGCTATTCCAAGTACAGTGCAGCCCATGGGCCAGCAGCCCGTCCCAGAATCTTCTGGGAGTTTTTCAGAAATGTAAAATCTCAGCCTTCCCGCGGCCACATCTGCTGTATGGGAATTTGCATTTTAACAGGATTTTCACGTCATCTGAATGTACATTAATTTTCCGAGAAGCACTAATCTAAAAAAAATAAAAAGATGCACAGGTCTCAGGGTCTTCGAGATCCTGTTCCAAGTGCGGCTGGTGCTAATTCACTGGTGACCCTCGGCAAATTCCTCACCGTGTTTTTGCCTTGGTCATCTTCTCTCCAGACTGGGGTTCACATCGCCGTCCCCCAGTTTTTGTACATGGAACTTTCATTTTAGTCTCCCCAAACCACAGCACAGTGAGAACAAAGGCATGACCTGTGTTAAACTTCTAAACTTTTTTTATCTTTATATTTTAAAAAGGGAAGAAAATTTTTAAAAGACAAGTTCCCTGGAGATTAACAGCTCAATGTCCCAGAGGGCAACAAAGCAACTTGAATGTGTTAATCAAAAATGGCAGCCAACCGGTTTCCTCTGGGATTTTGCTTCTAGTAGGTATGAACCCAATCAATGACTAGGACTTCCCGGGCTCTTATCTACTGAGACTCACTGTATCTCTTGCTTTCTAAAACAAGTACTCGGAAACACGGTGGAAGGAAGGTCAAGTCTTAAGAGTAGAAACGTAGAGATCTGACCCTAATTTCAAAATTCAGTGCTAAAATGTCAGCGGTATCAAGATGTTTTGCACATTTTGCAGGTTTTACTCTGATCTGTCTGGCAGCAGAAATTTAAAGCTTCCAAATAGTTAAAAAAAAAAAAAAAAAATTGTGCTCTTATTTGAAGGCCTCTTGAAAATCCTACCTCCTGGCCTTGAGCTGATGTTTCTACCTCATTTACTTTGTGCAGCGTACTCTTCTTCTTCTTCTTTTAAGATTTTATTTATTTGACAGAGAGATCACAAGTAGGCAGAGAGGCAGGCAGAGAGAGAAGGGGAAGCAGGCTCCCTGCTGAACAGAGAGCTCGATGCGGAGCTCGATCCCAGGACCGAGATCATGACCTGGGCTGAAGGCAGAGGCTTAACCCACTGAGCCACCCAGGCGCCCCAAGTGCAGGGTACTCTTCTAAGAGCTTTTCCAATCTTAACTCAAATATTAACCCTCTCAACAACCTTTTCTGGCAGGTGGCATTATTCTAAATCATGATTTAGATGGCCTGAATTATTATTCAGCTGAGGTAAGCCCAGTGAGACAAGTGAGTCTCATACGATCACACAGCAAGTATCTGGGAGGATTGAATTTCAGACTGAAGGTGCTGGGTTCAACACCCTGCTCTTAATCACTACTCTAGACAACCGGCAAGTAAACCTACCTCTCAGGGATCTTTGTTTTTAACTTGGGTTTCACTATGATTTGAAAATATGCTATTAAAGTAGAATCTGGAGGCTACATTGGCCAAATATTGGTGATTTCTGTTATAAGGAGGGGAGTGTTTTCACAGCTTGGTAGGGTCTGATCACTGCCCCGGCATCTGTAGTCTTAGCCTAGAGCAGAGGGGTGATTTCGCATCCCGCCCCCAAGCAGATGTTTGGCAGATGAAATTTCTGGAGGTATTTTTGACTGCCACTACTAAGGGGGGAGGTGAGAGCAGAGAACTGCTACCAGCATCTAGCAGGTAGAGGCCAGCGCTGCTGCTAAACATTCTACAGCACCTGAAAAAGAAGGGTCTGATCCCAAATGTCTTAAGTTCAGAAACCTCGTTCTGCAGGAATTATGCGTAGAAAGCATTTATTGGGTACTATTAAGAATATTCACAATCACGGACGAGAGAGGGTGCTGGATGTTAGATGTGACAGATGAATGGAGAAATAGTTACAAAACCACAAGAAAGGGACGCCTGGGTGGCTCACTCAGTTAAGCATCTGACCTTGGCTCAGGTCATGATACCGGCGTCCTGGGATCGAATCCTGCATCGGGCTCCCTGCTCAGTGGGGAGCCTACTTCTCCCTCTCCCTGTGCCTGCTGCTCCCCCTGCTTGTGCTCTCTCTCTCTCTCTTTCTCAAATAAATAAAATCTTTGGGGGGAGGGAAACACCCAAACCACGAGGAACATGCTGGAATGAAAACTGATGGCGGCCCAGCACGCACCTCTGAGGAGTTCGAGGCGAGCAAGGAAGATGAGACACTTCCACAAAGAGAGACCTTGGAGGTGGCAGGACAGAAGGCCAGACGAGAAATAACAGCACTTCAGAGTGGAGCAGATAGGGAAGGAGGCTGTTGGGTCAGATGAGAAATCTATGGAGTCATTAGAAACTCCTTCGCTGGATGGGGATTTCCTTCAACTTGTCGTCGTCGTCGTCCTCCTCCTCCTCATGCCTTTAGAGCCCTATTTTCTGAACTCGCTAGCTTCAGTACAAACGCCATCTCCTTTGATAGGTTCAGTGGATATTCAATGGGTATCGATACTTCAACCATTATTTTCCACATTAGAACTTCACAAAGAAGCTATACATTAGGCCACCCAATAAATACCCTTTCCCAAAGCCAAAGGCTAACAAATGAGTGAGTAGGAAAGCGAAAATGTCCAGAACAAGTCTAATCTTCCGCCCGAAGAGCAGGAGCTTTTATGAAATCATAACTTGTCCCTCTTCACGAAGCCAGGAAACCTGGCTGAGGCCTCAGGTCGTTCCCCTTACTGAGGGACTGAGCTAAGGTTAACCAGCAAAACGTAAGATTTCACAACAGGGGGGTGCTGCTGCCACTGGGCCCCACAGGTCAGGGGACCCCTCTGTGACCTGTGGGCCTCTGGAAGTAACTAGCCCAACAGGGGGCTTTGAAGCACACCCGGTTTCCTTCCCCAGCTTCCAGTGTGGCCTAGTCGGCCTCCCTTGAGGAGGCTGACAGGAGAGGCAGGGGATGCCTTCGCAGGGAGCTCCCAGCAGGCAAAGGGGCAGAGCCCTTCAGAGTGGAGTTCCCTGGCAGGACTTCTGGCGAGGCCCTGGGCCGGGAGGCCTGGCGGGTTTCGTCTCCATCACATGTGGCCCCGCACACGTGGCTGCAAACTGGTTCTCCCCACATCCTAGGGAGAGTCTTCTCAACAGAACTGAATCCCTTTGTATATGATCATAGCAGCCTATGTTTCTTATAGACATTTGAAGAAAATATAGACATGCATCAAGGGGACAATAAAACTCAGCTACAAAATAAAAGCTCAGTGTAACCTCTGCTAACTTGCGGTTCTCCCCCCCTCCTTTTTTTCTTAATTTCCACGCCCGACATGGGGCTCGAACTCGCAATCCCGAGATCCAGAGTCGCACGCTCCACCGACTGCACCAGCCAGGCGCCCCTGCAGGTTTTCTTTCCCTCCAATCTTAGTCCCGAGTAGGATTTCTGGTTTTTTCACCACTCAGACCATTTTGAATGTACCTGCCTCTCAACCTTTTCTTCCCTTGCTCAGTAAGGCTGTTTGCAGACTGTTCGAGAAGTCTGGTGACACAGGTGCTTACCCAGGGAGCCAAGTTGGTGCTGGTGGATGGAGGTCAGGGGTGACCATTGCCTGGCATCTCAGAGGCCCTCAAGAAAGCACAACCTCAGGGCGCACAAATGAACACATTTGTGTCACAGCAGTTTCAGCGCACTCACCCGCCAGGCCCCAGGCTCTCTTCCACCGGCTTCCTGATCCGGGTTGCTCTCGTGGAAGAAGTCAGCTCCTTGCCGGGACCTCCTCCCCTGAACGTCAAGAACAATTCACAGTTAGACCTTCTCAGCCCCTTAAGAGGCATGCTTAGAATCACATAGCAAGACACACTTGGCAAGACACACTTAGGACTTTGCACGTTTTCCACAAGGGCACGTGCATTTTCTGAAGTGGCGGAGATGTCAGAAAGCGTGCTCTTTATGACCTTCAACTCACTATTCAGACTTCGTTCCCGTTTTCTAATGTAGAATTAATGGACAATATGACGTAGCATCCAAATCTACTCCAATATGGCCGTGCACAAGCAAATCATTTTGTGTTGAATAACTGAAAATGATTCATCAAAACTTACTAAATGTTATAAATGCTTAGGTCATTAAGAGCTTCAAGAGGCTCCAAAAGTCCATCCCCCCACTTTTTTTTTTTTTTTTTTTTTTGCCAGTTGGGTATTTATTAAGCATTAGCCTTATTGAGTGTGGATTTGGAGACATTCATCCCTAGAGGGACTTTTGCCATCTGTAACGCAACGATCATAAGGGAGATGATGAGATATATAATGATGAGGAGGAATTATTTTATCGAATAATTGCTTTGCTGGCGAGCAGTGGGGCTGGAACAAGATTGCAAGAAGATGGAAAGGGGTCATTAGTACAGTGTTTTAACTAGTAATGAGTGTTAACACGGTTGAATGCCTACCATTTTCCAGGCAACGGTCAAAGTTTTAACTCATTTAACCTCCACGACCTTGGAAAATGGAGTTTATCAGTAGACCCAATTTACAGATGGTAAAAACGAGGCACAGGAAGGCTAAGTAACTCAGACACAGTCTCATGACCTCTGTTCCGAGGCCCGACACTATACTATACTCGCTGGGCTGATAAAGGTCTTGAAAGGGTCTCCACTTCATTCATCTGGCAAAACCCCAGGAAACATTCACTAACATTTGCACTTACTGTGCCCCAAGCTTGTCCAGGGCCCCGGGAACACAATGGTCAGTATAATGAGACTCCTGCCCTCAAGGAGTCCATTTCAGTGGGGGGGGACAAATCAGTAAAAATAGCAACTATAATCTCATTTCACTTCCAACAGAATCAAGTTCAAGCAATTCCAGACAGATCAGAATGGTAAGGATTGTTAAAACCTGAGGAGGAGATTACGTAGGCAAAGACGTGGGCGGGGGTCTGTAGGGTGCCCTGACCACAGCCCAGAATGAATTCACGTGCCCAGAAGGCAAGGAGGTCAGCGCTCCCGAGGTCTGTCCCGCTGCAGGAAGAACTGTGTGAGAACGGGGCCGGGACAAACCACTACAGATGCTCCCTCCCACAAAACCCCAGAAAATCAGGGACTAGTGGTAAACCTGCCCTCATTAATTCCACCTTAAGCCTTTTTGTTTGTTTGTTTCCAACTCTGACTATGAACGGTTAAAGGCAATCAGGGGTGTGTACGGATGTTCTTAGAAACGTATAAAACACTCCTTAAAAGAAACCACAGAAATGTATTTCTCACCACTGCCAAACACCCCTCTTTTTTTTTTTTTTTAAGATTTATTTATTTAAGAAAGAGAGAGAGAGCATAAGCGAGCATGGGGGAAGGGGCAGAGGGAGAGGATATCCAAGCAGCATCCCACCGAGCCCGGCGCGGGGCTCGATCCCATGAGCCATGAGACCAGGACCTGAGCCAAATCCAAAAGCCGAACGCCTGACCGACTGAGCCACTCCGGGGTCCCCAGCTCTCTTCCTTCCCTACAAAAGTGAGTCCTTCTGCTTCTGGCGTCCAATCTGCCTCCCCCTGCTGGGGGTTCCTCCCCAAGCCCCTGCCTGATGCCAAATTGTCAATTGCCATTTACGATGCCCCCTTGAAACGGGCCCGACGATTATGTAGCCACGTCACTGCTCATCTGGTTTACTGGAAAGCCTCTGGACGGGTCAGTTAGGCTAATCACCCTCCTCCAGGACCTGTCTCCTACAATACTTCTCATAGCCGCTTGTAACAAAGACGGAGACGGGGGAGGGGGGGCTCACCCCGTCTTCTGTAGATTGTTTTCACTACAGCAAGTTTGGGAAAAGGGTGTGGTTGGCCAGATTTCTTTAAAGACATCACCATTGAGCAATCGCTGAAGTCAGCCAACAGCCAACAGATAGAGCAGATAACAAGGCCCCACTGGCTTTGGGGCCAGTTGTGATTCTCTCCTGAACTAAAAACCTGTTTACTCTTATCTTAGGAAAAATCCTGGCCCTGCTCTCCTTGCTTATACTGGAAAGGGCTGGGCAGGCTTTGGGCTTATCAGTAACACGTTTATTTTTCCTCGAGTCCACGAACCCTGATTCATCCTGCGACCCAAAGATGGCAGAAAGGCTCAGCGGCCGACTGCAAAAGTATTCTGTTTTCTCTGAAGTTCCTCTCTTGAAACTGCTTTCAGCTCCCGAGTTTACCAGGCCCTTCCGAGCACAAGGGGCATTGCTCTGCTATACCTAAAGGCGTAAGAACGGAAACCTCTTTTCCTTGGAGAGCGGAAGGAGTATGTTTGTTCTTCGTCCTCATATGGGTTCAGCTTCCTCTGATGGCTTTTTTGAGTTCGTTCCTCGGGTCACCAATAGTAGACACGGCAAATTCATTTGTGGAAACTGTCTGGCTTTGGTCTGTGGTCTGTATTTTTAAATATAATTGAGTTATTCTATTACCATTCTGTTTGGTAGCCACCCACATTTGGAACGCTTCCGGCATGAGTGACAGACGTAGCTTTTTTTATTCCCATTTTAGAATTTATTTTAGAATTTCGAATTTGTCGTTCAGGGCACAGGATGGCTAGAAGATAGAAACTCTCGATTCTCGGTAGGGCCATCTACATCATTTATGGGGCTCAGGGGAAAACGAAAATGCGAGGCCCGTGTTCAAAAATGATAAAGATTTTTAAGAGAGAAAGAGTAGAGCACTGAACCAAGCCCGCAAGGCCAGACCCGATCGTGGATTATTTAGAGGTAACTGGAAAGTTATCCAGGCTCTGTGTTTTCTCTCATTCACTTTCCTGCTCGCTGGTGTGAGACAAATCTCTGGCCCTTCAGAAACTGTGTTAAGTTGTGGACTGAGAAGATAACAATATAAATTGAAATTGACTGATGTGGCTAAAGGCATTTGGTCGAGGAGATGCTAAGTACTTCTCCAGTACCTGATTATTTGCATTTGTCCTTATTGTGAAACAGTGTGATAGCATGGGAGAAGAGTAAAACCACTAAAATGAAATCCAGATCCTCAAAAAGCTGAACATAGAATCATCATAGGGCCCAGCAATTCCACACCTAGGTGCTACCCAGAAGAGGTGAAAACAGGGGTTCGAGCAGATAGCTGTCTAGCAATGTTTACAGCAGCGCTGTTCGTAACAGCCAAAAGGTCAAAACAACTCAAATGGCCATCAATGGACAAATGGAGAAATCATGGTAGATGCAGCCAATGGAAGACGATTTGGGCATAACAAGGAATGAGGTACTGGTGCGTACCATGACATGGATGAACTTCAAATCCACTCTGCCAAGTGAAGGAAGCCAACCACAAATGGTCGTCGAGTGGATGAGTCTAGCTACATAAAATGTCCAGAATAGGCCAATCCATAGAGACAGAAAGCAGACTGGCACTTGCCAAGGTCTAGGGGAGGGGGAATGAGAAGTAAATGCTAACACACTTCCCTTTGGGTTGGTTAAATGTTTTGGAACAAGATAGAGCTGATGGTTGTCCCACATTGTGAATCTACCAAATGTCCCTGAGTTGTTCTCTTGATAATTTTGGGTTATGTGAATTTTACCTCCATTTCTCTAATGCCGGAAGCCAAGGGAACAATCCCTTCCAGTGTGGATTTGAGGTGGGGGAAAAAGGCCCAGATAATCCAAGCTATTGGGCAGCTGTCCTGTCATGGTATCTGGAGCCGTGACCATTAGAATCACTCTAGAAAGATCCTGCTTCTCTGCAAATATGTTGGCAGGGAAGTGTGACACAGATGTGCCCTGAGCCCAATGAAACAATTCCTTGTTGATGACGTTTTAGGCCTTCCAGGCTTGAGAGAGCCTAGTTCAAGGGCTGAAAGGCGGTTACCTCGGGAGTGTGACCTCTATTCTCTAGGTCACGGTGTGCTCACCCGCAAAATGAGGGAGCTGGAGAGGATGTTCCCTAAGGTTCTTTAAGACCCCAGTGTTCGTCAGGTTGGAGTGTAGAGGCCCAAGGCTGAGGGGGAAACCAGAACGGGGACTGATCCCAGAAGTAAGACAAGAGTAGAAAGGCTGAGGAGGTTTATGCCTGGGGCCCATAAGAAAAGGGGGATGAGAAAAGACAAAAGAATCAGGGGTCTGAAGACAAACTGAACCTAACGCATGATTTGGTCTAAATAGGAGAGACTTACTATCCAAGTTCCAGAAAAAAGCCTATTTATAATAAGAGGTATAAGTCACGAGGTAAGGAGATGATTGATTAGAGATTATGTAAGCTATCCATCACAATTTGGGACTATTTTTATTGATATTACAGACATTCAGAGATGAAAAGGCAACAAACGAAGTCAGCTGAAGAAACAGACATCGGCGGCGTAGACCCTGGCCACCAGAAGCATGGTCTGTGGGCCAACAGCAGCAGCATCACCTGGGAGCCTGGCAGAAAGGCAGAACCCCAGGCCCACCTGAGATCCGCCGAATCAGAATCTACATTTTAGTAAGAGCTCTGGGTAATAGAAGTGCATGTTAAAATTTGACATGCGCCGTCTAGACCGTATTTCTGGAGACATCAGCTCACCACAACTTTATTTACAGTCACACTCTTAGCCCGCTGTGCCCCCTACTACTATAGAATTTTTAGCAGTTGAAAAGGACTTGATCCCTCAGTGGGCAGAGAAGAACCAAAAAGGAGATGCTCACCTTGGAGGGGTCTATGAAGTCTGGACGTCGGTAGTGGATCTTTGTAATTGGGGATCAGTTGCTCCAACTTCGAGTAAATGGGCCATGTTAGCAGCTTAGCAAGCCTTCGGAATTGAATGAATCTTGTAGAACAGAGGTCAGCAAACCTTTTCTAGAAAGGTCTAATTAATAAATATTTTTGGTTTTGCAGGCCCAGAATCTCTGTCTTTGTCACAACTACTCAATTCTGCCATTTTAGCTCGAAAACAGCCACGCATAACATGTAAATGATCGTGCCCGGCCGTAGTACGATACTAACTTTATTTGTGGACAATGAGTTTTGAATTTCATATAATTTTTATGTCATGAGATACTCACCTTCTTCTGATTTTTTCCCCCCAATCATTTGTAAGTGTGAACCATTCTCAGCTCCCAGGGTATAGAAACACAGACAGTGGGCTGACCTGGGGCCATGGGCTGGAGTTTGCAGACCCCTGTCCTATAAGGAACATGGTCAGCCTGGGGAGAAATTCTAGGCAGAAGAAGTCTAATGTGTTTCCTACTCAAAATTTGGAGCACATGAGGGGTGGAGAAACATGGACATATAGTATTTAACTCCCCTTTCAGGTATTGGACCGTGACAGGAGCAAATTCCCCTTTTACATGGGCTAGGATTACAGATCCAGCAAAGAGAACTTATCACCCGACATCGCTGTGGAATGCTTTGGAAAGTTCACACGGAGACTCTAAAGAGTTTATGTAAACAAGCAAGATTATAGAAGTGAGGAACAACACAAATATTTTGAATTCTTTTTCTTCTGAAGATGCCATGTCACTTGAACAAATCTAAAGGAGACTTTCTATTCCATGGTTTCTGAAAGTCCTATGCCTAAAGAATTGAGTCCCAAGTCACTCAGTGACACTCAAGGTGCTAAGCCATTTCCTGCAAGAACTTCTAAGACCTGTTGGTGTGAAATAGAAGCCAGAACTGCCATGATGCGATTTTTTCTCAATTAATTTCTTGGTTTGCACGTCATTACAACCCGGTGATAACTTCGTGGGCATATACAGAAGTTTCCAGAAATTAAACCCTTTGTGTTTGTTTCAAAGATCGGCAGAACACTCTTCTTTTTCCACTGCAATTAAAAAAAAGACTACAGTAGCTTGTTATTAGGACTATTTGTGGTATAAGAAATCCAAAGAAATAGGAGAGATACCATCTCTGAAATCCTTCATCAAGAAAAGGAGTCCAAAATTCGATGGAAGTGAAGCTAATTGGCTATGGAACTCTCTCTCTGATAACTTGTTTCAGAATGTCAGGCATAGGGGACACTTTCATCCCGAAGCTCTTTTGACCTTAAGGCTAAGATTTGGGCAAATCTATTAACTGAGACTACTTTCTTCCCAATTACATGAATGTTTAGAGTATAAATTGTTACAGAATGTATGGAAAGTAATTTTACAATAGAGATCAGGAGTTTGCAGTATTAAAACTCTTTGACATCATTATTCCATCCTTTGAATCTATTCTCTGAAGAGAATATGAAATATAGGAAGAGAACATGTGAGCCCAAGGATGTTTTTGAGAACGTTATCCCACATTTGCAAAACAGTGGAAGCAATCTAAACTTATAACAAAAGACAATGATAAAAAATTAGGATTTTATCATAGGATGGATTATCATACAGTCATTGACATGCTTAGTATTTCAATTTGTGAGGAGACCCCTCGAGGTACTAAAATATGAATATAAATCTTCTAAATTATCAGATGAAGAACTCACGTGTTTATATATTTTAAAAATCAGGAAAGCTAAAATAAGATTACAGAATTAAGCCCAAACGTCTAACAGTAGAAGTGAATGAAATAAACATAATTTTCTTTATTTTTTTAATATCTCAGATTGAATTAAAAAAGAAAAAACTTCCAACTCTCTGTGATACATGGGAGAAGGATTTAAACCATGATGACTCAAAGTAGAAGATGAGCAAATGAATCAAGAACTTTCTCGTCATCCCAAACAGAAACTCTACACGTTCAATAATAATTTCCCATTCCCCTCTTTCCTTAGCCCCTGGTAACCACGATGCTACTTTCTGTCTCTATGAATTTGCCTCTCATAGGTGCCTCCCGTGAGTGGAATCATATAATATTTGTCCTTTTGCTACTGGCTTGTTTCACTTGGCATAATGTTATCAGGGTTCATCTGTGTTGTAGCACGTATTAGAACATCATCCATTTTTTACAGCTGAATACTATTCCATTGTAAGGATAGACCACATTTTGTTCATCTACTCATCTGTTGATGGTTGCTTGACTTGTTTCGACTTTTGGGCCATCGAGACCGATGCTGCTGTGATGTTGGTGCACAGGTATCTGTCCCACTTCTTGTTGTCGATTCTTCAGAATATACACCTAGGAGCAGAATTACTAGATCGTGTGATAATTCTGTAAAGTGAATACTTTTTAAATCTTCATGCAAAGTAAGGCCTTCTAGGCAAGATGTAAAATTCAGAAACCATAAAGGAAGTTATTGAAACATCTAGCTACGTAAAAAATCTGAATTTCAGAAAACTTTATTTCTAAAGCTAAAGACTGACGTAAACATTACAGCATGAATGAAAGTGAGCTCCCGCCAATCAGTAAGAAGTAGAGGGATAATCCAGCAGAAATCAGGCAAACAGGAAGTTTCTGGAGGAGAAGGAGAAGGGGAAGAAAGCAAAGAGCCAGTGAACTTCTGAAAAGATACTGTCACTTATAACTGAAGAACTACAAATCAAGACCACGATGAAATACTGTTTTAAATTATGCATGGCCCCCGAAGTTGAAATGTTACAACACCCAGACGTGACAAGAATACTGGTAGACATTCACGTACACTTTTTGGTGTACATGTAAATCTTCTCAACATTTTCGGAGAACAAGCTGGTGACGTCTATTGCCGTTTAACTGGCGTGTAATTTTTGTCCCAACAGAGCTGTAGATGTGTGGACACAGAAAGTTTGCTGTAGCTTGTTTGTCGTGCAAAAAGGATGGAAAAGCCCTGAAAGTTTATCACTACGAGACTGAATGAATTACGATACACCCAGACAACGGAACGTATTCAGAGATAACGGTAATAAAGTTATGAAAAGAATCCAGACTTTCTGACCTTCTCTCTTCTCTGTGGATTCTCTTCACCAAGTTTCAGTGTGTTTGAAGTTCCCTAGAGTGATGCTTGGTGTGTGTGTGTGTGTGTGTGTGCACAGACGTGCCGGAATCTTCCATTGTAATTATTTTTAACTGCTGCTGCACATACTGTGTTTCTGGTCTTGCTAACGTCAAAGCCCTCTTCAGCATCTTCACTTTTAACCAAGAGGCCAAAAGGATTCCTAGTAACCTGTACTGATAAGCCGATGACCCATGTTTGACACGCAGGTGGGCTTTGCCCCCCGCCCCCCACTGCCCCATCATGACCTTTGCTAGATATGCTTCCACTCACTCCTTCTGCAATTAAGCCCCAATCTGTGTGGGATATAAATACGCTACTGCACATTAATAAGAGAGTTGAATTCTCCACTTGTGTCCCATAGTTGTTAATTCCTAGAAGCAAGAGAATATGATCACGATGGGCTAAAAAGTCAAGAGCTTACATTATTATTTACATGATAATGCACACCTCATTAGAGAAGTATTTTGATGTCCTCATTTTCCTAGCATGCATAATAAATAGAAAAGAAAGAAGTGCATGCTAATTTTAACTCTCAAGTTTTAAGTTAATGATCTCTATCTGGCTTTATTAGCTAGAACAGCAATCTATTTGTGCCCTAACGATTCAAGAAGAGAGAGCTATTTAAAATACAGGTTGAGGGGCGCGTGGGTGGCTCAGTCGGTTAAGCGTCTGCCTTCAGCTCGGGTCATGATCCCACGGTCCTGGGATCGAGTTCCAAGTCGGGCTCCCCACTTCTCCCTTTCCCCGACCCTCCCTCTGCTCATGCTCTCTCTTTGTCTGTCTGTCTGTCTCTCTCTCCAATGAATATATAAAATCTTTATTTTTTAAATAAATAAAATCTTTAAAAAAAATACAGGTTGGGTTATGTAACTGCCGGGTTTTGGAGCCATCAGAGATTTCCCATTGTCCTTTGAAAATAGTTCCGAAGTGCCTCTAATTACTGATTTTATCTGTTGGGCCTCTCGCCTAAACTCTTGGACATGTCTTCAACCGGCAGTAGCCTGCCGGGTCACCGCCCTCCTCTCTTTCCTGGGGGTGGGGGGGGGGCGGCACGCGTGGCCTTTCATGCCTCAGGTTCCTATTCCTATTGTCTCAACTCACTCCATCACTTTCCCCTAGCTTTATTGAGATATCACTTACATATAACGTTGGGTTAGTCTAAGGGGTACAGTGTGCTGATATTCGATACACGTATATATTGTAAATGATGATCGTAAATGATCATGGTAAAATGATGACCGCAACTGGGTTAGTTAACGCTTCCTTCCCCTCACATGAGGTTTTGTTTTGTTTTGTTTTGTTTTGTTTTGTTTTGTTGGTGGTGAGAACATATACAACGTACGACATTGGCTACTTTCGAGTATAGCATATAGTAGTACACGGGCACCATGTCGCGATAGTCACCACAATGTATAGGACATCCCCAGAACTTATTCATCCCATGACTGGATGTTCGGACCCTCTGACCAATAGCTCCCCATTTCTCCCATCCCCAGGCCCCGGCAACCACCATTCTCTGCTCTGTTTCGGGGAGTGCAGCTGTTTTAGATTTCACGTACAAGTGAAAGTGGACCGTGTTTCTAGTTCTCTGTCTGGTTTATCTCACTTAGCACAGTGCCATCAAGGAAGGTGTAATTCACAAACCGCACATCTATTTCAAGTCTACAATCCAGTGCTTGTTAGTGTATTCGCAACAATTGCGGCCATGACAAACATCCACTGTGGAATATTTTCAGCACCCCAAAAAGAAACTCTATACCAAGTAGTAGCCCATCCTTCTTCCTTCGGGCCCCCTCCAGCCCCCCACAACCACTAATGTCCTCTTTGTCTCTATGGGTTTGAGTATTCTGGACATTTTGTATCAATGGAATCATACAACACATGGCCTTTTGTGGCTGCCTTCTTTCACTTAGCATGTGTTCAAGGTTTAGCCACATTCAGCCACGTAGCACGCACAGATACTGTGTCCCTCTCTGTGGCTGAATAATCTTCTGTTGTACAGACAGACCACATTTTGTTGCTCTACCTGTGACTGGACATCTGGGCTGTTTCCAGATCTTGCCTATTATCAAGAATGCCTCTGGGACAGCTGGGTGGTTCAGCCGGTTGGGCATCTGCCTTTGGCTCCAGTCATGATGTCAGGGTCCTGGGATCGAATCCCATATCGGGCTCCCTGCTCAGCGGGGAGCCTGCTTCTCCCTCTCCCACTGCTCCTGCTTGTGCTCCCTCTCTCTGACAAATAAATACATAAAATCTTAAAAAAACAAATGCCTCTATTGACAGTTAGGTTTTTGTGCAGACTGATATTTTCATTTCTCTTGGGTATATACTACAAGAGGAATTGCTGTACACATGCTAAGTTTACGTTAACCTTTTGAGGTACTGTCAAACTGCAGCAAGTGGCTGCACCATTTTGCAGACGCACCAGCCAGGTATGAGGGTTCGGTTTCTCCACATCCTTGGCAACATTGGTTATTGTCTGTCTTCTAGATCATAGCCACACCCCTGGGTGTGAAGTGAGATCTTATCGTGGTTTTCCTTTGCGTTTCCCTAATGTCCAATTACGTTGAGCATCTTTTCATGCAGATCTTAGCCATCTGAAGAGCTTCTTTGGGGTCAGGTTTATTCAGATTCTCATCACTCTTTATAATGTATTTATCTACCTCTTCACTTGCCTGGTAGCAACCATTCACCCCCACCCACCTTCACCCCCCAGGTTAGCTGTGTGGGTTAGCAGGCAGCCGTTAGTGGAGAAACCCGTGTCCTGGGCAAGCCTGCGGGGCCTGTAGGGAAGTTCTAGAAGAGCAGGCCAGGCTCTCAGGCTCTCAGGCTCTCAGGCTCTAGTCTCCTCCCTCCTCCCCGCCCACTGCTGGGCTGTGAGTAATTCTTTGCTCTCTTTCCCACCACACCCAGTCCTCGAATGAACACTCACTTCCTGGTCTTAAAGCTGATACTCCACTTGCTAAGGACTTCTCTTCCTCTTTGCAAGAAGTCAGAGCGCATGCCGTCTGCAGGATATCGGCCCTGTCCTTTGATCACCAGGGCGGCCCCTTCCTACTGGGAAGGGGCCATTTTCTACTCCAGAGACCCACAGCATTGGTTGGGGGGGGGGGGCTCCCCGCAGCAATGCAGATCTGCCTTTGGCACAGGCCCCAAAGCAGCCCTCCCCTCTGTAACTGCCCCGAGTTGATGGACTTGCATGGTTTTTACCCTGAGAGTGAACACCTTCTAATCTGATCTCACCCAAAAGAATGCCCCCCCGCCCCCCTCCCACGTACCGTCTTATTGAAAACTCATCCAGTATACGCGCTCTTTTTCTGCCTCCCCCCGCCCCCCACCAGTCTTGTGCAGCAGGACGGGGCTATACCGCACTGCTTGAAAGGATGAAATCTCGAACTTAAATAGCCAAGGAGATACGGTGAGAAGCAATATGGCTGGCGTTAAGAACTTGAACTCTGGAACCAGACCGCCTGGGGTTGAATCTCAGTTAACAAGTTCATCAATCGTTCCTTAACTCGGTTTCCCTGTCGGTAAAGCAGGAGTCCTCGTACCACCCACCTCACAGGGATGGTGCTAGAGTGCTTTAGAAGAGTGCCAGGCACCCACGAAGTCTCCTACAGGTGCACTGCTAACATTTACGGTGATTCTACCGTATTCTACTGTTTAAATGGATCCATTTAAACGAATCACAAAGACGCATATTCCTTGGTAGGCAAGGAGCTTCACGATACAGCATTACATCAAAGAAGCAGATGTCAGGACAGCAGACACTTGAAATACCCCCATATCCCAACATGTACGGACCCAGGGAAGCATATACCCTGAGAGGCTAACGGTAGTTTTTACTGATAGCAGAATTTTAATTGATCGCGTTTACTGATTGGTCTGTTCCTTATTTTCTAAGTTTTCAGTATTCATTACACACGACCTGAATAACGTTTCAGCCTAAAGAAAAGAATTCTACGCTTACCTCGTGGAACCCTGTGACTTCCTGGTTTCAGGTCCTCTTTGTATGGGAGGTACCGAAACACTCATACTGTTGCGACTGTTTTGATTGTTGGCTTGTCCGCTTTGGGGGCATGGATTATATATTTAGAGAGAGTCGTTGACCATTTTGGTTTTAGTCTCCCTACCAATTTATGTTTCCTTAAGTATCAACTCTCCTGAAAGCTTCAGGAGGCATAGTTGGGCTCCAGCAGGAAGTGGAATCCATGTCCCTTGCCTCCCATTCTGGGCTTTGTCCCTACGGCGCCATTTTTGATTGGCGATCCTTGACCATCGACGTTTGTTGGAGCCCACGGTGCCCTACCCTGGGAGATTTGTCAATCAGTTGTGATTTAAAGAAACATTCCACCACAGGATTAAAACCAGAAATTATTTCAGCTGAGAGGTACCAGCAAGTCTGAACAATAACATTTGATTAATTAACCTGGAAAAATCAGGTCAGTCCCAATTGGTTTCTGTCTGTAGATAAAACTTAAATCATGCTGCTTGTAATTATGCAATGTCAGAACACTGTGTCCAATTCAGGAAAGACCTTGGGCCTACTGATGGTTTAGTGTAACACGGCATGGATGCCCAAACAGCTGGATGCCTGGGCGGCATGGAGGGGGTGCTTGGGGGCCACTGTCTGTGTTTCCTTTTCTGTAAAAACCGGTAATGACTCACTCCAACGTCCCTCGTGGCCTTGTTCGAAAATATGCAGAATAAGCTCTGCCCGTGCCCCCAAATTTTTATCATAAGACAAAAGATGCTCCACACATCTCCGCTAAAAAGTTCACGATGACCTCCATTAACTAAGGTGGATCGAAACAAAACTGGATCAGAATCTACTGTGACACGACAGCCGGCAACCTCAGCCCTGACATAAGGAAAAGGTGTTATTATTCATGATTGAGGTGAAGAATTTCCTGACATTTCTTGGGGCATCTGGGTGGCTCAGTGGGTTAAAGCCTCTGCCTTCGGCTCAGGTCATGATCCTGGTTCCCGGGATCGAGCCCGCATGGGGCTCCCTGCTCGGCAGGAAGCCTGTTTCTCCCCTCTGCCTCTGGTTGCCGCTCCTCCTGCTTGTGCGCGCGCTCGCTGTCAAATGAATAAATAAAATCTTAAAAAAAAAAGAATTTCCTGACATTTCTTAATGTGCCATCATTTACTTCTTAGCCACCTTTTCCCTCCAGTATCTATTCAAAACAAGTATCACACTCGACAGGCACTTTTAGAAGCCATCCACCCAGAATTAAGACGTGCCTATACTAGCAGAGAGAGACAGATGAAGAGATGGGCAAATGTTTGATGATAATGTCCTCCAATCGCTGCATCCTCCGTGTTTCTTCTTTTTGCCCAGTTCTGTGGTAGCATCTCCCTCCTCTGACTTCTCCCACACCAGTCTGTGTAGGCCTGGACTGACTTGGCCTCCTCACCACAGAGGACGTTGACACACTTTTGGTGGCATTAGAGTCTCCGGGTTTCTCAAAATATCTTCCAAAGCCACCCCGATCTAGATAATCTGGGCTATTGTTGAATGTTGCAACAACCTGTAGCTCACCACACACCCACTGAATAAACATATCTAGGAGAGGAATTTGGAAATCTGCATGTTAATCAAACTTTCGAAATTATTCTAGGCGCACACCACAGTTAGAGAGTGCAGCGTCCATTGGTTCGGTGAACATTCTGTTTTCGGGAGACTAACCTTAACCTTCAGCCAGAGTATAAAGGAATTGGGTCAAAGCCAGTGCACCTCCTATCTCCTTATTCTGCCTTCCAAGATGGTGGAGGGGTCAGGAGTGGGGCAAGGAACAATCCCAGCACTGTGAAAAGGATTCAGAGGGCACAAAAGGACACTGGTGGGAGAATGAAAAGGCAAGACGAGACAGGGAGAAAATATTTACAAATCACATATCTGATGAAGGACTCATATCTAGAATTATCTAAACACTCACATTCCAATAATAAAAACAAAACAAACAACTCGATTGAAAAATGACCAAAAGACTGGATCAAACACTTCGCTAAAGAAGAGAGGCAGATAGCAAATGAGTACATGAGTAGATGTTCAACACCATTAGTCATCAGGGAATTATGAACTAAACCCCACAGGAGATCCCACCACATAGGGAAGAATGGCTATGATTTTTTTTTTAACTGATAACGCTGCCAAGGATATGAAGCCGTTGAAAGTCCTACTAATGGCAATGGAAAATGGTCCTGCCATTTTAGAAAACTGGTAGTTTCTTTACTTTTTTTTAAAGATTGTATTTATTTATTTGACACAGAGAGAGCACAAATAGGCAGAGTGCTGCAGGCAGAGGCAGAGGGGGAAGCAAGCTTCCCGCTGAGCAGGGAGCCTGATGCGGGGCTCGATCCCAGGACGCTTGAGATGATGACCTGAGCTGAAGGCAGCGGCTTAACTAACTGAGCCACCCAGGCGCTCCTCACCTTTTTTTTTTTTTTTTTTTTTAATATGGCACACTTCACAAACTTGCATGTCATCCTTGTGCAGGGGTCACACTAATTTTCTCAGTAGCGGTCCAGTTTTAGGGCGTAAGCTGCCAAAGTGAGCACTCTCGTGCCCTCTTTCCGCCACTGAGGCTACAATAAGAAGACAGCCCTCCGTGACCTACAAGAGGCCCCCCACCAGAACCTGACCGTGCCTGGCACCCTGGTGTTGGCCTACCTGCCTCCAGAACTGTGAGATGTAAATTTCTGCTGTTTATAAGGCATTTTGTTATTATGGCCCAAATTAAGACAATAGGAGAAATGGAAACACGCGCCCACAAAAGCGTCTGTATGGGGAACGTTTACAGGGGTACCGTCCACAATTGCCCCAAATTCAAAACAACTCAAATGCTCCATCAACAAGGAAACACATAAACAGTCTGTGATACATACAGTGATCAGTACCGCTCTGCCATAAAAAAGAACAAAGGACCCATCCGGTCAATAATACAAATGAACCTCAAAGGCATCATGGGACATAAAAACAGCGAGAGACAAACGACGACATATTGTTAAGATTACATGTATGTGGCATTCTGTAAAAGGCCAAACTATAGGGACACAGATCAGTGGTTTTCAGGAACTGGGGATCGGTGGGAGGCGATGGGCAACTTTTTCAGGAGATACGAATATTCTTGATCTTGATAGTGGTGGTAGTTACACGACTGTATCTGATCTCAAAACTCTTGGAACTGTATATATAAAAAGGACGAATTATACTATTGGTAAATGATGCCTCGTGAAACCTGAATGATTAACAATAAAGAAAGGTCACAATAGAGTTTGTAGTCCCACAAGGGCATTTATGCTAATATATTCACCATCTTCCAAATGAAGACTCACTTGTGCCAGGAGAACTAAAGAAGGAAGTCCTTCCAGAAACAATATGACACACCACGTGGAGGGTTAGGGTCTGCCATGTGGGACTGCAGTGGTAGAAACATTGACTTCTATAATAAAAGACGCCTCTGCCAGAGTCCGTGGCCACTTCTTCCTAACCAACCCCACATGCCCTTTAGAATAAGAGAGAAATGAGCTCCAAATCATGAGAGATCCAAAACGTTGTACATTAAAACAACTCATAGGGCATTTGAGCCTCTGGAAAGCAATATAAAGAATGTAGGGCCAGGGGCGCCTGGGTGGCTCAGTCGGTTAAGTGTCTGCCTTCAGCTCAGGTCATGATCCCAGGATCCTGGGATCGAGTCCTGCATGGGGCTCCCTGCTCTGTGGGAAGTCCGCTTCTCCCTCCGCCCCTCCCAGCCCCCCACTCATGCTCTATCACTTGCTCTCTCAAATAAATAAATAAAATATGTTTAAAAAAATAATGTAGGCCCAGATGCCCTTGCACTGTTTACCAACCCCCCTGCGAGAGCTAACCTCTTTTCTGAAAACATTCCCAAGACAAGTTCAACCAACAGTCTCTCTCAAAAATGGCAAAGAAGATCAAGTAACAGGTGATTTATTTTTGTCCAGAAAACAACTATCTACACAGCAGGAGAGCAAGGGAAAAATAAACGTTTAATAATAACAAAAAAATGAAAAATAAGAGAAAAAAAACAAAAAAGATATCAAATCACCCCTTTGTTTTAATTTCCCGGTGCCAGATAAGCAACCTGGGTGACTGACATTTCTTTCTTTTCTTTTTTCTTTTTCTTTTTTTTTTTTAGAGGTTTTATTTATTTATTGTGACTGACATTTCTTATTTACTGACTCAATCCGCTTGGTGCCCCTCAGGGCCAAATTTTTTTCCACAGATGGGAAGAAAGGGGCAAAAAGGAGTATGAGGATTTTAGGGAAAACAGGTAAATGATGAGAGACAGACAGGGTAGACAGGATCCCAGAAGCATTCGGATTCTATAAGAAGAGATTCTATAAGAAGTTGCCATTCAGCGAAGTGTAAGACGCTCGTCATGGGTAAAGATCAAAGTTTTAAATAGCAGACAGGGTGGGATGTTAGCCTGAAAACAATCAGACAGTGCGCACCATTAGAAAAACTATATGAAACGCCCATTTGGGTGAAAAGGGATTTGCCTTGTAATGAATCATGGCCGCTGGGAATCGCAAGTTGTGGAAAGACAAACCCGGTCCCAGTCTTAGCTCTACAGTCTCATGACAACACTACATGGCACTGCGGCAGGGAGCAGCTGGTACTCAGGAATGGCCTTCCGAAGGGAGCTGGCAGCTGGCGCAGGGCAGGTCTCGGTGCCCAGGCCTCAGGAGAGCTGCGCATTTGGCAGGGGAATAAGACTTCTTCAAACCCTCAGAAGGGACACCACAGAAGGATCTGATAGCCCTTGTCCTGCACATTTCACGTTCTTCTCGCTGCCGGCAGTTGTCCTTTCAATCAGGTCTTCATTACAGAGCAAATTTTCCTTTTAAAATATTTTCTTTTGGGGCACCTGGGTGGCTCAGTGGGTTGAAGCCTCTGCCTTTGGCTCAGGTCATGATCTCAGGGTCCTGGGATCGAGCCCTGCATCGGGCTCTCTGCTCAGCAGGGAGCCTCCTTCCCCCTCTCTCTCTGCCTGGCTCTCTGCCTACTTGTGATCTCTCTCTCTCTGTCAAATAAATAAATAAATAAAATCTTTTAAAAAAGGAATTAACGGTAAGACTCTGTTAATTATTAACGGAAACTGAATACAGAAAGACTGTAGCTCCTTCATTTTTGTCTAAAAATCTGTTTTCTTGTATCCAAACCATGAATGATGATACTAATTTTGATCAAGTTAAGCAGACACCTTCTCTATGGCCCGGCCATTTTATTCCTAGGTATCTAACCAAGGGAAATGAAAGCACAGGGCCATAAAATACAACAACGCTCACAGCAGCTTTATTCGCCATAGGTCCAGACCAGAAATGGTCCAAATGCTCATCAACAGAATAATGGATACACAAATGGCGGTATATCCTTACAATGGAAAAAGACACAGCATTCTTAAAAAAAAAGAAAAAACTACTGATATAAACAACCACATGGATAAATCTCAAAAATACTACTTGGTGAGAAAGAAGCCAGATGATTCCATTTATATGAAGTTTACAAGCAAGCAAACCTAGTTTCTGGAGTACAAGATAGAAGAGTGGTTCAGTGAGGTGTGAGAAGCATGGGGGTTGGTTGATTGGGAAAAGGAACAAGGGAACATTCTGGGGTAATTGGAGAGATTCCATCTCTTGATCCAGGCAGTCGTTACAAGAAAGTATAGAGAGGGAGAAAGTCATCAACCTGTCCAGGTAAGATACGTGCATTTTACCACGTGTAACTTACACACCAATTGTTGAAAACAAAGAATACCAATGATGTCCATGTCCCCTTGTTGCAGATCTGGCAGAATACTGGAGGATTCCTGTTTATCAGCATCAGCTTTGGCTTAGAGCTTCTTGACCTCCAGGCAATGAAGAGAACAAAGTAATACTTCTCATAGTAAGGATGCTGGAAGCACACATTAACCACCGATTGAGCACCTACTGTGTGCTTGCTGATGTGCTGTGGTCCTCGGGAGACTTCACGGTAATTCAAATGGGGCTCTTGCTTCCCAAGAGCTCAGAATCTAGTCTAGGACATACTGCACGGATGTTGATAGAAATGGAGGTAGAAAGTGACAGCAGCCTCAGACAGGTTGGAGCCAAGTGCTGGGACTGTCAGATGATTCGTCCAGCATTCGCTGGACACCGTTGGCTGAGAGGAGCAGAGGACGGTAGGTGCCATGTTTTCACAGGGGAGGGCGCTTCAAAGAGAGCATGGAAGAGGTAAGCGTAGAGAGGGGGGTGCAAAGGAAATTTCCATTTCCCCCTCAAATCCTACCCCAGAAGGCCTCTGGCTTTGTCTGTACTGGAAGGATTTGCTCCTTAGCCTCAACTGATCGATTTGGGGGCTCAAGGGGTGTCAGGCTGTGCTAGTTTCCTAAGGCAGCTATAACCGGTGACCACAAACGTGGTGGCTTAAAATAAGGAAAATGTCTTCTTATGGTTCTGACGGCCAGAAGTTTGAAACCAGTACCACTGAGACAAAACCAAGGCACTGGCGGGGCTGTGCTCCCTTTGGAAACTGTAGGGGAGAATCTGTGCCTTGCTCTATCCTGCTTCTGCTGACTGCCCACATTCCTTGGCTTGTGGCCCCATCGTTCGGGTTTCTGCCTCTCTGATCAGATTGCCTTCTCCGCTATGCGTGCGCCATGCCTCCCTGTGCCTCCTTCTTGCAAGGATACCTGCAATTGCAATTAGGGTCCACCCAGATAACACAGGGTAAGCTCCCCATCTCCCGAAGCTTAACTTAATCACGCCTGCAAAGACTATTCTTTTTTTCATATTAAGTAACATCCCTAGGCTCTAGGGTTTAAGACCTGACGTCGTCGGGGGCCATGATTCCGCCTGCTGCATGGAGTCGGCCCTTACGTTGGTCTCGAGGCGTGTAAATGGAGGCAAACACTGACCTCTCTCTGTCAGCAAGAAAGATGCAGTAGATTGAAACCTGTACGCACGGTCCCGCCCACTCTCCCTCCCTCCGTCTTCTGCCTAGTGGTGCGTGCGGGCTGCTGGCTTCCTGGTTGCTGAACGACTCCTTGAAGGAGCCCCACACCGAGCTTCCTCAGAGCTGTGGGTGGAACGCACTGAACCAACACTTCTCACCGCAGTGACAACCCAAAAACGTCCCCAAACGTCTCCGAGCGTTGTCAGACATCCCCCGGGGCGGGGCAAATTGCCCCCCTGGCCCTGTGAGACGGGGAGGTGGGGCCTCTCTGCAGTCACAGGGGAGGCTGGGCTGCCTTGTCACCTCTCTCCCCTTTCTCCAGGTCTCCCCAGTTTTGAAAACACAGAGACCCATGCTGCTGGGGCTCGGCTCCAGCCCGGGTGTCTTCAGCCCCATGGGGGAGGGCCTCCTACAGTTGGGTTTCCTGAGACTAGAAATAACTGGGGCCCTGAACGAGAAGCTCAGCCAGCAGATCATGGGCTCCTCTCTGTCCAGATGGTTCTGGACGTGATCTCCTAGAGGTCACTGGGAACTTTCCCAACCTCCAGCCTCAGAAAAGCTGAGCAACCTTGCGACTTTCCCTAGGGTCCCGAGAGTCGGAGGAAGTTGAGGCCTTGAAGACTGGGGCCCCCGGGGCCATTCCATATGACTTAGGGCCTCTGTTCTTGTCCATAAACACAGAAGAACATCTTGGTATTATAGACTGGTGTGTAGTTAAGAACAAGGGCTTGGGCATCTGACCACTGATGTAGATTCCTAGCCCCACTATTTACACGCTCGGGCACAAAGGGCAAAACAAACTCTCTGATTCAGTTTCTTCATCTGCAAAATGTGGATAAGAATAGGAGTCCTTTGTGGGACCACAGTGGGACCGAAATGGACAGTACTTATAAAGCGGTCGCTAAATATTCACTTTAAAAAGGTAGGATGAGGTTTATTGTATCTGCGCTGTACCTCTCCATGAGACTTGATCATCCTTCACAAAGAACGCTTAAGAAGAAGCTTTGAAAGGTGCATTTATTTCCTGGAGTCTGTGAAAGGGACCTCCTACACATCAATAAGACATGCAGCATTCCTTCTGCAATATCCCATAATCTCATAAGCCACTGCTGGGTTTTTTTTTTTTTGCACAAGACTAGTTTCTGTTTTCTATGTATTTTCATGTAAATGGTACAAAGCTTTCAAGCCAGAAGCTACACTTGAAGTTGGGTTGTTTTTTATTTGTTTGTTTAAGAAGAGTAAAAACTAAGTTTCCTACTCTGGCTCTTTGCTTTGAAGCTACCCTGTAAGTTCGCGGGCAGTAGAGGTAAGACTTCTATTATAACAGGGAGAGAGACACACGCTTCTCAGAGCCTTGCTTTTCAAGTGCATATATTATAAATTTAAGCGAATAAAGCAAGATTACGGCCAAATATGGGCAGAACATGCTGAAGAACCTCAATTGTGATTGGCTTTTGACTCGCCCCAAAAAGAGAACATTGTGGTTTAAACGTCGTCCCCAGGAAGTGTTGAAATCAACTGAATGGTTTTTTAAACTCCTTCTTCATCATTTTAACCAGAGCCCAGCCCCACCGCGACTGGGTGCTCGGGGAGCCAAGCTGTCACTCTGGGCTGACATTTTCAACCCTTGTTTGACAGAACATAATTAGTGGAGAAGCCACACCCCAGTGGCCTCGACATTTGAGTCTCAACAGCTTTCAGTCCCCATGTTGGGTAGAATTTCAGTCGTCTTTCCTGCCACGCTGCCAAATTTGCACCGCTGTAAGCCGAGCAGCTTAAACAGTCTGAAAAGCAAGTTACAGTTCAGCCGGTTTTAAAAGCCCATTGAAAGCCGGGTGCTTGTAAAAGGATGTGGACCACGTGGCTCCAGATTGGCCCCTCTCCGCGATGGCCTGCGATGATAAGATGCCTCGCAGCGGAGATGTCCGCCAGGCATCTGAAAGCACTGGTGTCTTTCCAAGTCAGGTCCTCTCCCCCAAACCTTTACGAAGAGCAGGTCAGCCCCAAGCGCCCCCTGGGAAGCCCATGGGGAGCGTGATCCCCGGTGGAGAAACAAACACTGGCGCAGTCGGTTCTGGCCAGAGGCAGAAGAGGACCGGCCCTGCTTCCCCTCGGCTTGCCCGGGTCACCTCAAAGGTCAACTTATCCACTCCCTTTCCCTTTTCACAAGAGCTACTCACAGACACATGCCCCTTCCCCTTACTGAAGCCTCAGACCCTAATTGGCTAGCCTGCCGTGAACCCTGACTTGAAAAGAGAAGTGTGGGTTTCGGACACATAAGGGATATTTTGGATGAGGGTTCAAGTCCACGGCCTTTCGTGCCAGTCTCTTTGATAAAGGTCAGCAGTTCTGACAAAATGGTCCTGAGGGGTCACTTCCTTCTGGAACAGCCCCGGGAAGCACCCTCAGCTTTACATCTGACCGGTTTTCCTCCTGGATCTCTAAATTCCACATTCGGAGCTGGTCTGTGCTTCTCGTTCTCCCTTGGGACATGGCACCATCACGGTCAGTCCTTAGTACCAAGGATCCTTTGAGTAATAAAGAAAACCTCCTGCGACTATAAATTGGCATAGCCACTCGGAGGGCGGGCTGAAGTGCCCCCGTCCCTTTCGAGGGCCTTTACTAACCATGTCATAGGAAAACAGGGCTACTGGGGCTAAAATACCATATACCATGAAAAAAGGGAACAAAACTGCATATGCAGAGTGACCGCAGTTCATAAGAAAAGAAAGGTGTTCATGAAAAAGTGTGTACAGGTGGGGAGAAAATAACACCAGAAAAGGTGGCTAAAAGCTCGCGGGGTCCTGTGCAGAAGGAGGTGGGCGTGCTTACATGCTAATTCAGGGACCACGTGCTGTGATCCTTCTCCCAGCTGCCTGAGGAGGCAGGAATTCTGAGCTGACGGGCAGAGAGGGGGAAAACACAGGCGCTGACAGTCTTCTGTTTTCTTGAACCGGCGCCGGGGAAGAGAAGGCCTTGATTGCCCACAGCCTCCAGAGCACATTGAAGCAAACCCTGGGCACAGTTCGAGGAGGAGCCTCGAGGCCCCAGGAGCCCCTGTTTATCATCAGGAAATGGCTCAGCTTGCAAACAGAAGCTTGACAGCAGTGGTCCCCAGGCGACCAGATGCCCGGCCTTAACGGCGCTGGTACATGTCCGCCGTAGCTTGCGAGAAGAGAGGCCTGAGCCCTTCCGTAGGGAAGACACAGAGCTAACTTGGGGGGTCTGATGTGGGCCTTGCGTGAGACCACGTTCTCCTCCACGCTCTCTAATTGGGCTTCGCCGGGTGCTGGACTCAGTAGGAGAGGTTGCAAGCCTTCCGGCCTCCCAAACCAACCTGCTTGTGCCCATCTCATCTGTTCCACCTTCGAGAATCACCTTGCCGCCTGTCCGTCATGCTCCCGACGCTTCCTTGGAAGCCCCTCTGCCAAACCACACTGCTTTTAGTCCTGCCGATGTCCCAACTCCCTCCCGAGGTCTACCTGGGATGGCTGAACCGGCTCTCCGGTTTCCTCACTGTAGCCATTTTTTTTTTAAGATTTTATTCATTCATTCATTCATTCATTCATTCAGAGAGCGCGCAAGTGCGGGAAGGAGCAGAGGGAGAGAGAGAGAATCCCAAGCAGACTCTGCCTTGAGCGCGGAGCCCGACATGGGGCTCCATCCCACAACCCTGCGATCACGACCTGAGCCGAAACCGAGAGCTGGACGCTTAAACGACTGAGCCACCCAGGCACCTCTCCTCTCCGTTATCTTGTAGTATCTGTGTACTAACAGAGACATTTACGGATGTAAGGTATTCGTGAATACCTTAAAATGCAAAGTTTACAGTCTTCTTTCTTCCATCTTGGAAAGAGCACAGAGACGACGAGACCCGGACTGCAGAGTGCAGTCCTTCTCATGAGCCACATGAAACAGGAAGCTTCTGGAGGGGTTCTTGCAAGCATGGGCTAGATAGTCGTGGTTTCAGTGCAACAGGTAGATTTTGCAGCCGGAAATGTTCACACAAGACAGCCTTTATGGCTTCTGTCCAACTCTGGTGTTAATTAGATGCGGTCCCTTTCACACTCGACAAAAGCCATTTGATTTCTCACACTGTATTTATTTGTTCTTACTGCACCTCCTGAAGGTACCCCGCAAAGGATCACAGACTGAATCCAGCCGAGAGGCCTGGGTGCAGGGCCTTTGCTCACCTGCTCTTCAAGAATCCCTCAGACTAGGCCATTTTCCCTTGAGCAACAAGCCCAGAAACTTCTAAAGACACCACTTGCCGAGAAAAGCCTCGCTCCACTAATGCTGCAGAGGGAGCCCTTTGGGGAAATGAGGCTACAAGAGAGAGACCCTTTTAGCTGCCTGGTTATTAATCTTGCCTCAGGGCCACTCGCTGCCATTTATCACAACTGCTCAAGCATTAACGGGGCGTCTGAGAGGGCCCCCAAACCACTTCCTGGCTGCTCAGACTCTTAGGAACCCACACGTTCAGATCGCAGGGGCACAGGGCCCAGCTTTTCACTTCCAAGAAAGATGAAGTCCACAATTTAGGACGCATGCTCTTGGGCTTTGCAAGCAGCTTACACTTCGTTACGAAGACAAAAAAAAACAAACAAAAACACCTCTTGGACCATCTATTTCAAATATCATCCATACTGCAAGACAGAGAAGATATGTCTCGAACAAGGGTACTGTGTGAGTTTTTTTTTTAAAGATGTTTGTTTATTTATTTGAAAGAGAGAGAGAGAGAGCACAAGCAGGGGGAGCAGGAGAAGCAGGAACCCGACCCAGGGTTCGATCCCAGGACCCTGGGATCATGACTTGAGCCGAAGGCAGACGCTTAGCAGACTAAGCCACCCAGGCGCCCCATAAGGGTGCTGTAGACAGAAGGGAAGCCTTTGTAAATATTGACATATTTCCCCATTGAGGGTTTGGTGCATGTGTATGTGGGTTTTTTGGTTTTGTTTTGTTTTGTTGTTTTTGTTTTGACTTTAGACAGAGTTAGCAAAGGAAACAACTGGTTCACAAGATTCCACACAGAGGATGTCTTCTCTTAGTCTCCTTCTGTTCTCTCCATTCCTCACTCCAAAAGTCACACACCTCACTAACAAACCCAAGAGACCTTTCTGAACAGACAACACTCAATGTTTTAAACTGCCTGTCCGGCCCATGCTTCATCATCTCGCTAGAGCCACCATGATGGCCTGCCTTCTTGAAAGTCGCTAATGATTTTGTAAACCCACACTTTTGCCATCCTGTTCACCTTCTTTCTTGCTCAACTGCTGCTGAGAGGAAAGTAAACAAACAAAAGGATGAAAAAATGAAACGGGGTTGGGATTCCTTGCCCTTTGCTCTTACGGCCCGTCTTAAATCCAAGGCCACGAAGAAAGGCCAAGACGCGACAACGTCAGGGGGAAGCAGACTGTAAAACCATTCCTGAAATAACTGAAAGCAGCTGCAGGGGGAAGAACCCAGACAGCCCAGGGTTCTGGGTGGGAGGGCGTGGGCAGGGGAAGAAAAGCAGCTGAGAAACAAGCAGAGCCAGCCTTCCTGAGGGTTCTTTCGGGCTTGGGTGGGTTACATCCTTCTCCGAAAGCTGCCTGTGTGCTCTGTGGCACAGCTTCCGGCGAGAGACTTCCTGTAGAGGAAAAAACACGCCATGATCTCTGCACTCTTGCTCTGGGCTCCCTCCTGTTTTCGGCTTTCAGAGGCCTGTCACAGAGAAGACTACTAGGTGCTGAAATGCCAGGGCGATCTGCTTTGCATACAGATTTGCTTGGAAAAGTCTAAATTAATTAGCATGCACATTCAGGCAGATGTTAAGAGAGAGGTGCTGTTGTCTGAGGGGGGCTCGAGGCCACACTGGGCACAGAAATAGCCTGCAATTATACAAAGGCCCAATCCTGACCATTTCAGAATGACACGTAGATTTTGAATGCTGGACAAAGAATCGATATCCCCCATCACTGACTTCCGGTTTCATTTATCTGCTGAAGGAAAGGGGGTCTTCGTTATTTACAATGCTTCCAGATCAGGGACTTATTCTCTCATCTATTTACTGAAACAGCAAACCCACAGGGTTCTGAGCTACCACTTAGCTACTTTTTCATTGGTAGAACCGACTAGGGACCTTCAGTGGTGGGGTGGAAATCTCAAGGTCAGCCTGTACTAAGCTATTTTTGTGTGATTGCTTTCTAGTTCAAAATGACGTCAGAGGTCGTAACCCAGAGCCTTTGTTTGGCAGATGAGAAAAGACTGAAGACCAACGTCATTTCGATAAGTGATGGTACCAAGGGCCTTAAATTAAGCCCAAATCCCCCAATCATCCCAATCGATGCTCTTTGCACAGAACTCTCTAAGCCAGGGGCAGGACTTCCTGTATATAGCATCTCCAAAGTATCTCCGGCCTCATATTTCAGTACCAATCATCAGGTTTCCAACAACTGAAGCTCAGTTTCCTCTTCTGGTCAACAGATGAGAGGAGCAGCAAGCTTAAACCATTGCTCTCCTGGGCTGGGATTTCGCTACGCATCAAGCATTCTCTTGCATCTAGAGACAGTGTTAGCGTAAATTCTAGTCTGCCTTCTTAAACTGGGGGCAATCACCAAACAAGCTAGGTTTTTGAAAGAAGGCTCTTGGTCTCCCCCTCACCTGTCAATTTCAACAAGTTTAGCCAAGAAATGCTAATGCTGTTGTCAATTTTTACTATTAGAGTGTTTTCAATAATTTTATTGGGAACATAAGAGCTTCTAGAGAATGGCAGATATTATAGGGAAACATTTACAGAGATGGCTTACAGAGACTTTTTTTTTTTCTTAAAGGTCACACTTACATTTATTCAGTGGCTCACTGCTGGGTATGAAAGAGGAAGGAGGGAATGTTACTAACTAGGTTGCTCGGTTTATGTTTTATCAGACTGTTGTTCTGGTAATTCCACCAATTGGGGGATGTTTCTAACGGGTCTATATTTAGAACAATGGGTTAAGATGAGGGTTTCTCAGTCTTGGCATTGGTGACATTTTGGGTTGGATCCCTCTTTGTCATGATGGGCTGTCTTGTGCGTGTTGGGTGTTCAGCAGCGTCCCTGGTCTCTACCCATTCGATGACAGTAGCAATGCCCACACCCCTGAATCGTGACAATGAAAAATATTCCCAGATACCGTTAACTGTGCCCCTGCAGATTTGCCCCTGATCGAGAAGACCCGAGTTGGGCAATCTTTGGAGTCTTCTAGGCAGGTTTCACTGTACATCATCAGAGCTCTAAGAGGAACTGGCCTCTCTGGATATTTTTGGCTCAGTTTATGTTCCAAAAACATATGAAAACCCCTATATGATGGCTCCTGCCTCACACCGTCGTGAATCTGCCCTCCCACTCCCCCGGTAAACAGTGAAATTATTTGAGGAGGCTTAAGTCATTAAGCCTTCATATCAGCCTGCCTTACAAGTTCAGAAAAAGAATTGCTCTTTCGCCATCAGGCAAAATTCTGCTCTCTCGTATGGGGCTAAGAACAAAACAACTCTGCAGTGTGAGAGTGGCCAATGTTGGGTCATACTGCTTTTGCGTTCTCTGAAATTGCACTGTTCACAAAAAAATCCCACCTCTGCTTCTTGAGCTTTCTTTCCTCAAATGGAATTCATAGGAGTGGTGTGTTCAAGTCCATGTCAGGACAAAGGGATGTGGATTCATGGAGCATGTCCCTCAGCCAATTGAGAAAATGGTCACTGACACAGGGAGATCCTTCCTGGCCCAAGCTACAATTCTGTGCCCAAGAGCTCTCTTATTAGAATTTTGCACAAAGGGGCGCCTGGGTGGCTCAGTCGGTTAAACCTCTGCCTTTGGCTCAGGTCATGATCCCAGTGTCCTGGAATCGAGCCCTGCATTGGGCTCCCTGCTCAGTGGGGAGGCTGCTTCTCCCTCTTCCTGCTGCTCCCCCTGCTTGAGCTCTCTCGCTGACAAATAAATAAAATCTTAAAAAAAAAAAGAATTTTGCACCAAATTTTAGATACCTGACAAATTCTGATACTATGATACTCTGGTTCCTTGCGCTTGAGATAAACAGACCCAACAGAAATATGTTTCAGCTCTAATGCTGACACTGAGAAAGGGAGGTAGCATTTCTTGTCTGTTTTTGCATCAGATTAGCACAATCTCCAGCCACAATATAAATCCACATGAACAGAGATGCTCCATCTGCAAAATGTAAGTGCTTTAAGCTCATGATACGGTTTTCTAATCATAGACTGCCTTGTGCAAGGTCTGTGTGCAAGAGTCTGCGGCCTGGCTTTCCGAAAGCAACTTCCTGCTCATGTACAAAAATATTTCAGACAAAGATCTATTTCTAAATTCTTGTCCCTTCTTTTCTCTCCGTTCCTTTTTTTTCCCCCTCCTTTCTTTCTCGGACTTTTACTCCCCTTCTGAAAAACCCACTCTGAAAATGAATACGTATGTCCTTTGGATCTCCCACAGTCACCATCAAGGCCCTGCACAAATTTCATAAATGAACACAACCGCAGAAAGAGGTTTTTATATTCCATACCCCACCTCCCAGGCCCCATGAAAGCTGTAACGATCTCAATCCGCCTGGAGAAAAGAAGATAACGCTATTTGTTAAAAAAAATCGTTACCTTCTCCCAGTAGAAAATATTTTCCACTTCCACCGCCTTCTATAATGAATAACTTTCAACCCAAAATAACTCCTTCCGGTTCAAAACTCAAATGACTTGAAAGAAAGTTTTAACTTCAACCCAAATGCTTGTATGCCTGCATGACGTATGCATATTGGCAAAGAATAAAAAACTGTAATGGCCTTTTACTATTAGATTTGATACTTCATTTTCTATGGCTATTTCCTTCAGAATCCACTTAATTGAATCATGTGTAATTCCTTGCTAGTGGGTTCTGTGGGCATTTTGGAAAATTCAACACAAAGTGAGCTCAGAATATGGAAACATGCCAAGACCCTTTTCTTAATGGAGCTACGTTCTTTTTTTTTTTTTTAAAGTATTGTTTTATGATTGGTTTTTGTCTTTATTTTTTTATTATTATTTTTTAGATTTTATTTCTTTATTTGACAGAGAAAGAGAGAGAGAGATCACAAGTAGGCAGAGAGGTAGGCAGAGAGAGAAGGGGAAGCAGGCTCCCCGCTGAGCAGAGAGCCCGATGCGGGGCTCGATCCCAGGACCTTGAGATCATGACCTGAGCCGAAGGCAGAGGCTTCAACCCGCTGAGCCACCCAGGTGCCCCAGTGGAGCTACGATCTAATGGCAGTAGTGAAGTGGGAAGATGAGAACAAGCAATAAACAGAATAAATCAGAGGCGCCTGGGTTGTATAAGTTGTATAAGCTCTATACAACTTATCTACCAGCGCGACTTAGTAAATTCACTTTTAAGTAAGAAAAGTTAAGAAGCGAATCAGTGTTTCTCCCACTGTGTTCAGTGAACCCAGCCCTCGGCAGTGTGCTACCCTCTGGTATAAATATATAACCCTCTGGAGAATGAAAATTCTCCAGCCAAAAGGAGAAATCGCTTTGCTTAAAAATACAAATGACTTGGGGCACCTGGGTGCCTCAGTCAGTTAAAGCCTTCACCTTTGACTCAGGGTCCTGGGATTGAGTCCCCCATCAGGCTCCCTGCTCAGCTCAGCGGGGAATCTGCTTCTCCCTATGACCGCCCCCACCCCACCCCAACCCCGCCATGCTCATCTGCACGCACGCGCTCTCTCTCTCTCTTCCAAAAATAAATAAATCTTTAAAAAAAATATATAGATGACTTAATGTAGCACGGTGTCCCGGGCTGGATCCTGAAACAGGAAGAGGTCAGCATCTGTGTCCTTGTGCTTCTGAGGCCAGGGTGTGCCTGACTCAGAGAAAGTTTTCAGCCCTGGGGCTCATTTTCTCTCCTCCGCCAAAGAATTCAAGTGCCTACACCTGCCAGACACGTCTAGATGGCAAAGAGCAAATAACAATGACATGTTTTCCCTGCATCGCAAAGCAGCAGTGCAAACAAAATGGCGCCCGGAGAGGGCTGAGAGGCCCTGCACCGGAAATCACACCAGGGCTGAAAAGAGTTTCTGGCTCCCTGGCTCTCCATCCACCAAACTGTTGTAAGTCACAGAAGTCCTTCCATGAGGAAAATGAGCGGTATCCCGGTGACACCATCTCCCCACTGTGCATGGGCTGGGCCGGTCAGAAAGGCAGCCAAGAGGCCCTTGCTGATCTCGCAAGCAAAAGCCGAAACTGGAAGCACTTCCCTTGTCCAGCAAAGAGCCTCCCTCAGATTTCCTCCCCACTGAGTGCTTTAAAGAGGCAGAGGCCCTAGGAGAAAGACTGTGGGATTCACTGTGCTCTAGGCATGCCTTTGTGATTCTGGAAAAGGCTGGGCCAGGTGGGAAAGAGATCGGGGAGCAGAGAGGGAGGGCCCCTCCTGACATCTCTACCCAGGCGGAGCCCTGTTAAGCGTTAAAATCAGCCAGCCTGGAAGACAAAGGTACATCCCTAAACCCGATTTTGGCTTCTTCACCTTCTTGGCAGCATGGAGGAAGGAGGGGAAGAGGAGGAGAGATGAGACCACAGGCTGACATGAGGTTTAGGGCAACCCGGGCTTGCTACTCTGTCCGTATAACCTCTGAAGAAAAAGTGATCCTCAGAGGAATTGGAAATAAGCCAGAGCTGGCTCCGGGTGTCTCCCCACCCCACCCTTGGCTGAATTCCCCAATTGGGGGTGAGGGGAGGGCTGCTTAAGAAAGGATTTTTTTTTTTAAGATTTTAGTTATTTATTTGACAGAGAGAGCACAAGCCGGGGGAGCGGCAGGCAGAGAGGGAGAGGGAGAAGGCTTCTTGCTCTGTGGAAAGATGGGGGGCTTGAACCCAGGACCCTGGGATCATGACCTGAGCCGAAGGCAGACACTCAACCCACTGAGCCTCCCAGGTGCCCTCTGACCTGTCTTTCTCAGAAACTTTATCACACTGTATTCTAATGTTAGACCTTCACCATTAACACAGTACCTGGCAATGAGTGGGCAGGTACTCGAGAAATGTTTTTGGGATGGATGGATGGATGGATGGCGTTATAAATAACTAATACCTTAGTGCACACGATACATATCTCCTTACAAAACATTCAGAAAGATAGAGGATAGTTAGACATCTGGTAAGAATTCATGATTCCCCTAAAAACAAATATTTTTTAATTTTCATTATATCAGAGTAAAGGCAGCTTCACTCCTATAAATGACTTGACAAAGTCACAACCGATAAAGTCAAGTTCTAGTTCATGGAAATATTATTACGTCTATATTACAATGTGTTTATTTGTAATTTTCAGGTTCATTTTATTTGAAAACAAACACAGGGGCACCTGGTTGGCTCAGTTGGTAGAACTTGTGACTCTTGATCTCAGGGTCATAAGTTCAAGCCCCATGTTGGGTGTAAAGATTACTTAGAAATTAAAAATATATATATATTTAAAAATATATAGTGCTAGCCTTGGTATTAATAACATTAATTCTATGGAGAATATATATTGAATATAAAAATACAGAAATTTAAATTTAAAAGAAACTGTCCAGCTCATCTGGGCCAACTCCATTATTTTACAAATGAGGAAACTAAAGCCCAAAGAGGTTAAGTGACTTGTCCAAGGTCACACAGCTGCTACATGAGAGTCAAGATTGGAATCCAGAATTTTTTCAGATACTAAATTCAGTACCTTTTGTGCCATACAACAAAGATAATTGGTTTATAAACAAATTCTTGGAACATTGCTTATTTATATTTTGGGACTGCTTGTGTTTATAAACCACACATGCCCAGACTTCCTAGGATGATTCCTGTTGCAGAGAAATTTTTATTTTTCTTAAAGATTTTATTTATTTATTTGAGAGAGAGAGAGACAGCATGAGAGGAGAGAAGATCAGAGGGAGAAGCAGATTCCCCGTGGAGCCAGGAGCCCAATGCGGGACTCGATCCCAGGACTCCGGGATCATGACCCGAGCCGAAGGTAGTCGCTTAACCAACTGAACCCCCCAGGGGCCCCCTGTTGCAGAAATCTTATGCCAGTTTCAGAACACGGGGTCCAACGTGGTGATGGAAATCAGAGTTAGCTTGGAGATCAAAGGGCGCCTGGGTGGCTCAGTTGGGTAAGCATCTGACTCATGATTTTGGCTCAGGTCAGTATCTCATGGGTCGGTGGATGGAGCCCTGTGTCAGTCTGTGCTCAGCGGGGAATCTGCTTAAGATTCTCTCCCTCCGCTCACCCCCAATTGAGCTCCTGTTCTCTTTCTAAAATAAATAAATAAAACTTAAAAAAAAAAAAAAAAAAAGCCAAACAAGGAGTTCACTTTGGGACACCTGGGTGGCTCAGTCAGTTAAGTGTGTCTGCCTTCGGCTCAGGTCATGATCTCGGGGTCTTGGGATCAAGTCCCACTTCAGGCTCTCTGCTCAGCGGGGGATCTGCTTCTCACTCTCTCTTTGCCCCCCCAACTCGCCCTCTATCTCGAATAATAAATAAATTTTTTAAAAAATCTTTGCTTTGAGGTCAAATTACCTAGGTTCAAAGTCTAGCTGTGTGACCTTTGGCAAACGACTTAGCTTCTCAGTGCTTATTTATCACCTGTAAAATGAGTATAAGGGTTCCTATCTCAGAGGGTGGCTACAAACATTGAATTACTACATGTAAAGTGACTCATACTAAATGCTAGTAAATGTCAGCTTAAATAATCTGGGTTTAGAATATAGCTCATTACACAGAGATGAGGTCACTGGGAGTCCCCTTGAGTCGAGGAGAGGAGGGACCAGACAGGGTCATGAGGAGGCCTTCTGGGCACTAATAATGCTATCTCTCCTGATCTGGTAACGGGTTCCACAGTCATGTGCGGTGTGTAAGAATCTATCAAGTTGATCTATGTAAGTATCAACAACTGGGAAGGAGGGGCACCTGGGTGGCTCAGTCGTTAAGCATTTGCCTTTGGCTCAGGTCATGATCTCAGGATCCTGGGATCGAGCCCCGCATCGGGCTCCCTGCTAGGCCAGAAGCCTACTTCTCTCTCTCCCACTCCCCCTGCTTGTGTTCCCTCTCTCGCTGTGTCTTTCTCTCTGTCAAATAAATACATAAAACCTTAAACACACACACACACACACACACACACATTGGACTGAGCAGAATCCTTCCTATGCTAAGATGGATCGTTCATCCTCAAACACGGGACACCCATACAATTATTTCTCAGTCCTTCTCGAACTCTTCCTACACATACGTACAAAGCCCTTAGACATCTAGTTGAACGCGGATTCTGCCTCTGCACTTAGATCTGGGATCCCAGGCCGTGTGGGTGCTCCAGCTGGTGAACCACCACACTTCGAAGAGCAGGGGGCTGGAAAGCTCTTCTTTCCCCAAAGAACTCCTCAGAAGACTGGACACCGGCAATCATGCTGGGAGAATATTCGGATCTAGCTCTGCTATGGCGTTCCATTAAATATGGTGGGCGGGGAACCAACACAAAATTCTCAAAAGCAACAATCTCAATGATTTGTAATTCTGGTTACTTGAGGACTGGTAAATGTAAAATGCGAGAATACCAGAATGCTCAGGAAAGTTCTAGGAGGACACAATTATTTCTTACAGGGTAGGTAAAAACCATGAATGAGGGCTGAAGAGCAATGCAATTGTAATTTTGCCGTAAATGACAACCTTGAACACTAAAATCAGTTGAACGTGATTTTGCAAAGCACAGGAGACCTAAGCTTCATCAGCTTAGGCCTGAAGTGACAGACACTGGAGACTGTTAGAGTCGTTGGCACAAGTTTTCCTGAGATTCAAATAACAGGCAGTACTCCAGCCACCCTAATCCTACTGGGGCGACCCCCGTAGGTGAGTCTTGGGCCAGAAAGCTGTTCCTGAGTGCCTTCCATTCGGCCCTGGGAAACTGGGATGTCAAGACTGGAGGCAAATTGGCCCCCCTTCCCCTTAAGTCCCACCCACACTGCTCTTCCTTAAAAATCCTGTCCTAGACCCTGGCTGCACATCAGAATCATCAGAGAAGCTTTGGAAATCCTCCCAATTCCCTGGCTCTTCCAGACCAGTAAACTAAGAATCCCTTGGGACAGAGCCCATTCATCAGTAGTTATAAAAATCCCCCAGTAATTCTGATGGGAACTGCTACCCTTAAGCCTCTAATAGACTTCAGTGAAGGAAGTGAAAGCCTTAACAGAGCGTAAGCGGGGCATAAATCCCCAAGGTACTCCTGCTTTCCTCTCTTCCTCATCTCTGATTCGGCTACTAAGAACTACCATGTTTTGAGAAGAGAGATCAATGAGCGCATGGTTCATTTCCTTCTAGAGCTCACCACGTCTCATCTCGCGATAGCTCATGTTTGGCACAAATGATGGGTCTCCTTTTCCGGGAACAGAACACAGGAAACTCCCTCTGTAGGACTTCGCAGGATATTTGACCGGGATGAAATTCATTATGGTTCATATTTCCGACAACTGGGGTATTCTACTTTCTCATCTGTTAGGGATGATAAAGGAATTTGCCAGTATCATTCTGTTCCGTTAAGATTTCTGGGTTGGGTCACAGCTTTCTCTGCTTCCTGTGTGTCCACACTGGGCAAGCGACTCGGCCCCACCAATCCCGGCTTGTTCATGCACAAAATGGGGGAATTCGTAAAGTTCATAGATTCGTGAGGAACGTGGATAGAAGGTAATTCGGGAGAAGGGCTATACACAGTGTCCAGGGAGTAGTAAGCCCTCCATAAATACCAGCTATTTTTTATAAGTTGCTTGAGTCCCATTCGAATGCACGGTCCCTCGGCTGGCGCTGGTCTGTGGACTGTTTACTTTCCTCCCTCAATGACACATGTAAATTGAGAGTAAATGGTGAGAAACTTTCAGACTAATTTGACAGAGAAATTATCTTTATCAGATCTAATAGTAAAACCCTTAGGCTTGCAGTTTGTATGCCTTTCTGTGAAATTTTTCTAACCCATTTTTATTTCACTTTATGAAAGTGTTGGTTTTTGGGCTTGTACTTTGTCTTTCATAGGTCTCTTTAATATTTCCTAATGGTTCATTTTTATTTCAGTTTATGGAAGTTTTCTCCACAGATAGGAGACAAAAGCACTGGTTTTTCACAGAAAGAGTCTGAAGATAACCAGTTTAATGATCAATTTGTGAATACTGCGTCATAGAAATGAGTGGAAAACCCACCATGTTTGTTTCCTACACTGTATCCCAAATTTAGTGGCTCAAGATAATACCCATTTACTATTCTACAGTTTCCCTGGATCAGAAGTCTAGGTAAAGCATGAGTGGCCGCTGTGCTCAGGTCTCGATGGGGCCGCCGTCAAGGGGCCAAGGGGGCTGCAGTCCCATCTGGAGCTCGGTGACCTCTTCCAAGCTTATGTGGTTGTTGGCTGAGTTCAGTTCCTTGAAGCACTAGGACTGGGGTCCCTGTTTTCTTATTAGCTATCTGCCAGAGGCTGCCCTCAGCCACCTAGAGGGCCCCCGAAGTTCCTTGCCACGTGGCCCTCTCACAGACCCTCCCCCAACATGGCCGCTCACTTCTTCAAAACCAGCCAGGGAGAGTCTCTCGCCTGGGTCCAGCAACAGTCTTACACAATGTAATCAAGGGAATGACATCCCATCACATTTACCATATTCTGTTGGCTGGAAGCAGGACACAGGTTCTGCTGGCACTCAAGGGGAGAAGATTATATAAGGATGTGACTCACTGGGGGTCACCTTACTATGTGTTCACCACACCCATCCACAGATAATCTTATTTTAATGGGCTGAGTCTTCCAATATTAAGCCATCCATCACCATAAAAACCCAACTTGGCAGCAAGTAGTATGCATCCATTTATGAGGACCAGATTAAAAGAATCATCGAGAATATGGATAATCCAATGCTCATCTCACATCTGCCATGAATGAGCCAATCTATAAATTAGTCCTGCAAAACTGCCATGCTACAATTTTCAAACACACAAAAAGGAAACGTTACTTTCGATCTCCACCTTTTGCATCACCGATGCTTCTGAAAAATTGGTGTGTATGACACATTTTTCTGCAATTACTTTCTGATGAATACAGAGTCCAACATAATTGCCCTTGAAATGAGATATTTAATGATATGAAAGCTAATGACCATGCCAATGGCGATTCCCAATAAAGACCTACTTATCCCCATAAACTCCCTGAAATATAATGCTGTGGCTGTGGAAATTGTTTGACAAGCCTCTTTAAATCTTGGCTACTTTTTATAGACTACAGGTGAATTTCGGGGGACTTTTTTAAAAAAAACCCCACACTCTGCCAGAGTCTACTTAAGAAATTCCCAAAGGGCCTGGCCTGATATCATTTGCAGCAGCATCAGTGTGGGTGCGGAATTGCTTTCCTTCGGGAGAAGCCCCAGTTGGACAGGACAACAGCGGAAAAGCACGTTGGTATGCATGTGAAAGGTACCTGCACACTTCAAGGACTTTTAGACTGTGCACGGTATATAAATCCCAAAGGAATGAATGAGAAAAAACGTCACTCCAAAGGACAGAAAGCTATCAATAATGGAGCACGGTTAGAAACATCTCACAGCGTTGCAACACAAGTGATTGGGTCATTAACGGCACCTCCTGAACTGTAAAGATTTTTCATGGGGAAGTGGATATGGGAATAGGACAGAGGGGCTCATATGGAAACAGGTAGAGAATATTTCAGGGGAAATCAGTTCCAGACCACATAATATTGATTGTAAGACAGTTAACTATGCCTCTGGCAGAAAGTTAATGTTTACAGAAAGGCCCTGTATCTACAATGCTTGTTTTAAACACATGACCCCAAAATACCACCCTCCCGGCTATTGGAAATGCATCTTTTTACTGGGATGCTTGGCCAGAAGTGATCAGATCAGAGAGCCCTGTGATCTCACTTCCTTTTTTTTTTTTTTTTGAAAGATTTTATTTATATTTTTTATTTTAGAGTACAAGCAAGCGAGCTGGGGGAGGGGCAGAGGGAGAAGGACAGAATCTCAAGCACAATCCGCCCTGTGCACAGAACCCGACTGTGGAGCTCGTGGAGCTCGATCTCACAACCTTGAGATCATGACCTGAGCTGAAACCAAGAGTTGGACGCTCAACCGACCGAGCCACCCAAGCGCCCCTAATTTCTAACAGAGTAATTGAGAATCAGTCTTTCAGGTTTCTGAGGGAAGTTTCTTAAATCGCACACTCCGCGTAACAATGGTGTGAGATTCCCTAGGCTCAGGGGTTGTTAGGTTTGGGGAGATGAAACAGAAGAAGGGGCAGCAGCTGCAGAGCTCCAGGAGCGGTCTTGGGAAGGGCATGCGGGGGAGGATCTCTTGCCCGAATGCTCAGAGTAGCCGTGAGTAGTGTCCTGGAGTTGAGGAAGGCACAAAGAATGGAGGCGTCAAAGGCAAACGCACCCCCGTTCTTCTAGGCTTGCCCCAACCTGTTCCTGTGGCTCCAAGAACCTTCCTTGGGAAGAAATGCTGTAGCACTTTAAGGTGGCCAATCTTTACTGGTTGAACCCATGCAAGGCGAGTTCGGCTTTATGGAGCAGTGCTCTCCAATAGAAATACAGCGTAAGCCACAAAAACGAACCACATCCATAACTGACAAATTTCCAGTCACGTTCGGAAAAGTACAAAGAATCAGGTGAAATTAATGGAGTGCATTTTATTTAATGTGATATATCTAAAATATTACCATCACCGTATGTAATCAACAGAGAAATTAGCAGGTGTCTTATGTTCTTTCCTGGTACTAAGTCTTCGAGGTTACGTATGTATATTACACTTACACAGCCTTTGAACCTGGATCTGAACCATTTCAGTTGTTCAGTGGCCACAGGTGTATACTCTATAGAAAAAGGCAGGTCTAGACAATGGTGTTCTAATAGATCCCTGGCTAGACGCAGAGCGTTCAAGATCACATGTTGGCAGGGTTGCTGTTCATCTAAAACACTAGAGAGTAAATCTGGAACATGCCACATGATCTTTCACAAAAAAATACAGTCGTCAGGAAATTTTTTCAAAATAAAAATTGCCTATGAGGAAATTAAATTAAAGGTATACTTATTTGTACATGAGTATATAAAATAGTTGCTGGGCTCTTAGCCTAGAAATACCATGTTAGTTACCCATAAATAGCTACACAGACACAATATTCAGATGTCCTTAATTTCTCAAGCCATGATTGATTTGGGGAAACTGAAGCAGTCATCTTTGTCACAGCCTCAGGGTAGTAAGGTGACAATTATTAATGTCCCCATTTTATAAGTGCATAATCTGGCACTATTCTCTCAGGGACACACATGGGTTTTGGCCTCTGCGGTGAACTAAACTGTGTTCCTCCAAAATTCACATTTGGAAGCCCAAATCCCCAAGTAACTGTATTGGGAGGTAAGTCTTTTAGGAAGAAATTACAGTTAAATGAGGTCGTAAGGGTAGAATCTTAATGTGCCAGCACTAATGGCTATATAGGAAGAGAAAGCTCTCTCTCAATCTCTCGCTCTCTCTCCCCACTCCCACCCCATCACCCCCTTGGGAGGACACAGCAAGAAGGTGGCCTTCTGCAAGCCGGGAAGAGTTCTTACCAGGAACCAAATCTACTAGACCTTGAGCTTGGACTTCCCCACCTCCAGGACTGTGAGAAATACAAGTCTACTGGGGCTCCTGGGTGGCTCAGTGGGTTAGAGCTTCTGCCTTCAGCTCGGGTCATGATCTCAGGGTCCTGGGATCGAGCCCCGCATCAGGCTCTCTGCTCGGCAGGGAGCCTGCTTCCCCCTCTCCCTCTGCCTGCCTCTCTGCCTGCATGTGATCTCTCTCTCTCTCTCTCTGTCAAATAAATAAATAAAATCTTAAAAAAAAAAAAAAAAAGAAATACAAGTCTACTGTTCAAGTCCCCCAGCCTGTAATGCTTGTTAAGGCAGCTGGAGCAGGCTGATACAGTCTCTAGTCCTCAACTGAATCAGGATTCAGTGTCCAAAGTGGATCTTACTGGTGGACATCTATAGATAACATATACATCTATCACTAGAATGACTTTGCATGAGTTGCCTGTTCCTTGCTCAATTCCGCATTGTAGAGATGATTCATCATCCAGAAACTGACATCTGTAAATGTAATCTTATTCTTTAGAAAAGAAAGTCTCCCTGCCCCTCAAAGATGATATTCCTTCTTGCTCTTCTTCCAAACCCATTAGTCTTATTAAAGAGGCATTTGGTAATCGAGAACCAAAGTCTATCAAAGTGGTTTACGAGCAAATGAAGAATTTATTGGAAACAAATTTTCAAAGGGCGCCTGGGTGGCTCAGTCGGTGAAGCGCCTGCCTTTAGCTCGGGTCCTGATCCCAGGGTTCTGGGATCGAGTCCCGCACTGGGCTCCTTGCTCAGCGGGGAGCCTGCTCACCCTCTCCCTCTGCTGTTCCCCCTACTTGTGCTCTTTCTCTGCCAAATAAAGAAATAAAATCTTAAAAACAAAACAAAACAAATATTCAAGGATTTCATGGCCCATGGGGGTTGTATACCAGGGTTAGAACTCGAATACCAGCATACCCCAGGCATTCTCCCCTTGAGCTGCACTTCCCCATCTTCTCTCCTCTCTTGGTGTCTGCTTCTTTCCTCGTTCTCTCTACAACTGATTCTTTCTGTTTGCACCTGTTTGCACAGGTCCAAATGCGGCCTCCTGGGTCACAGAGATTGATCAGAATCAACTGGCCTCAACTTTACCTCCCTGGGAAGGGAGGATCTAATTGGCCCAGACGACAACATCTCATACCGTCGAATAGTGTGGATTCCTTACATATAATCCTGGCACTTTGGGGACAACGAGAAAAGGCGCACCCTTCGATGTGAAATGCAAACACTAAATACCAACTGTTGTTATTGTACGAGCGCAACTCAGCTAAAAATGCCCTGAAAAAAGAAGAAAACATTCTCAAATAAGATGGGTGTTACCGTTATTGCTTACTGCCTAACAACCGACTCTGTAAAATTGAGTGTCATCAAACAATAACTATTATTTCTCATGATTCTGTGAGTAACTGGTCTCATCTGGGTGGTTTTCGGCTCCGTGTGATATCTGCTGAGGTCACTCATTCAGTTGCACTGAACTGGTAGGCAGGCGAGGCATGGTAACTAGTTTCCAGAACGAAAGTGAAAGTTGCCAGGTCTCTCAAAGTCTAGGCCAAGAACTGGCATGGCGTCCCTTCTACGGACTTTTTCTTTTTTTTTAATGATTTATTTATTTTTGAGAGAGAAAGAGAAAGAGAGTGCAAGAGGGGGAGTGGGAAAGGGAGAAGCAGACGCCCCGCTGAGCAGGGAGCCCGATGCGGGGATCGATCCTGGGACTCTGGGATCATGACCTGAGCTGAAGGTAGACGCTTAACTGACTAAGCCACCCAGGTGCCCACTTCTACAGACTTCTAATGGTAAGAGCAATTCGGGACATCAGCCCAGATTTAAGGGAAAAGACCTCATCTCTTGAGAGGGAGAAGAGCATGAGCGTCCAGGGAGAGAAGGAACTGACGGCAGACATCCTGGGAAGCCACCGTGTGGGGATAAGAATCCAGGTGTTGGGGATCTAAGAGAGGGGATATTTTTCTGACGTCTTTCTTTTTCTCTGTACTTTCAAATGCTTCAGTGACCACCATTTTAATAATGATGATGATTTTTAAATGGTGCCAAGTCTGTAAGAGGAATGGATTAAGTGATATAACATTGAACGTCTGGAATAAATAGATTAGAGGATGTTTCTATGCTTTGTGAAACACGATACTTGCTGGAAAAACATGTCCACAAGAAGTTCTCGGATTTGCCTCTCTGCGGAGCAATAAAAACCAGCCATGATGGCAGCTGAAGCACAAGGAGAAAAATAGATTTCTTGCTGCCGACTAAAAATACATCCTTGCCCCCTTAAGTGCGCTGCTCCTTAGTCACGTGGCCTCCCTCGCATCTGCAGGAGGGCCACGGCCGGCCGGCGCCGTTGCAGACAGAGTCACCCACCCAGCCCGTGGCCGTGAGCTTCCTTCTGCGAGAGACCTTGTTCCTCCCGAACCAGTCCAGTGGCTTGTCTGGGACCAGGAGGCTCCCGAAGGGGATGTCTGTGAGCCGCAGCTCAGAAGTGTTTTTGTCCCACCTTCAAGGCCTGGGCGTTCACTTCCCGCTGAGCCAGGCACCGTGTCCCCAGTGGTTCCCTCCATCTTCGGGTCCAACTTCGCTCCTCCAGGAGGCGCTCGCCAGGACTTGGCTCCACGATGCTGCCTCAGCGAGGGAAGGGGGAAGAGGACCACATTCGAAATGCCTGCTCTGGGAGAGGCCCGGCTTGGGGTAGAGAGCCGCAAGGTAGCTGCAGCCCTGCAGAGCAGGTGGGCCATGGCCATGACCGTGACCATCCCCTCCGCGCCATTCAGGCCACCTGGAAGTCAGACTCTCATCTTTGTGACCCCCAACCCACCGCTGGGCTCATGCAAAGAGGGAGCCATAGGTGGTCCAAAGTATACCAGGATGAGCCCCAGAGGCGGCCCGATGAACCCCAGCTGGCGTGTGGCTCGCTCTCTCTTGTTCTCTTGCACGCGCACAGGGCCAGTCCCTAGCTGTCTCGGGATGTGCGTCCGCACAGGGGACACAGAGTAGATGATGAGTGATCCCGTCCTCTGTCCGGCCGGGCAGGAAAGAGATTTGCAGCAAAGCCAAACACTGTCATGCTTCTCCCTACATTTTTGTGCATGTAGGAAAATATAGGGTTTTGAAATAAAAATATATCACGCTAACACACCACGCGTTTGTTATTGCTGTATGTAGACAAAGTGATAAATATTTTTAAATTCCTCAGGTCTTATTGCCACGTTGGTAAACCTTGAGAGGCTCACACGAAGAAGGGCTCTTTGAGGTCCAACGGGGCCTGAGACCAGAGCTTTGGGAATCACCGTAATGGTCCAGTCCTGGAGCCAGATTCCCTTGGATCTAATCTCGGTGTCTCTCAATTCTCTTAATTACTAGCTATATGACCTCGGATTAGGTCCCATGCTGCTTTGTCCTGTTCGTCCAGCGGTCCACCCGGAATCACAGGAAAAATGCCGCCACGCAGATTAAAGGAGCTCATCGGAGACGGCCCTTTGGAAAGGCGCCCCGTGCCCGGTTTATGTTCACACGTTAAATCACACTGATTTGCACTCACCCAAGCGCTCGCGTGCACCGGGCCCCACGCTGGCCGCCCGTGACACAGAGAGAACTCATTCACAGTCACGGCCCTCGGGGGCCCCACGCGGGAGAAAGAGTCGCAGAGAAACGGATCCCGTGTTTTGGACTTGGCCAGGGCATAGCGGGCGACGCAGCCAGGACTTTCAGCGAAGGAATTTAAACACCTCGCTCCAGGGAGCTGCTGCTGAGACAAATCCCTCAGTGAGTCTAGAATGTTCTGAACTGACGTATCGGTTGAGAACATTGACAGAGCTGAGACTTAATGAAAGGAGGGCTGGCTGGGAGTCGGGTTACCAGGGACACTCCTTTTCTGATTTGCTTTAGCGACTTATTAAACAGTACACATCCACTGTGTTCCCGGCCATGATTCTGCACCACAGAAAATACATGAAAAGAGGTGGTGAGGCCACCTAACTACCCTGACCCATTTCTTTACCTATCAGAGGAGCACAGCGCTGTGCCAGAAACATTTCTTCCTGATCTAAGACCCTGGCGCTCTATTCGAATGTGATGGGTCCTTCCGGAAGCCGTGTTCGGAGTTGGGCGGGGGGGAGGGCATCGTGAGCATCGTTAGATAATTTCCGCAGCTGATTCCAAACACTACATTTAATCTCTTGCCATAACCCCAAATACAAGGGTGACACAAGTAGCCATAATAGGGTTTTCAATTTTAGTTTAGAATTTGGACCTTTATGTCCTATATCTTGTGATGGCATTGCTGGAATGTTCTGACCTTAGGTAATATTTACAGACCTGCGCCAGAACTTGATTGATTTCCTCCGTATATGCAGAGAAATATCTGAGCTATCACTTACATTTGCATAGGGAACATTGATTCTAATTACTGGAGTATTGCGTTCCCAGCTTCAATGTCCATAGACCGGCGGGAAGCGTTTTGCTAATGTAATGCCTTGGGTAGTCAGCCAAAGCTAAAAAAAATGTAGGTCAATCAAATGGAAGAGAGAAGCTCAACAGAAGTTTTGCGGCTGCTGTTTCCCTTTTATAAAACCAAATCTGTGATTCTGGATCATTCTATGGCCTTTTGACCTTCCATGATCCCTACCCCACCCCTAAGTAGTTAACATTATACCTGATCACCAATGGACTTTTTTTTTTCCTCTTAAGTACTAGATTCTTAAGGTAGATTTTAAGTTGGGAGTACTCAATTTTTAAAAACATCACTACACCCCCCACCTAACACATGTATCACAATCATGGAATGCTGTGTCCCACACAACCAAGTTTTCCAGAATTCTACCTTCTGGCAATCCTTGCCCGAGTCACAGAGCCTGTGCCTACATATTCCCTTTGTTCCTGCAAACTGCTTCCCGTTTTCAGTGGCCCAAGCAATCTGATAACCAGTCTTCTTGGAATTATGAACAAAACACAAGCAATCAGGTCTGAGCAAGGGCCGAGCCCCGGTCACCTCGGAGGACACACAGGCTAAGTCGCGGGGACGGGCGGACCGTCCGAGTCAGACGCTGTACCAGGCAGATAATCCAAGTGGCCAGTCTCACCACGTCCTTATCAGTGAGTCATCGGTTTCATCCTGCAACTATTTATTGAACCCGGAGCATGGTTTCGTGTGCTCAGACTCCAGGCTATCTCCATCTGCTCCGGTGAGCCGATCTTTTCATCTTTTCCTTGATGACTCATCCTGTCTGTTTTCTGTCTAAGGCTCAAGATATAACCTCCCGACTGCAGATAAAAACAGCTCTCTCAGCCCCTCACCGCAAAGCTCATATCAAGAGTCTCTCTTCCTAGTAAAGAAGCTTGCTGACACCGGGCGGGAAGTCTCTCTGGGAAGGGAGCTTCCGGGGCCACCAACACAGGAGAGAAGGTGCCCGAGAGCTCGCTAGGGGGGGCGGCGGGCAGGCCCTGGGTCTAAGGCATGGGGGGCCACAGTTCCCCAACTACAGTAGCATCAGAATCCCTCGGGATGCTGGGCCAAAATCCAGTTTCCTGGGCCCTACTCTTAGAAATTCAGATCCAGAAGATCTGGGGTTCAGCAGGGAAACTGCCATTTTAATCCGTACCGTGGGGGATTGTGATTCGAGAGGGTGAGGAATCCGGTGGTGAGAGTGCTAACACCATTCACAGGGAGCACAGGACGAGGACCCAAAAGCAGGTGCTGGTCGGGCCACCCTTGGAAGAGAGCGAGAAGTGTTTGGACTTCTTGGAAAATCATCTAAAAAGAAAACTCGGGGCACAAAGATAGCTATGCCAGATTCACTTCCAGACTTGAAACGGGCTCAGAAAGGATCTGCAGTACCTCTGGGAGATGAGGGTTAAAAACAAAAACGATGTATCCCAAAGGGACAGTGTTCTTATTAGTCTTTAACACATTAATAGCACAAAGGATGAACTTGAATAGATGGTTTGAGCCCTTTCATATGGAGTGCCTTCAACTGAACACAATGCCTTAAGTCAGGAGGTTCTTAGCTCAGAAATAAACATCTTAGGAGGCACAAGATAGCACCCCAACCCCCCCAACAAAGAACAATCCCCAAAGGCCAATAGTGTTGATTCGAGAAATCCTGTTTTAAAAGAGAAAGACTTTGTAAAAACATAAACACAATGCCATTATTGCATGCCGTTATTGCTGAAAATAATAATTACTATTATATTTGAATAAAGCATGCGTTCCCTAAAATAAGAATTGGGCCTTTCATGCTTAGGGTTTTTATGATAAAAAGATCTCCAGGAGATGTGTATTAAGGTCTTAAAGTAGCTTGCAACAATGGACTTACTGGGCATCAGTGAAGTCATCTGTCCTCAAGCTACTCCAAGAAGATCAATAATGATCCTCATTTTCAGATAAAGGCAGTTAAAGAAGGCATTCCACGCTATAATGTTGCCCTAAGCCCCCTTCTCTGCCAGCCCCTACTTTTGGTCGTGGAATTTTTAAAATACACAGACGATCGCAGTTGAGGAAGAGATGGTGGTCGACGTTGTTGCTGCTGTTTTCATTCAAAATCTGGGCAGTCTGTGACCCAGGCACAGACATTCAGGACTGAGCAGCAGGGACCCCGCTGGCTGGATGAATGAATGATTCGCAGTGGCGAGCAGCAATCTGACGGGCAGGCGAAGGTGGGACTGAGAAGGGTCCCAAAACCCATGGGAATAAAGCTAAGTCTTCGTTCCAATGATTAACATGGAGCTCTTAAATGTTGCTGTGGAGGCAAGTAGGAAGGGCGAAGTTCATGTTTGGATAGGGAGAGGGTTTTAAAAACAAGGTATGTCCAAAGAAGTAAACACGACGGGGAGGAATTGCTCCTGCTACAGAAAGGTAATTAATTAAATGCCATCCTACATGGAAAAGCATTCAGAAAACTGCAAGCACGAGGTGACCGTGAAGGATTATTATTAGAGCTGAGAATCATTCAAAACAATTACACCACACACCAAGGGATGGAGGTTAGATGAGGTCACAAGGAGCTAAATGCTGCTTTTAAGGAGGCATCGATAAAGAGGATCATAAATAAATGATCACATTGTTCCAGAAATAGAAGTCAAGACTTCACAGTGGTGATCAGTTCTCCTTTCTCATTTTTGGGGTTATGAGGCATTGAGTTCCTTACTTAGGAACAGTTCCCCGGTGTGGGGGTCTCCATAGAAGAGTTCCCAAAGGGAAAGCCAAAAGATGTCAAGCAATTCCCTCTCCCAGGGTGCTCTGCAACTGGGACTTGAGCACATGACCTATGCTCAGCCAATCAGCAAGTCCCATTTCTGACCCTGCGTCTTGAGGGAGGCCGGCATGAGCTTATTCTTCCTGGCCAGTGGGTGGAGTCTGGAGTTTCCAGGTGTGGGGCGGTCCAGGAGTAGCAGAGCCCCCAATGAGGCCCTGACTGAAGCAGAATGTGATCTTGGCCCTGAGCTTGGCCATCAGGCCCACTGTTGGTTCTTGCTTTTTTTCTGAGCCCAATCTCTCCTTTTACTGGGGGTTATATGAACCACTCGCTGTGGCCTTCTAATCAATTCCTTTATGCTTCAGCTATCCAGAGTTGGATTCTATATTTTATAAACAATAATTCTGATGGCCCGTGTCACTGCCATCATCTCAGGGATACTTAAAATGGCCTGAGTTCTAAGGAAAATAAATAATTTAGGGCAAAGATTTCCATGAGTATTTGTGGTACTAGTAACATAACATTTATATGCCAAATAAGCAAACTCACAGCAGTTTTCTAAATAGCAATCTTCGGCATTTCTCTTGTCTTCTCTGTGTTCCTGAAATCATCATGCTCCATCTTCACAATCAAAGTTCAGCATGTATGTGAAGAGCTTCCCATAATCAAGGATGGGGATAAAATGTATCATCGGGACACCTGCACGGGTGTGGTCGGTTATGCTTCCGACTCTTGGTCTCGGCTCAGGTTATGATCTCAGTGACGTGGGATTGAACCCTGTGTCGGGCTCCATGCTGAACGTGAAGTCTGCTAACTCTTTCTCCCTCTCTCTCTCTCTGAAATAAATCAGTCTTTTTTTAAAATGCAGTATAAATCATAGCAGGCTTTTGCCACTGAGCGCTCTAAATGCAAAAATGTCTGCCAATCAGCTCACAGACTATAGAAGAGTGAGCAAAGGCTCTATTCTCAACTAGTCCAATGGCACCTCTGTTAACACACGTGCCGCCCTACCTTCCTAAGTATTACAACTAGCTTTCATGCCAACATGAAACCCGCAATAGATTATAAGATTTTAAAATACGCTCTAGTTGATCCAGGGTTTGTTTTTTTCCTACAAAGTTGCACAACTGAACAATGATCTAATAATACCACATTTTTACCAGCAGAAGAAAAAGAGCTAGAATCAACATAAATAGCCATCAGAAGGGAACTGGTTAAAATAGGCTACATCCATACAACAGACTACTATGTAGCCATGAAATAAGGCAAATGTACACATAATAATACGCAAGGATATGCAAGATTCGCCATCCGGTGAATACAGTACATTTTTCCAATGGCAAAAGGCAACTGCTGATGTGTGGTATGAGCCATCGTACTAACTGGTATGCTTCTACTCACAAGGTTACTGAGGAGGAAGTCAACGGATATCAATTGCTTATTTGTAAGTGGAGTAAAAACTATTCCAGAAGCTTATATGACATAGCGTCATTATCCCTCTGACGAATAGGACTGAGAAAGGGTGAACTGCGGCTTATTCATGCTGAATCCATGTCAGTTTTAGGCTCATTTTTCAAAAGGTCAAAAATGCTGTGATTGCACTAAATAGAAAACATGGATTTGAATCCGTGGACTATTCAGGAAACTTGTTCAAATGAATCAGTATTACTTATCATTAGTGTGATAAACGGACTGCACTGATTTAGGGCAATACTGATTTGAAGTGCTTTGTAATTCTGATTTCCTGGGACTAAGCTATGACCTCCTGGTTTTTATGAAGTTTTGCAATGATCTCAGTAATTGCCATGGTGAATACTAACAGCCAAAGATTACCTCTGTGTCTCAATCCCTTTTCATATGGGTTCATAAATCCTGACCCATCCTAAAGCTGAACAGAATAAAGTGGTGATTCAGATGGTTCAATACTCAACGCAAACTGCGTCTGAATGACTAGTCATCAATGGTTTTAAATCAAAAAGAAGACAACAAATTTCTCTGAATAAAGCACCTTTTGAAAAACCATTCTGGGGATGGTCTGAGGTAAATACAGAAAAATCTCCTTAACTAAAATATCATTGGGGGCCCACGGTGGATTACTCATACTCTGGTTGACGGACATTTCGCAAGGTAGTAAAAGCATAAGCCCCAAAACTATGGCAGCTGGGCCATTTCATCTGAAAGATTTTCAGATATGTCACCAGCTTGCAGAGTGAGTAGGGCCCCAGGTCTTGGTTCTGAGGTGGACAGATCTCTATCGCCAGCTGAGACAGACAGGGATGACCAAGCCGGAGCAAAACGCTTCTCTTGTAGGAGACTCAGGAGTGACCAATCATAGAAATGCCACGTACGGAGCCTAAAAATGTCTTCTAGGCCCGAGGGCAGTAGGGCTTCAAATACCCTATGGATATTTGTCCATGTCTACAGATATTTGTTCATGCCTTTCAAATTTAAATTCAGACAGTGTGGTCACCATTTCCAAAATGATTCCTAAGGGAAACCTTGGAGACACTCCAGGCCTAAAGTCACCACATCCCAAGAAGGCTCCAGAAACTCTTAACTGGTTCAAAAGTCTCATCTTCAGGTGTGGTGGCCAGAGGTCAAACCATTCAAGTCTATGATGGTCACATGAATCAGGACCCAAAGTTCAGGCCTGGGGGTCAATCTCATAGTTGCCTTAGCAGTTTGAGTTCACGTAAAGGACTCTCAGGAGCCCCTGGTCAGCAAGTCTTCCTGTCCTTCCATGACGGCCCTACCTACATCTCACACTGAAAGATAGAATCGAAATCTACGTTACCCGGCAGACCTTTCAACCATGCCAGAGCTGAAGCCGTGAGCATGACAATGACAGGTGAGGAAGTCTGGGGGCATAGCTTTGGCCTTGGAGCTGGACTATGAGGGCTACGCAGGCCTGGCGCCGTAATTTAAAAACAGAGTGGGGGGACACGTGAGGATGAGCAGGGAAGAAGAGTGTGGGGGGAGGAGATTATAGCACTGGTAAGAGGCACCTTTTCCCATTCAAGTGGAAGGAATGTGAGGAACTTTGATGCCAAGATACACAAATATTAATTAAAACTTCAGGACAAATACCTTTCCCTTTTCAAAACGATTGTTCCGCCATCTTTGTGGCCAACTGCAACCTCAGAAAACACCCTAGTGTTGCAAGTCATTTTTCATCTCTGTAATTAGTTGCTTGGATCAACAAAAAGGAAACTGGGAAGCTTAATTTGATTTTCAGCAGGAATCTTAATAGCATAACAAAAAAATAGCGGGGGTGGGTAGCAGAGAGGGGAACACAATGGCCCACAGAGGCACTTGGAGCTGGTCTGGCTCAAGCAAACAGCCATTGTCTCTGAAGCCCTCAGTGACATTGTTGAAATACATCTTCAAAAACAGGAAACTGTGTGATTTTGATTTTCTGGCAACCTCGCCCTTTCTTGTGAACTGCCAACCGGACCATGAGCTTTGATTCACGCTAAAGGATAAAGGCAGAAACACAAGCGTTTCCTCTTCACTGAAGTGTCCCTGTTTTCAGAAACAGCTACGAAGTGAAGCCACTTGGGCTCATCAAGGCGCCAACAAACCATCCTGAAACGAGGCCCGTACAGAGGATGAAGGTGCATTTAGCTTTCGTTTGGGTCTGTCGCTAGAATAAGGAGGAACATTCACCTTGAGGAGAGAAGTTCGGTTCCTGATGAGGGAGGGACTAGAGAATTAGTCTTTCTGGGGGATGTCGCCACTTTGTCGCAACACGGCAGCAAATGGAAATAGAAATAAAATAGGGTTACTTGGATGTAAACAGTGTTCTCGGCTTCCAATCTCCCTCCACGGAAGGAGCCAGATAATCATTTAGACCATTGAATGAAGCTATCTGAAAAATGGAAATCAGAAGCCAAGGAGGAAAAAACCCTTCATGGAACCCTTCCTCCACCAAAATATATATGGATTCAAAGTTTGATTTTATGACTATGTTGGTTTGATGGTGAATATCAGCCAGGCTGGATCATATTAGGTTTTTTTCCTTCTGGTTTTTAGAAGAAACTGAAATGATTTCACGGGCCCTTAGCTCTGTGCCCTAATGGAGAAGTTGCTACTGGGGGTATTTATCAGATATTAATAAAAGTACAGAAGTTCATTTTAAAAAAAAGAACCTCATCATATAAAATATTTCCTGCTTGAAACAGTTTATCCTTCTTGTAAAGAAAAATATAATTAACGTCTGCCAGGAAGAAATGCGGATGTTGGTATTGGAATTACATTTATCCGTAAAACATTCGGTGACGTGCTTAGATTTTGATATAAGAATGAAAAAAATACTCTTTTTATATTTCAAAATAACTTATGAGTGACGGGGGAAACTCGCCTTCTGATGATGCTGTTATTTCTTTTTTTCTAGCTTTCTACGTGACAAAAATTGTATATATTTAAGGTATACAGCATAATGTTTTGATATCTATTTACACTGTGAAATGATTACTACAATCAAGCTAATTAACATTTCCATCACCTCACATAATTGCCATTGTTCTTCTTGTTTTGCTTTGTGGTGAGAACACTTAAGATCTACTCAGCAAATTACAAGTATACAATAGAGTATTATTAACTCCAGTCCCCACACCAGCGTATCACATCCCCGGAACTTACTCATCATCCTACAGAACGGAAATCTGTCCCTTTTGACCAACCATCTTCCATTTCTCCCATCCCCTCCAACCCCCCCCCCCCCAGGCAACCGCCATTCTACTTCCTGCCTCGATGAGTTCCACTTTTTTTGGGATTCCACATAGAAGTGATTTCATGTAGCATTTGCCTTTCCATGTCTGGTTTATCTCATTGAGCATAACGTCTTCCGGTTTCATCCACATTGTGCCCAATGGCAGCGTTTTCCTTTAAGACTGATTATAAAGTTCCAGCGTGTGTGAGGGGAGAGCTACCACGAACATGGGAGTGCGGGTAAGTCTTCGAGATCCCGATTTCATTTCCATTTCCTGGATCTATATACCCAGAAGTGGGATTGCTGGCTCGGATGGGAGCTCTATTTTTTAATTTTTTGAGGAACCTCCATACCGTGATCCATAATGAGTACCAACCTACATTCCCACCTTTCAGTGTACAAGAGTTCCCGGGGAAAATAAATACTGCTATCCTCTACTCATGTTCTAACGATGAGTGAAAGCTGGCTGCCACCTCTTTGGCTACTACTAGAGAAGGCATCAATCTCAAGCAAAAACTCTCTTGGTTTTCCATTCTAGAAATTCCTTGAATCTGTTGCTTCATACCCTGATCCATTTGATTACTTCTTTGGTTCCTCCAGCCAGCATTTCTTAGTATGAGCCTTATGCCAGGAAATGGGTTAGGCCCGGCCATACAGCAGCAAGTACATACTGACGTGGGAAGCAAGGGCCAAAGAAAAAAAGTGACATTTCTTTACTACTTACAGCCCATTGACAAGTCCTTGGAACAGGCAGAGTGACATTCCTCTGGGATCTTAGCTGCCTCGATGTTAATACTTTGCAAAGGGCAAAAGGCAATCTTAGCTTAACACTAGCCCAACCCCCAGGGTCCTACGAGTCTACTTTAACAAACAAAAATTCCTTTGGAAACTTCCTTTATCTCTACCCCCTAAGATCTATGTTAACAATCATCCCCCAAGCACATGGCCCACCGATGTACATCTGAAGGGTCTCATGACTCAAGTTTTGTTAGATGGTAATAAATGACCTTTTCCTAATAATAGCTAGCCCCCTCAAGGAAACCTTGCTTCCAAAATTCCTTAGAGATTTACGGTCCCTAACACCCTCCCAACTTGAAAGTAAATAATGGCGGCCGGGGGGAGGGGGGCGAGGGGGGACAAGGAAGGGGGCTGTGCACCCCTCATGAACCCCAGTGCAGCTCTTTCTGCCCACAGGTCTGTCCCTGTACTCGAATAAAACCATCTTTATGCATCGAAGTCACCTCAAGAATTCTTTCTGGACTGTTCGCTCCCAACAACCAACCAATTCCTACATCACTTTCCTTCCACTTTAATGGCGACATTTAACGCTGTGGGAACAGACCTGTTGTTAGTTTATTTAGAAGCTGCCGTCCACACCATCCCCTCAATTAGCCACGACAACACAGCTAAACCATGGCTCTGGTCATGCCAAAGTGACTTCTACTTTACCTGACAAGGCATTTTCTGGATTCCTGGTAGTGGGGAGGAGAGTGGGATTCTGAGGAAAGGTCCTCAGGGTGCCTTGCTAAGGATTAGGTTTAGAGGGCACCTCAATTTCTCTCCTTAAGAGCAAGGAAGACGAAGAATGTTTTAGGCCCAAGTTTCTCAAAGGGGTTTTGAAACACAGGGGCGTATGAACTTTATATTAAAACCACACAGATCCATTCAGGATGGGAGGCAACTTGTTGTCTTTAATACAGAACTTGGAAGCTCAAGGCCTTTCACTGAATGTGCAGCCCTGGGTAATGAGCTTTGTTTTTGCATTTAGAATCTCTCTTGGGATTGTCGAGAGAAGCATCTGGCCCCGTGTGAACAGCGCCTGGCCCAGGGGAATCGCTCCTCAGATGTTAGCCTCCTCGTTCCCTGGAGATGCCCCGACCTGCATCCCCAACAGCTGACTCAGATGTGCTTTGGAATCACGGGCAGCAAAGAAATTACTTTGACTGAGAAGCCCAAGCTAAGCCAACAGTTGCCACAGGCCGAGGGGGCTGGGGGGGCTCAGTCTCCACACTGTTGACATCTGGGCCAGATAATTCTTTGAGGTAGAGGTTGACCTGCGCCCTGTGGGATGTTTAGCGTCTCCCGACCCCCACCCACTAGATGCCCCCACTTCCCAGATGCAACCAAAACAGCCTCTAGACTTTGCCGACTGGCCCCTGGAGGCCAAAACGAGCCCCAGTTGAGAAGTACTGACCTAGACGTGAAGCTTCTACCTGGGAGGGCCTGCTAGATTGTCCTGAAAAGCAAAGGGAGGAGAGTAAGGGAAAGGGAAAGTGCCTGGGAACCCCTAAAGCCCCACCGCAGGGCTGGAGGGAGCCCCACATCCTAAGGCCCTGGCCGCATCCCAGCACAGTTGCTCAGGAACTCAGCGGGCAAGGCGGAGGCGGCCCTGGAATTCCCCGAGTGACTGGCGGGGACAGCAGCGTGGGGAACTTGCTCGAAGCACATGGGTGCCGTGATTCTCAGGACTGGCCTGGCCATCCAGGGGGAGCGGGGGCGGGGAGGGGAGCAAGCCCAGGCTGCCGGGGGAGCCGACGAAGGTACCAGGTGCGGCTGGCCACCGTGGGCCTGCTGTGGGGGTCCGTACGGAGAAGCCAAGCCGGCCAACAGAGGAGGGCACAGAAGCGAGGTGGGGGGGAGGGGTGGGGGGCGGTAACTGAGAGAAAACTTCCTGAAGGAGAGGAATGTGTTTGTGCATTCTGAAACCGCTAGAGCCCAACATTCGCTGCTGCATTTGAGCAAGAACTTTTGTCAAGTGTCTAGAAATTGGAGAAAACGCTGAAATGGAGTGAACACGAAGCACTCTGAGAGCTAGACGGTTATTAGTAGTGGAAAGCCTCCATCGACCAGCCCCCCTTCATCCGAGAAATTAGCAATGTCTGATCAGCTATTGGGCTGAAATCGCTCATTGAGGCTACAGAGTATGAGCCCCGGTCCCTAGACCAACAGCCACACCTTCGGCTTCTAGACATTTTCACACTGAGTGATAGGGGTTTTTTTTCCCCCCTAACATTTTACTATTATAAATTTCAAACACGGGACACCTGGGTGGCTCGGATGGTTGAGCGTCTGCCTTGGGCTCAGGTTATGATCTTCTGGCGCTGGGATCGAGCCCCCTGTCGGTCTCCCAGCTGGGCAGGGAGTCTGCTTCTCCCTCTGCCCCTGCCTCCCCCCTGCCTCTCTCAGATGAATAAAAAAATCTTAAAAAAAAAAAAAATAGATTTTAAACATGATGCCAAGCGGAAAGAATTTTATTAGAGAACACTCACGTTCCCACCACCTAGATTCCACCATTGACATATTGCTGTATTTGGCTTATCCATCTGTCTATCCTTCTGTCCATCTACTAATCTAAGTGGTACACTTCTTTGAGTTCGTTCTCAATGAGTGCAATAAAAGAGTGAACATAAAAAAAAAAGTCTCTCGTACATTTGTTAGCAAGCATTATTATTTGTCAGCTAAGTCACATAATTGGCTGGAGTACGTGGTTGGGGACGGGAGGAGTGTGGCCTTCAGTTGTTAGAAACCAAGTCTCTAAATTACTATCCTTATCCTAATAACGCTTGAGAAATAGCCTTTGAATTTGCTTAAACATTTCCTGTGGTCTTTGCAGATAACCTCTAGTGGAAAAAAAAAAAAAAAAAAACTGAAGTGACCATATTGGGCCCTGAACCCTTTGGTTAGTTGACAAAAACCTCTGTGAAAAATGTCTTCTGCTTCCTCAACCCAGAGGCGCCTCAAATAGACTTCCTCCCTCTACAAAGGCTTAAAGATGCGCGTATCGCGCTGTTTCTTTTGGAGAGACATGTCACAAAGACTCCAGTTGGCAAAAGAGGTAAGTTGCCCCAACTGAGAGTTTAGAAGCATTTCTTCCAGGTTTTGTAACTTGGACACTTCAGAATGCTCTGAAGCCTGCCGAACACTGTAGAATCCTTTGCGGTTTACTTCTAGATGGTTGGGCCTGATAAGTAGAAGCCCTGTCATCCTCATTTGTGCACACCTGACATCTCTTCGGGCTTTGTGAGGAAGAATTGTTCCTTGATTTGACATTCTTTTAAAGAAAAATGAGAAAGCATCGAATTCTTAGCGGAATACCACTCGGAGTGTGCGTGCGTGTGTGCGAGTGCACACGCGCATGTGCGGGTGTTTCTGATGACAGGACACACCCGGGACGCTGCTTTCAGCTGAACTCCTTGCTGAGGCTTTTGTAAGTTGTACTGATCTGGAGAGGATATAAAATAGCAAGACTAGTTGCACAAAGCCCTCACCAAGATTTGTCTTTTTTTTTTTTTTTTTAAGATTTTATTTATTTATTTGACAGAAACATAGCGAGAGAGAGAACAAAGCAGAGGCAGAGAGAGGGAGAAGCAGGCTCCCCGCCAAGCAAGAAGCCGGATGTGGGGCTCGATCCCATGACCCCGGGATCATGACCTGAGATGAAGGCAGACACTTAACGACCGAGCCACCCAGGCGCCCCGATTTGTCTTCTTTCTTAATTCTTACACATCTTAAGGTCAAAATCAAGGGAAACCTGATGCAATTACGGCTTGAAATTAGCCAAGATGTCTGATTAGCTAATTAGGGCGCCAAGTGGCCGATGGGGAAATGGTGTTTAGTGTCAGGAACTGGGGATTCCCCGCGGGTTAGTGAGAGCTCCCCTCAAGCGTGAAGATGGCTTCCAACCCAGCCGTGGAAATGGTCTTATCCAGACAAATCTCCACACGAAGGTGTGGCTGGCAGCTGAGCTTTTGGGTTTCTAACAACTGAAGGCCACTGGGCTGGTGCAGTGCCCTCCCTACCCCACTGGGTGCAGTTGCGTCCGTACCTAAGGCAAGAAAGCAAGTTGGGGTGGAGACAGTTGTCTGGGACGAGCAAGTGGGGGATCAGCGGGGTAGCTCCCCAGAGTGGACAGTGAGGAAGCAGGCCCAGGGGCACTCTCAGGTTCCCACACAGAGATGGCGAAAGAGCTGAAATAGGCTTGTCTCCGATCTCCGAGGCTAGGGACCCTCACATTTCCAAGCCCACCATTTTAGGCAAACAGACGCTTGGCCCTGTGGACTATGAAAGGCCTGGAGAGAATCAAATGCATCCGGAGCACTGCTGGTCGGGAAAGCAGAAAGGGCTTTTGAGGAGCTTTCTAGCAGAGGAGACAGGCCTGAGCACGGAGCTAAGGGGCCCCCAGTCGGCTGTCCCTTCCTGCATGACTTAAGAGACATCTGCCTCCGGGGTCCATCCGGAGAGCAGGGAGGAAAGGCGTGGGCAAGGGGTCATCAGCACGTGTGGGGGAGGCCTCCACAGTGAAAGGACAGGCGAAGACGAGCCGTCCAAGAAGACAGGCAACAGCGGGGCGTGCTTTGGACGGCCTTGACCACGGTGGCCTACTGTCTGTTTCTTCCTGAAGCAGGGAACTTCACATGAGGGCGAACTCAGCGGCAGCGGGAAGCAGGCCCCAGTTGCAGGAAGACATGGAGCCCTTCTCCCAGAACATTCTGCTTGCTCCAATGCCCTGCAAGCCATTTGCTGGGCAAGTCTAATTTTGTAGATTTGCTAGAGGACAGTGTAATGCCCGATGCGAGTGAACAAAGTAGGATCGGACCCAATTAAATGCCCGAGCCCGTGGCGGGTCCTCCTCCCTGGTCCTCGAGCCCAACGGAGGAGACTTGTGAATCATTTCTGAAAGCAGAGAATTTCTGAAAGCAGAGAATTAAGAGATCCACCAAGACATCTTAAAGCAACCAGTCCCCAAACCGGGCCTTCTTTTCACCCATCTTACTGTCATGGTGAATGTTATCGTGACCCCTATATTCTCATGAACTTGAATGTCCAGAAAATGTTGCCTAGGATCTCCCTAGAACCTATCTTACTCAAAAACACCCGACGGAGAAAACTGGAGGCGAGAAAGGGTGAAGGAGCAGAAATGGGAGAAACCAAATGAACAACGCTTGGGAGAGGCTGGAGATCGAGTGAAGAGACATCATAAAAAGTGCAGAAATTTCCTGAAGGGAAACTCAGAAACTGCCAAATCCAGCCATTCAGCAACGTCAGTACAGGCTGAGAGTGGAACACAGTTCAAAGCACTAGGGAATAAAGAGATTCAGCCCCCGGAATGCCAAGACTGATATTTGATATAAGCCAAAACTGTAGGAAGGATCAAACCTAATCGGTCCCGGACCCGCAACCAGACGCTCTCCAAGGAGAAATCAACGGCATCAAGAATCCTCATAACGGGCAAAACTAAATATTCGGCTGCTCTTTTTCTTAAGGAATGTTATCAAAGAAGGTTTTCCAGTGCTGTTCCCTGTCGAAAAGCTTTTTCGTCTCTTTCAGTTCTCATCTTGTTTCCTAATTTCCTCTTACACGCATTATTTGTTTTTCCTGTTTATACGTTTACTATGGACATGAAGAAAGAGATCGCGATTCATACTTTCGGCTTATTGTTCGAGAAATGGTTTACAATAACAAATCCTCGAGATGAGAAAGCCAGCTGTGACTGGTTTCGGAGCTCTTGGTCCCACCTGATTTCAGCCTGTGCTGGTTTTCCAAATGACTGGGGTATCTATTTCCTTTGTAAATTAAGATGCTTTTCCCTCTGGTTCAATTTATTGGGGCTGATTCACTTCACTGGAGGACCCTGTCTTTTCTTTGGCTCACCTACTGTTGCCCTTCCCTATTTGCAGCTCACTGAGGGAGGCAAGTTTCCTTTGAATGTCATTAACGCTTTGTAATTAGCCAGGAAGCCAACAAGAATACTAAATGCCCCTTTCCCAACACAGGGCGGTCCTTGTTTTGTTTTTCTGTCCTGAACCTCAAGCAGGGACTGGCGCACATATAAAGGCCCCTCTACATGAGGAGTGATTAATTTCACTGGGAAGTGAAATTTGCACAGCACTATCAGAAGCTCGGCAAACTTTTCCTTCCAATTGCCATGGTTAATGCCTTCGCGTCGCATAGCATCTTCGATCCACAGCTTCCTCCTAACACAAACGACAAAAGGCCTGTGGATTCACAGGAGGGACAATCATGCCACTGAAAGGCAAAGTGCAAGAGCGCCAGGGGTCTGGAGTCAAGCAGATTCAAGTTCACGGGGAGCCCTGGATAAGACGCACGTTGGTTTTTTTGTCTGTTTTTTTTTTTTTTAAGTCAGCTTGTGGAGTGTGACTTACATATAGTAAAACTCACCAAGGCCTGGTATTTGGAAGTGCACTTTTCTATGATCCGTGGGAGAGAAAGCACATGTTCAGAGTCAGGAAACGGGTGTGCTACCTCTTCTGTAAAATGCAAGAGTTGAACTAGGTGACAGTAAGACCCCCTCTGAGTTTTCAGTGACTAGTTTTGTTCTAGATGACTCTCAAACCAAACCGAAAACTTTGTCTCCCCAAAAGGTTTTTTCTTTTTAATTTAATTTTATTTATTTGGCAGAGAGAGAAAGAGAGACAGGCAGAGGGAGAAGCAGGCTTCCCCCTGAGCAAGAAGCTCGCCTCAGGACTCGATCCCAGGACCCTGTCCTGGGATCATGACCTGAGCCAAAGGCAGACACTTAAGCCACTGAGCCACCCAGGTGCCCCTCCCCAAAAGGTTTTTAAGACTCTTATAAGCGAAGTTCACCACTGAAAGCACAAAGCTTCTGCGGCTCCAAGTTTTATTTTTTCAGTCACTGCTATGAGAATTAATGGCTCCCACCCCTTGCTTTTAAAGTAACCTGCACCCCATGTTCCTGCCCCGGTCACCCCAACCCTGCAGTCAGTACCCGCAGTGGGAACAGGAAATCAAGTTTCTCAGAAAGTTCTGGCTTCCTTGGCCAGGCGCCAGATGTCACTGGAGTAAAAGTGTGGAAGTCAGGCCCAGAGGGTTCTCTTCCTCGGGTTACACAGAAACTCTCTCCCTATACCCCTCCCTAAAGCCGACCGAAGCATAAATGCAAAACCATTTGTGCAGCTGGGGAAGCGTCCAACATTCTTCAGTTATGGATTTGGGGCCCCGTTTCCTCAATTTGAGCAAGACATTTTGGCTTCGCTCAACTTTCCATCGGCTCTGCCTTGCCACCAATTCCCCCCTCCCCCCCCATGACCGAGTGCTTGCAATTGGCCACACACGCACATTCCTGGGTCCAGGTTTCTCTCCAGAACCGAAATGAGACGTTTACCGACATCATGCGACAAGCTTCGCCTTTCTGGACAATTCTCTCCCCATGTATCGCTCCCTGGCTTGATTCCTGCAGCTGGGGAGGAGACCGGCAGCCACTCTCTGGCTTTTCTCCTCCAGGGGGACCCCAGAGCCTCAGACCCGGGGGGCCATTCCAATGGGAAGATTGCCTCATGGAAGCTTGCCAAGTGGACTAGCAAAACCACACCAAAGCCTACATTTAGTTGGATTCATGGGAGCCCGTCCAAATCAAGCCGCATCCCTGGCGTGGCATATCATGGCCCTTGACCCCATTCTAGTGTTTCCAAATTGCACGTCTTCGCTTGTGCCATACAACAAAATTTTTGTTTCCATTGTGTTTACTGTCCATCTCTTCTCACTAGAACGTAAGGGCGTGAGAGCTGGGATTCATAGCTGTTTTCTTCATTACTGAATAAATAGGTCATCAGGGGCGCCTGGGGGGGGCTCCATCAGTGAAGCGTCTGCCTTGGGCTCAGGTCACGATGCCAGAGTCCCGAGATCCAGCCCCGCCCGCATCGGGCTCCCTCTGCCCCTCACCCTGCTCATGCTCCCTCTCTCTCTCTAATAAATAAAATCTTTAAAAAAAAAATAGGGGCGCCTGGGTGGCGCAGTTGGTTGAGCGACTGCCTTTGGCTCAGGTCATGATCCCGGAGTTCCAGGATCGAGTCCCACATCGGGCTCCCAGCTCCATGGGGAGTCCGCTTCTCACTCTGACCTTCTCCCTTCTCATGCTCTCTCTCACTCTCTCTTTCCAAATAAATAAATAAATAAATAAATAAATAAAATCTTTAAAAAAAAAAATAAAAAAATAAATGAAGAGCTCATCAGCCTGAGGAGGCTCTAACGCTGTGAAGGCTTGGGTAAGCACACCAAAATCTAAGCCTGTAAATGCCTCAAGGTTACCAAGTTGAAACCCGAAAAGAACCAAACGCAAGCAGCCAACAAAGCTTAAAGCGACAGCCAATTCATCCTTTCCTCACTTGGCTTCTGCCTTTTCTCTGCATAACCTCTCCCTGAGCTCCTGTCAGCAGCAGACTCCTAACCACTTCCGGGTCAGCAGCGCCCCGGCCAAATCGATTTTGGCTCAAATAAACTCTGCACATTTTTAATATGCCTCAGTTTCTCTTTTAACACGGGGAAGGGCTCAAGCTTTGCGGCATAGTTAAATAAATGAACCAGTAATCTCTCATGGACTCCCCTCGGGATCCTTTTTGAAAATCGTTAAATAAATCAATGTATTTCTTGAGTCTACGAAGATCAAACAACAAAAACGTAGAATAAAGAAAGTAAGATGGTGTCAACTTAATCTATCCAGGGAAGTAATTGTTAAACTTCAAAACATATACCATATGGAATACTACACAGGAATAAAAAGAAATGAAATATGGACAGAGAAAACGTGACAGCTCTCAAAACATTTATGCCAAGTGAAAGAGGCCAGACTAAAAAGGATACCTACTGTATCATTTCATTTATATAAAATTAGCCTACAAAATACAATCAATAGTAACGAAACTGGTCAGGGGTTGCCTGGGCACTGAAGGGGGAGGGCGAGGGATTACAATCAGGCACGAGGAAACTTTTAGGGAAAATGGGTACGTTCATTATCTCGACTGTGGAACTGGTTTCACAGGTGTGCATATGAATCAAAACTCACATTTTTATTTTATTTTTTTAAGATTTTATTTATTTATTTGACAGAGAGAGATCACAAGTAGGCAGAGACGCAGGCAGAGAGAGAGGGGGAAGCAGGCTCCCCGCTGAGCAGAGAGCCCGATGTGGGGCTTGATCCCAGGACCCTGAGATCATGACCTGAGCCGAAGGCAGAGGCTTTAACCCACTGAGCCACCCAGGCACCCCAAAACTCACATTTTTAATACATGCAGTTCGTCGTATATCAATTACTCGTCAATAAAGCCAAAACACGCAAAAAGAGTACATTTAAATGCACCAATCAAGAACTGCCCTCTGAGCGCCCAACAGTCAGTTCACCACTTTGACTCTCACTTTCCTTGTCTCTACCTCATTAGAATCGTAGCATTAAGCAGACAGGCACTCAATGACCTGAGGTTATAGAGTACATTTCTGCTTGTCATGATCTGGTTTCTGTCTCCATTTTCCCCAGAAGAGCTGCTCTGCATTTTTATCGCTCACTTGATGAGTATTTGTTGTACTGTTTTGTTGATCAACTCTTTTTCGATTTCCTCGGATCTCTTTTGAATTTCGATTCTGTCTTCCAAGCTGCTGCATACATACGCACCTTCCAACTCCCTGTCTCCTTTCCAAAAGCTTATCTTAAAATCTAGAGAGCAGGTTTGCCCTCACAACCTAAAAATCATTGCTAAAATGAAGGGATGACTACTTAAAATGAAAAGAAAGGCGAGGTAATGATCTTTGCTTGACATACCACTTCCCTGCTTGGCATTCTTTCCTGGGAGGGCTTCTCCGTTTCTCCAGATGATGGAGTCACTTGTGTTGGGGGTCATTCCCACTTGCACTGTAATTTACTAGGTCCTGTTCATGCGCTCGTCATTTCAGGAGCTGTCTTCCCTTTTAGACACTCTTGGGTCACATTTTCGTTGCGCACCCACATCTTCACTTTTTAAAAATTATATGTGACATCACCTTCCCCCAGTGAGGCTAGTGCAGGTGTGAGAGGGCAGGAGACAGTAGTCCCCGGTCCTGGGTTTGAGTCCTACCCAGCCTTGCAATCTTCTAGACTTCAAGACTGCCAAGAACCCACTTTCTTTAGCAGTAAAATGAAGCCCGGGGATACTAACCTGCATTTTAGTAAAACACAAGGATTTTATTGCTCGTGAGCAATGGATTATTAAAACATCAAGGCTGAATTATGCCCTCACTGAGTGAAGGCAGAGTGCCCTCACAGGCTCTCTGGGAGTGCGCGAGTTCCCTGTTTGGCTTTGGGGAAATCCCAGGCTCTTAATTGCATCAAGAGTTTTGTTTGTTTGTTTTTGTGTTCTCGGTTTTTATTTCCTCTTCTTTCCACTTGGACATGTTACTAAGCCTGAGGGGTCTTGGTTGGAGAGAGAGAGAAATCTCCATGCTGATGACTTTTACTGCTACTGATCTAATTATACAAAGACCTCTGGGGCCTGTCAGGCATTTCACTAATTGTGTTAAATCTAAGACAGTGGGGAAGTTGGGTGGTTTCCTTGGAAATACCCAAGTTCAGAGATTTAGGTCACGGATCTTCTGCAGCTTTCTTGCAGGGAATCAGACATGTGTCCAAGTGATTGAAGTTCTCGCATTCAAGTTAGTTTTCGCCTCTCTCCAACCACTTACTAGTAGCCTAACTAGTACTTTCTGGCTGTGGTCCACATTGAATTGCTCTGTAGACAAAATGGTTTTCTATATAGAGTCTTAAATCAAAAATCAAAATCTCTTTCTTATTTTTATAAAATGACCTACATTTCTGATCTGCAAGAGGTAGTGAGGGTGATTCTTGTGATCTGCTATACTATGATCTGTGCACTTTTTTGTTGTTACAAAAGAAGATTCTGGGGGCCCCTGGGTGGCTCAAGTCATGATCCCAGGGTCCTGGGATTGAGTCTTGTGTGGGGCTCCCTGCTCAGCAGGGAGTCTGCTACTCCCTCTCCTCTCCTCCTGCTTGTGCACTCTCCCTCAAATAAAATCTCTTTTAAAAAAGAAGAGGAAGAAGATTCTAGAAGAGGCCAAAGTGAGCGGGTGAAACTAACTCCCCTTCCTGCCAACCCAGGCTCCTCCAAATGTGATACTCAAGGGACAAAAGAGATTACCCCTTCTCCTGGTCAACAGACCCACTCCCCGCACCCACGGTTTCATGTCAATAAAGTTTTCCTTACACACACACACACACACACACACACACACACACCTCTAAATTATTTTAAAAATTCAATCAAATCTTCATAAATTGGCCACCTAGTTTTGGGTGCTGATAGTCTTCTTTTGCAATGGAAGGAAGTATACCCGACCGCTTTATATTTGCAAAAGCCACCAGTGGGACACAGCATCGGAGCATGGAGAGATCCAAAGGGATGGGAAACTCATTAGCTGCCCATTGAATTCAAAGGAAAACAGGTATTTCCCCCAGATGTGCAGGCCAAGGAGCAGGGCTCCTTGTCACCAGGCAGCGTGAAAATAGTCACACCCATTCTGAGACTGGAAATAGTCACAGGCTAATAGTCATAGGCTCCCCCTATTCTCCCCGGGTCGGGGGAGACAACCCTCATGGAGCTTCCAGGGCACCATCAGGGACCCTCCACACCCCTTGGAGATAATGTCCCACCCCGAGAGTGGCCAGGGCAAAGCAGGGAGCCCGCTGGCCTGGTAAACAGCTGGCTAATCCCCCCGGAATGGGGTAGGTTTGATATCCCTCACTTCACCCTCGGGCCCATTCTGCGGCGGGGCTGGGGCCACGGCTTGTATACACAGCACACACAGCACGACAGGAGGCTGGCAGGAAAAGATGTGTTCAATTAGAATCCCGCTGCTGTGTTTACGTGACACCAGGTCCCTGCTCCGACCTGCTTCCCTTGCCTCCCATTGAGCAGTTATTTGAATGGATCGCCCCGGCTACATTGCAGGAACAGGTCCGGAAGGGAATTTGGGGAGGGAGTCAAGTCACGGAAACGTGATGCCCAGCCGTGGGGCCATCAAAGCCGAGGAGAGCGAGAGGAGAGTGAGCAGGCTGACGCTGGCAGGGCTGGGGCCATCCCGACCTGACCCCGGGGCAACCTGCAGACTGGCCTCACCCGCACCTGGAGAATCCCTGGGGGCTGGCAAACCCCACTCCAAGGAACTTCCCATTTCAAGTAAACAGGCTGCTGGGGAGGGGGAGAGGGTTCCTTTCAAGTTGCTCTTATTTTTCTCTTGGCCAGAGGGCGGACCGTGGTGGCCCCCAAAACAGCAAACGGAAGAGCACGAACTCGGCCCGTGTCCCCACTGTGCAGCCCAGGCCTCCCGCCAGTACTTCGGGCCCCGCCTCCCCACCTCCCTTGCTAAGCCATCATCTCCACCTGTTGCCAACAGAGACTCCCATCTACCTCCAGCCCGAGGCCTCTTCCCCAAACTGATTAGAAGGATGACATCTCCAAAATGATCACACCAGTTGTACTGTTCTACTCTTATTATAAATCGTCACATCGCGTCACTTTCCAGCTTTAAACCTTCCACTGGCGTCCACTGCGTGAAAATCAGACAGCAATAGTATGAGGCCCGTGGGCTTTTTTCCCCACGGCGCACACCCCGGGACTTCCTGACAGGCAAAATAGGTCTTCTCTTCTCCCCCAGAGCACAGCAGACAGCTTCTCATCCTCCTCCCCGCCCCTGCCCCCCCCTCCCGGGCCTTTGCACTTGCCGCCTCCCTGCCTAGGACATTGTGTCTCCCTAGTTTTCTCCTGGCTGGCTCACTCCTGTCATTCTTGTCCCGCACCTGTTCTCCTTCCTGGTAGCAGTAGCAGGACTTCCCCAAACATTCGAGACAAATCCACCCCTCCCCCCATCCCTTCCATGCTCTGTAGCACATCACCTTGGTTTCTGTCCTTCATAGGATTTCTCCCACTCAGAAGTTATTGTTTTCATTCCTTGACTGACTTGCTGATTGTCTATCTTAGAATTTACATTCTCCTAAGGGCAGAGATCCTGCCTGACTTCCTCAAGTTCTATTTATTGAATGAATAAAGGTCAACAGACACAGGCCAGCTGTCTCCCACTGCCTCCCTACCCAGGACTCAACTGAGAAGTCTCCAATTCCCGGAAACTTCGCCATATACTCAGATCCACACTCAGCATGGAATTGCAGTGTCTCTCCCAAATTCCTTGAGCGCCCTTTGAGGGTCTCATTCATACGTGAATCCCCAATATATGCTTGACCCACATGCTCAAGAAATACTTGCTGAATGTCAAAATGAACTAATGAATTGATGAAAGGGGCTTATTAGCGCAGCTGGGGGCCATTTTTTTAAACATAGGGTTGTACTGGGACTCAGCGAACTTTTTCTGTGAAGGCCATATTTGCAGGCCATACGGTCTCTCCTGCAGTGACTCAGCTCTTCCCCGGGCGGCAGGGAAGCAGCCACAGGCCCTACATTAAGCAATGGGCAGGCCAGGTGCCAAGAAAATTTCATTTACAAACATAACTCGTGGGTTGAACCTGTCACCTACCTAAGATCACATACTCCTTGTTTAGTCCTAAAATGCCTTCCAGAAGATATAATTTCCTTCTGGTCGAAAAGAAATGGGGACTCAGAGGGGCTGAGTAACTTGCTTCAAGGGCTAAAGCCGACCTTCCCGCTCTAGAGCCTATAGGAAAAGAGCCGAGGAACCGTCTAGGAAGAGGGAGGTACTTGCCAGCTGGAAAAGACGTTGGAATCAGAGGTGCCCAGCAAAGTGCTTTCTTAAGAACACCGAGGCTCCACAAGCGAGAATGTTTAAGATGAAAGATTAAGTGTTTTCCTTTGTTCTTCGGAGATGTGCAACAGTTAAGTGATTTGAAAGGGGAAAAAATGTCCAACAAGATGTAGATTTGGACAAGCTTCTTGGGCTCTTGCTTGGCACAAAATGTTCAGCTGTCCCGAGCCGGCTGCGCCTGGAGGCCGGGAGGGGCTGGCTGTTCGCGGAAAGGAGGCGACCGGCTCCCGCTCATGTGGGGTCCCTTCTCTGCAAGCTTGTCTCCCCTCAGTCTCAGTATTTTTACCCTGCAGCCCGTCAGTGATGAGCCGTCATTAACAAGAAAAGGGAACCAGTTCAGATCCCTGTACGGGGACAGCAGCCCGCCCCGTGAGAGCATATGAACCTTGATCTGCAAGGGAGGTGACTCAACTAGACCCTGAAGAGATTTCCCCCCCCCCCCCCCCGCAACTCTCGTCTGCCTTTGTTTCGGTATCCTATAAAAATCACAAAATAAGGGCACCTGGGAGGCTCAGTCAGTCATCAAGTGTCTGCCTTTGGCTCGGGTCATGATCCCAGGGTCCTGGGATCAAGCCCCCCATTGGGCTTCCTGCTCAGCGAGAAGCCTGCTTCTCTCTCTCCCACTGCCTCTGCTTGTGTTCCCTCTCTGGCTCTCTCGTGCGCGCGCTCTCCCCCTCTCTCTCCCTGTCAAATAAATAAAATCTTTTTAAAAAATTATAAAACAAAAATTAAAAAAACATAAAAAGGATCTTAATCTCAAAGCACAAGGCATTAAGAAGCTAAGCCAAGTTTAGATTTCTGTTTTCCATTGGGTATAACTCGAGAATCTTCTCCCTTAGAACACAGAAAGGAACACGGTCTTTTGGCTAAGCTAGGGCGGGTGATGTTAGAGCCTCTGCAGGGTCCTACTTTGACTTTTACTTCTATTTGTTGACGATGTGGAGAGAAGGGAGAGAAAGAGGAAGAAGCTGGCTCTGCCACCCGTGGCTCTGTGGCCTCAGACAGGTTACTTGACCTCTCTGTGCCTCAGTTTCCTCTCTGTGAAATGGGCACAGGGATAGGTAGACCTCACGGGGCTTTTCTGAGGCCTACACACAACCTATATAATACAAGATGCCATTCTTACGAGAGAGGAAGTTCTCCCGGTCATTACCATCAGCTGAAAAGAGGAAGTGCAAAAGTTGTCAGCGCTGCAGTGGGCCTTTGATTCCAAACCCTCATTTTAAAAATAGGGAAACTGGGGCCAGACATGTTAGTGACACATGGCATTTTAACGCAAAGCTGGAGTGTCTCTCCGGACCGATGCTCTGACTCTGAGGACATTTAAAAAACATGTTTTCAAAAATCTGGAATCCTAAAATATATACATATTTTTTTCAACTATTTTTATAATGCATCCCCTTACTACTGATTTAGTAACATAAAAGATATGCTTCATATATATATTATATATATATAGCATTTTATAAACAGCTTCTCTACACATCTTTCTAGTAAAATGACACATACTTGAGTGAAAACGTAAGTTAGTGCTTCAGCGTGTTCATTTCCAGCACAGCCTTCCAGCATGTTCCTAGACCAAGATGGAGGGATTAAAATTAGTCCCTTGGAAATCCATTATTGTCTTGTCCCATCCAATCGATTATTGCTTTGTGATAAGTTTGTACAGCTTTTTTTTTTAAGTTTCTTCCCCCCTCTCAATATCTATTAGATAAAAAATGAATAAACTTTAAAGGAGCAATTCCACTCCCAGAAATACATTCCACAGAATTTCTTGCATAAATGCACATGATCCAGGTAGAAGGACGCTCACTGTGGCAGTAGACACTTTCCATAACATTAAAATTCCCCTGAGACACATCATTTTAAATAGATGCTTCATATCCCGTTTTGTTATACTAGAATTTATCCGCCTAATGTCCTTTACTTAGGTATTCAGCTTATTTCAAATTTTCTCTTAGCACAGTCAGACCCACTACAAAGTCTTGTGGGGAACCTTCGTGCCGAATCGCCTCTCTGAAGAGAGAAAAATGGTGAGGAGCTGCAGATCTAACACTTGAACACACACAACATCATACAGAGAATTAAAGAGACAGTGCAATTAGGGAGTTAATTAAAACCCACTGCACAGATGTGGTGTCCTCTGATAAGAGGGTAGGCGGCCCCAGGGCATTGAAAGCCTCTCCTCACGGGAGAAAGGAATCGTCCCAGCATTGGCCCCCAGTCATTCTAGCTACTGATCCGTCACGGGCTCATTCTGTGGTGATTTATGGAGAGAAAAGTGTGCCCCCAGCTCTGATTTTTAAACTACCCAGGGATAAGCACATATGGAGAGTTTCCTGTGCAGGAAACCTTGACTGCACTGTGTGGGGTGCAGAGAGAGGGACCATAATGGCAGAGGAGGCCATGAGCTCGCGGTACTCGTCACACAGCATCCCAGCTTAGGGATCCTAACGAGACAATGGAAGTGAGGGGGTCAAAAACAATGAAAGCTCTCTTTTCACCACAGAGTTTTTAACATGAATTAAATCTGTAAATAGACCTTGCTAATGGTGCTGCTGGGAACTGAATCCCTCCTGGCTAAATAAATGCAAAATTCATTTTAGAACAGAATCATCCGTTGTAATCAGTGATATTAAAGTGTGAGTTGCTTTTAGGGGGAAACCAGAAACCTATTATTTGGCCCTACACCATATCAACTGCTCCCCCACTGAGCCACAGAGAGGTACACCGGCCTAGACAGTCTCTCGGGGGCAAGGATACAGGTTATCGGGGCACCGGAGTGTGTGGTGATAGTCAAAGTGATTATTGACCAAGATAGGCTAGGTGGTTAGGTCAGATTTATCAAATCAACTCATCAATGCATTCATCGGATAGTTATTTCCCCAAAGCAGTTTAGAGGTAGAAGAGAATAGTAGAGTGGACTATGAAACTCAGTGTCATTCTTCGGGTCAGTCATAAAAATAACAAACATTTAAATAGAATCTATGCTGTACTACAGTTTCTAGCAGAAAAGAATTCCAGCTGGCGGCTTGAAGATAGCGAGTTTCCCCTTCCTTTTCTCTTTTTGTTTGGTTGTCATGGGAGTCTGTGTTTGTGGGGAAATTCTGAGTCTATTTGCTACAAGAGGCTGTCTCTGATTTCTTAGACCAGTGATCTTCCAAGTAGCAAAAGAGCAGGAGGGCGTGGGTTTACTGAATGGGAGTTGGGCAAAAGTACATTTCTTAAAACCAGATTCAATCAGAAAGGTGTTTATTGGAGATGGGCTCATGACACAGTGGAAGACATCAGGCAAAATATGTAATTTTGTTCAAGCGAATCTTATAATTTGAAAGTCTACCTCAAACCTATCATTCGGGCAAGTACACAGCGAATGACTTCCTGACACACCCAGGGAGGCAGGAGAGAGATGAAAACACGTGTGAGAATTGTCATCTAATTGTCTGAGCTGCCTCAGAGAGAAGTGAGTGATCCAGAAAACGAAGCACGCTTCCTGAGTATGGGCGAGGTAGGCGGTCCCCCCACAGCGCTGGGGAGTCCAGGCAACATGGCAGAAAAGCACATGGCTGTCCAGTCAGACGGCCCGACTCGGTTCTGACAAAGTTACTCCACCTCAGTTCCCTCACTAAAATGGAAGACAAAACTTCGGGCCTTGAAAAAACAAAAAACAAAAAAAACTTCGGGCCTTGAGAATGGCTGGAAGGATCATGGGAAATGGCCAGCGTCTGCCCTGTGCTAGCCGGAAGTGAGAGGGGCCTACTTGGTTCTACCCAACCTGTGTGTTTCTTCCATGTCCAGCTCCCAGCAGCCCCTACATGGCTCGGCTCCTGCACACATAGAACTGAAAGCTCCCTGCAGGGTTGACAACAGAACACTGGGGGGGGGCTCTGCTCCGTAGGTGGCCATGAGCAACCCCAATCTATTGTTCCCAGTCCCGAGCACTCTGATGACTGGTTGGAAGGTGGAAATTGTCGTCATGATTACTTGGCGTGGCAGACTAGTCGGTTAAGTAAAAAATAATTCATTTGATCTGTTAGGTGTTTTCGAATGCACTCACCACCATCCATATGGCATTCTGTCAGATTCTGTGGGATATGGGACAAAGGGAAATATGGTGGTAACTGGACCGAAACTAAATTATACAGTAGAAGTAGGTATGATTTGGGCCCCACAATGGAAGGAAGACTACCAGATTGATGGCGAAGAATGGCATTTAGTATTTGCTAGTGTTTTTACACAGCATTGTAAGCTAGTGTTTTTACACAGCATTTTACACAGCATTTACACCTGCCCGGTTCTTTTTATTTGTTGCCCCATGAAAGATGCTGTTATTAGCACAGCAATAAATAATAATAATAATAATAATATTGCGTGCATGACCTCATTAACACTCTCTCAACAACCCTTTGCCACTGGCCTTGTCTTTCTCATTTTAGAGATGAAGAAATGGAACCTTGGAGAAGTAAACTCACTTAAGTCCTCCCAGCCAAGAAGCAAGAATCCTGCCGTTGGAACTCGAAGCTGATATCAAATCTTTCTTTTCCCTGTACCATACCGCCCCAAGGAAAAGGAGCTGCTTAGGATGTTGGAACCGATAGGTGTTTGCCCTTTAACCCAACCTGCTCTCTCGAACGTTACAGGAGGGAATGACATTTCTGCGCTGGGACGGGAAGCGGGACCTGAGTCAGTGGGAGGGTCTACATGGCGGTGGAGAGAGATGCCAAGAAGGCCTGGCCATGGTTTTCTGCCTGGAAATGCTGAAAACCGTAGAGCAGTTTTTCCACAGCACCTGGAATATGTTAAAGGCTGGTAGACACGAAGGATCTGACAAGAGTGATATTTAATTTTATCATGAGCTTGCGTCCAAAGACCCAAAGGTTTAAATTCCAGGCTGTGAAAGGCCAGGCTAAAAATGCAATGAACTGAAGCAATAAAGGGACCTTCCTGCCAACAAATGGATGGCCCAAGTCTTCAGTATGAACACGTCTGGAAGAAATAAGGCCTCAAGAAGATCCCGTGCTCGCTGCCACCACAGGTCCCTGCACTGTCCCTGCCTGGGCCCCATACCCCGACATAACAGGCGAGCACACTGCCTTCCTTCCCATTCCCAAGCAAGATGCTCAAAGTTGAACACGGGAAAGTGTCCTACATTCCTCTGCAAAAGGAATTCAGTTGCCATGTTCCCTGGAGAACACGAAAGAGGCAAGATGGTGTCCTTTGCAGGCCTCCACAGCCTGCCCCGAATGCTGCAACCCACCAAACCTGACATTAAAGGGAACAAAGTGGGTCTGTTCTCTTTTTGCCTTTTTTTTTTTAACTTCCTTATACACTGAGTCCCTGTATGAAAAATGAGCCCATGGTTTCACTTCTGGTGTGGCCAATGTGTGGAATGCTAAGGACAGGGCTTTGAGGTGGAACGAAAGTCTGGGGGGAAAGTCCAGAATGTCACCTACTGTGATGACAGGGGCCTGAATTCACAACAGGGGCCACTCTTGAGATTGACACACCCATCCACACAGACCCTGCAGCGGGGGCGGGGGGGATGAGAGGGAGACAACCTGCCTCTCACAGACATTTGCACTGGAAGAGAAAAAGCCACCTCATCATTGAATCCACACAAACATCAATAAGTATTTATACTAAAGATACTCGACAGTATCGGGGATCTGAAATTTAGATTTGAGAGACGCCTTTGGGAACACAAAACCTGCTTTGGGGCACTGAGACTCAAATGGAGAGACGAGACGCCGGACCCCCAAAATGGTCTGTGAAAAAGGGAATTCGATTTAGGTCTTTCTTACCATACAACTTTGCCATGAATGCCATGAAGGCCATTTGGGCAGCAGATTTGCCCAGAAGGTCAGCCAAGGGACTGGGAAACAACATCTTAAGTGACACCAAAGTGTCATTAAGCAATGACAAGGGGAAAGAATACAGTCACCCAGACTTTCACTGCCAGAAGCGTGGTGTCCCCAATAGTTAGTACAGCCCAGAGGTGAGGGAGTTGAAAACCTGGGCTTTTAGGCCCTATTTTCCAAGGGCAGAGTTGAACAAGACTGTCAAATCATGCGACTTTTCTGGTCCGGGTTTTTAAATTTAAAATACAGGCAAGACATCTAATGTCCCTTCAAACAATTAAGAAAAAAAAAGGTGGCCTGTGAGTTGCAGCTGTATGAGCTCAAAGGAGGACGGTTTCACAGAGAAAGAAAAGAACTCTCTGCAGAACGGATGGGCGGAAGTGCAGAGATGAGGCAGGGGAATGTCTGAGTCTGGGGAAGGAGACGGGCAAATCCTCAAGACCAGTGTGGCTGGTGCCGAAACTTCCAGAAGGCTGGTAGTAGGGAAGCACACTGGAAAAGCAGGAGGCCGGAGAGAACTGGAAAGCTCTGAGGGCTGGGTGCAAAGACTAGCAAGTGCTGGTGGGGGCCATTTCCCAGGCCTGCAGGCTTTCCTTCCCTGTGTGAGTGGCCTGTTTCTGCTCCTTTTCATCCTCCACGGTGAATCAGAGTAGCTACCACTGATCAAAGATTCTCTAGCATCAGGCCCCGCTCTGTGGCCTTCCTGTATTGCCTTATTTCATTCTCAAAACAACCCTAAGGCATAATAAGCTTTAAGACTCTTCCCATTAAAGATAAGGAACCTGAGGCACAGAGATGTTAATTCACTTCGTCAGGGTCACACAGTTAATACATGGTCCAATTCAAATTCGTCCCCCCACAGTGCTAAGACAGAGCCCCACCCCTGCCCTCCAACCTGAAAGACCCCTTTGCTGAAAAATCTCAACTTTTTAGAAAGATTTTATTTATTTATTTGAGAGGTGAGGGAGAGCACAGAGAGAGAGAAGCAGGCTCCCCGTTGGCAGGGAGCCCGATGCAGAACTCGATCCCAGGACCCTGGGATCATGACCTGAGCCGAAGGCAGAGGCTTAACCCACTGAGCCACCCAGGCGCCCCCCAAAATCTCAAGTTTTGCGTGTTCACCCAAAAAAGCAATGCAGGAAGTCTCTGCAGTTTCTCATGGTGCTTTAACGGCGCAAAGCCAGCCCCCAGAAGCGCCCCTACAGGACATACCCCTTCCCTGCTTCAGATGTTTCCCGGGTCCCTTGGCTGACCTTCTGGGCAAATCTGCCCAAACGGCCGTCGTGGCATTGATGGCAAAGTTGTGCGATAGGAAAGACATAAATCGAATTCCGATTTTCACAGACCACGCCAGCTTAATCCGTGCTACGGGGCTGCCCCCTCGGGTGCCTATCCCTTTTGGGGCTTTTAATCTCCAGACGGGCAATGAGCAGGCACAAGAGGAAATGACAGGCTCTGTATTCAATAATATGATATAGGGAAAGATAATGTTGCAGTTAAAAGGAGGGCTCTACCACGCCTGCAAGGACAAGTGCAAGTGGCCCGCTCTTCCTCCTGCGTCCATGTCAGTTGGCAGCGGAGGTCCTTGACTTGCATAACATGGAGGAACCCAGAGCCCCGCTTCCTCACTGTAGCCAGACGCTGCGGGGCCCCAGCTGTTATGAAACGGCCCGAGCTTCACAACAGGAAGTCCAATCCACCGCCTGTAAATAAAGCCCTTCCTTCCCGTTTAGCAGGCCTCAGAACTTCCCCTCCTCAGTTCCAAATCCTTCTACAGATGTTACTGCAGAGTGTGGATTTGCCTCTCCCTCTCTGAGTTCCTCCGCAGGGGGCGGGCGGCATGAACTGGGTTTCATCTACCTCTCATTGTATGTTAAAACCAAGCAAAGGAGAAAGCTGTGCCATCTCCCCTGTTCCCCGAGAAAAGTGGAAATCACAGGGGGAAAGGCCGGCTTGACGGAGCCTGTCTTTCTTCTGGAGCTATGTTCACCTGGGACCTAGCAGCATCGCTTTGCCCTTGAGTTGCAGTTTCCCTTTTCATCCACCCCCTGCACAGTGTGCTCAAAACCAAACTGAGAAAGGGGTGCCTGAGTGGCTCGGTGGGTTAAAGCCTCTGCCTTCGGCTCAGGTCATGACCTCAGGGTCCTGGGATCGAGCCCCGCATCGGGCTCTCTGCTCAGCAGGGAGCCTGCCTCCCCCTCTCTCTCTGCCTGCCTCTCTGCCTACTTGTGATCTCTCTCTCTGTCAAATAAATAAATAAGATCTTTGAAAAACAAACAAACCAAGGAACCTGAATCAGGCAGGAGTATTCTGCGTATCAATCTTGGCAAACAGCATAGGCAGTGTCAAAAGAGTTTTGGAAGTTGCTGCTCTCACTCAGCAACTATGGTTCCTGCCAGGCAAACAGGGAAAAGCACTAATTCGTCCGGGATTGTGCACAAGAAGAAGAATGAAGGAGGAAAACCCACAGCCAGGTCAGAATTCCTCCTGACAGGTGCCGGGACTTCCTATGGCGACTTTGACAAATTACCACAAACTCTGTGGCTTCAAGCAACACAAATCTGTCATCTTAGGGTTTTGCACATCCAAAGTGTGACGCGGATATCACTGGGCTAAGAGTAAGGGATCGGCAAGACTGCATTGTTCTCTGGAGAGTGAGAATCCATTCCCTTGCCTCATGCAGCTTCTAGAAGGCTGCCCGCCTGCCTTGGCTCGCGGCCCTTCCTCCATCCCCGCGGCCCACCACGCCAGGCCCGATCCCTCCTCGGCCGCTCCCTCTGCTTCTCTCTTCCGTGCTCACTCTTTCTGCTTTCACTTTTAAGAACCCTTGTGATTACCTTGGGCCCACCCAAATATTCCAGGACAGCCACCCCTTTTCAAGTTCATGGATCGGCAGCCCTGAGGCCGTGGGCAATCTCAAGTCCCCTTTTGCCCATAGCAGAGTTGGTTCCCGGCTCCGGGCTTTAGGACGCGGGCATCTTTGCTCAGCCATTAGCCTTGGTGCCACCAGAGGCAAATACCTTGATTTGCTCTTCTTAGTAGCATTAAGGGCTGTTCTCTTTTTACTGCATCGAGACCCTCACGTTTACTAGAAACTCAAATGCAGCAAAGTGCTCTTTGATGCCACATGAAGTACGCTACACAAATAGCCACTGGCTCAAAGGGCTCTTCAGGCAAGGAATGTACTCCAGACGGGCGTTTGTTTTCTCTTTCTTACTAGAACCTGAGAAATAGACAATGCAGATAATAATATTCCCCTTTACATTTGAAAACAGATCTGAGGGATGAAAGATTAAGGTCTACCCGGCTACCGGAATCGTACTGGCTTTCATTCAGCCATCAAAGACACGCTTTCCCCTGCCTTTCAACCTCTAGGCCGTCACCCACGAAGGGCTGCCCCCAGATGCTCACCCTCTTTTCTTGCCTTTAAAAAAAAAAAAAAAAGATTTATTTTAGAGAAAGGAAAAAAAAGAGGGGTGGGAGAGGGGCACAGGGAAAGAACCTTCAAGCAGACTCTACACCAAGCGAGGAGCCCGATGCAGGGCTCAGTCCCACGACCCATGACATCAGGACCTGAGCTACAACCAACAGCCAGACGCTCAAACGACTGAGCCACCCCAGGCGCCCCTCTTTTCCGGCCTTTAAGTCAGGCTCACCTGCCAGGTGAGGGCTTGAGACAAACTGCCAGCTTCACAGCAGACCCCCTTCCCGCCCCCGCCCCCTTCCCGCCCCGTCTAGGCTGGTCTTCGGCAGCAGCCCCGCCCCACCCCTCCATCGGCTACCAAAGTCCGGGTTTGCTGGTGCATCCTGGGAATTGTGCAGAAAGCACCGACGCTACAGCTTGGCCTCCTTTGCATCAGGAAAGCAAATTCTTTTTTTTTTTTTTTTTTTTTAGGAAAGCAAATTCTTGTGGGAAAACAGAAGTCAAGCTCTGATTATGGGAAGCAGAACTTGGGAACCCTCCGACTGAACCCTACTTCAAATCCTACAGGTCAACCCTGCAATTGCTTCTGCCATCCATGGGTGCCCCGCTTTGGGAAAGAACGGCTTTTGGCTCAGTGTTCAGTCTCTCTCCCTGGGACACCCCATGATCTTCTCTGGGGACCGAGCTGAGGCTGTGTGGTGGTCACACGGCCCCATCGGCCTGCAGACATCTGCTTTTCGGGGGAGAAATGAGGTCCCGCTCCACTACCCACACTTCTGCCGTGTTGAAAGTCAGCAGCACTAGGGTGAGGAATGGCCATAAAACCCACAACCAGCAAAATTAAGTGGATGATTTTCTATCTGGGTGCTAGAATACTATAGGATTTTCAGCATTTTCCAGTACTTTCGGCTTGGGAACAAAGGCTCCTTTTTGTGAGTTCTTTGCCGTGAAATCAGATAGTTCAGCTAGCAACCGTGTGGTAAAAGAAAAGAAAGGTTGATAGAGTTTCTTCCTAAAAAGCACCAATTGAAAATCTCACAAACATGCACACGCACGCACGCACAGACGCAATTTTTGTCAGTTCCAAGCACCTGCACCTTGAATGGCTGGCTCAGCACCGCACAGTAATTTCCCTTTCCTGTTGAAGTCACATTGGGTCGAGCCCTGCTAAACCTTCCCAGACTTCCTTCCCCTGCCAACTTCTCTAGCTAGGAACGACTTCTGATTTTCCCAGGCCCATAGCAAATGTGTCCTCAGCGAGGCCTGGGACACAGCTATGCCCAGCTCTCCGACTCGACAGCAAACTGCTGAGGACTTACCCATCTTGGCCTCAGAGCTGGTCCAGCCAAGGTCCTGCCAAGGTCCTGCTCAGAATAGGTGCAAAAATCCGCTAGATTAGCTCAAGTGGAATTTGGTAGAAAGGGCAAGCTACTAAATGCAGCCTGGTACCCTGGATTGGCTCCTGGAAGAGAAAACGCGCAAGAATGGGAAAACCTGACAAAACCCACATCTACACTTTGATTGATAACACTGCACCCATGTCAATTTCTTCGCTTTGACAAATGAACAGTGGAAACATACGATGTTCACACCTGGGGAAGCTGGATGAAAAAGTATATGGGAACTTCCTACTATCTTTACAAATTTTCTACGAATCGAAAAATATCCCAAAGTAAAAAAGTTTCTTCCAAAGAAAACAAGCAGGCCATATTGCTTTAAAGAGTCATATTGTAAGAAAAAAGGATCGAGCTTTTTTCCATCCCTCCCCGTGCCACCTCTCTCCTGGGGCCCGGCTCACTGCACAGAGTTATAGGAGGGCCCTATGAGTGGGTGTCCTCTCACATACACCACGTCTGGAAGTGGGGACACTTAAAAGTACAAATGATTTAGCCATTCAAAGTGACAGTGAGGAGGGCCACTTGACTTAAAAAGGGTTTTTCCTTTCTTTTCCCAGAATCTCCTGCTGAAAACAGTTGGTGTTTGCCAAGCTGAGAGAAGGCTCTGGCAGAAACCGCGGGCCCATGACAGCCAGACTGTCCCAAAGCCTCATCCTTGAGACACTCGCCATGGACCGAGATTTGGTGAAGGAGAAGAGGCAGTTTGCCTTTGCTATGCCCATTCTGCAGGCTGGGGAGCTCTTATGGCTAGAGGGAGGTTAGCCAGATAGGGCCAGGGAAGAGTAGTCTGAGGGATCACTTCTGCGTGCTACCTCTCCAGTTCAATTTTGAACATAAGAGCAAAACATCCAGGGTGACGTCCAACCTCTGGGTCATCGGTTGGTGGTCCAGAGTGTTCCATATTTCCTGCGAGCGTGATGGAGATTCCAACTGTTTCCAAAGTGAATGACCACTTTCCCCCAGGGGTGGCAAGTCCTGACCATAGAAGGAAGAAGGCAGCCTAAAAGATGTTGGCGGAAGCTGTACAATCCAAAATCCGATCTCTCCCACCCACTCACCACCGTATCCTCACCTATGCCGCCACAGGGTCTCACAGGACACAGACCAAATGGTCTAAAGTCTCAAAATGAAAGCCCCAGGTTGCAGTGGAAGCCTACGCCCGCCAGAGCTAGTCGTTTTGCCTCCATGAAAATAATGACAACCAGCTTCTGTCCGCTTAGAGAGATCAATTTCATTTTTTCTTACTACCATCGTTCCCATTGTCCTCTGACAGAACCCGAGCTTGCAGAAACACTTCGGGAGCCCATCTCTCCCAGGCCCAGCCAGATCGAGGGGGCCGGGGATGGTGGGCTGGCTCCTCCTTCCCGAGCTGCCTCCTGAGGCCCCAGGACATGACTTCACACATCCAGGATCAATCAAGGTTATCGCCAGCAAGACACCGCAGCGAGTAAGCAAGTCCGCTCACATGTAAAGAGCAATGAAGGCAGATGCCGCATGAAGCCTGTTTCTGTCCCAAAGCAGGTCCTCACTCACGCTCATTCTTGCCTTCAGGATGGCTCTAGCAGAGGACGGCTCAAGACAGCGGCAGCCCCTGGGAGGGGATGAGCCCCCTCACCGCATGTCACGGCCAAGGACCCAAGCTCTCATTTGTAGACACGGACTGAGTCATGCTCGCAGCCCAGATGAGCACGCAGGGGCCCAAGCTCCCCATCTGGCGGGGAAGGAGATGCTCCCAGCAGTATTCGCGGCAACCGTAACCCTTGCTCGCGGCTCACCTCCCCAGGTTTCAAGCACATGTCCCCCTCTGCCCCTTGCATGTGCGGCATCTGCCTCGACCGTGTCTTCAATCTAACAACTTCATCATGTGACCCTGGCGGTGGCCGGCCGAGCTAACCCTCCGACTGAAACATCTGGGTTCTGCCCAGATAATTACGTGCCGGCCATTATAATTCAGGCTTAGCACTGGTGTTTCATGATGTTTTCTTTTTTTAAGCTGGATGCTTCCAGCGGAGGGGAGCAAAGCAGTGGGGAAAGGAAGAAAGAAAAATGCAGGCTTTCACTCTGAGGTTTCTCATTCAGCTGTGCCGACAAACTAGAGCACCGGCGCCTAGAGCCTCGGGGCCCAGAGCGTAGTCTCTGGACCAGCGACATCAGCGTCACCTGGCCGGCAGAATCGCAGCCCCACTTAGACATTTTGAGTCAGAGTATGCGTTTTTCACAAGATCCTCGGCTGACTCACGAGCACGTTCAAGGTGGGGAAGTGGGCTGTCATCCTGGGCGGCCACATCACCACAAAGGGTACCAAGCAGCCTTGCCAACTCTCACTGATCACACAACCGGCGGGTCACGTCTAGACAACTCCAAAGCCACCAACTGGTCCTTTAGGGACCCTTCCTGCTGGCACAAGTTGGTATGGAAATCGTGCTGGACAACACACTTCAGACTCATGAAAAACAATTGATATAAATTGATTACCAAGGGAAGAAACGATAGATGTTCGAAACTGATGGTGACAACCCATTGACAACTGTGGACAAGCCTAGGGTGGAGGCAAAAGGAAACAGCACTAGGCTTGGGTCACCAGAGCTGGGTTGTATTCCCAATGGGCCACTAGCCAGGTGGGGGACCGTGGGCCATCGCTCGGAGACTCGGGTTCCTTCATCGGTATGGAGAAAGAATGGTAGCTAGACTTAACGATCTTTGCGATCATAACCTATAGAACACCACACAGGTCCCCCCCCCCTCCCATTCTCTCCATAGCCTCTGTCCTATTTTACTTTTCGCCAAAGTGTTTACCAATATGTCTGCCATATCGCCTATTTCTTTGTTTTTTGCCAGCGTCCCCTCGCTAGAATGCAAGCTCCCTGAAGGCAGAAACTCTGTGCTTTGTGGTCACTGAGTCTCCAAGGCCCAGAATGGCTGCAGGCCCGCCGTGGCTACCCCACAGACATCAATCTTTCCCATCTCTAACGTTCCATGACCGACCTTTTGAGTATTTGTTTTTAAATGGTTCTCCAAACTTTCTAAGCCCAAGAGAAAAATCAACATTACTTTCAATTCTTCCTCATTTTCTGATTCTCTAGCGAGATCGCGTCATTCACTGCTCTATATTATATTATGTTGCTTTCTCCCAGGGTCTGACTTCCCTTGAAGCCTCCCCCACAAATCTGTACATCATGTTTTCTTTAGGTACCTTTGCACAACTCATGATGGGTTGTTTTGTTTTGTTTTTAACTTGTTGGATGCATCATATTCCCTACCCTTATTTATCATTCTCTGAGAAACAGATGTTCCCCAGGAGGTCCAGTATTTAAACAGGAAAACAAATCCCCCTCCCTCTACAAAAAACAAAACAAAAACAAAGAAAGCATGGAAAGACACTCACAGGCAAATAAGTAACAAGTTCTTTCAAAACGCCACTTAAAAATGCTCCAAGCCTACAAGATGTTGTCTTTGATAGACCCTCCATTTTTATATGACATAAAAAAAAAAAAATCAGAATAGCTTGAATAGGCCGGTTACAACTCTGGAAATTCAAGAATGGCCCAAAAAAGGAAAAATTCCAGTGTGATAGCATCATATGTTTTTCCTTATTAGTGCTTCCTATTTAAATGCCTAACATTTCTCTCTCCACTCTTCTCTTTATACTCCCAAGCAACACTTTATTTTTTTTTAAGATTTTATTTATTTGAGAGAGAGTGAGAGAGAGTACAAGGAGAGAGAGAGAGAGAGAGAGAGAAGCAGGCTCCCTGCTAAACAGGAACCCCGACGCGGGGCCTGATTCTAGGATCCTGGGATCATGACCTGAGCCAAAGGCAGACGCTTAACCGACTGAACCACCCAGGTGCCCCCCGCCCAGCAACATTTGAGACCTCTCTGGCTCCCTGATTAATTTTCCTATTTTCTCTAAGAGCCAGTAGAACAAAATCCTATGACAAATCATGCAGATAATCCTTTGCCTGGAGCAGGTTTGCCTGTCAGGACCCACATGAATTTAAAAGTTGCTAACATGTTATTTGCAGGCAATGTGCTCAGACTCCTTTGTAACGGGGACCTCTGCCTGGGGAGGAGGCTGTGGGAAGCCACAGTGATGCACCATGAACCATTCCCGTCACACGGCCCGACTCGAGTGTTATGCATCCCACAGAGCTGCTTGGAAGATGTCACCGCGTGTAGCATCAATCCCAACAGGCTTCTCTCTTAGCACTTTTTTGGCTTTCAGGAGTGCTGTGTTTTGTTCCAAAAAGACAAACCACCGATGGAAACAACCTCAGGATTCTTCTGCCCATTTCTCACAGAGTGTGGGGAGTTCTCACTGCTTCGTATGCGAACACGTTTCAAATCAAAACTCCCTAAGTCAGAACTGAAACTATGTGGGTTTCAGATCCCCTTTTCCATTTGCCTTTCTTGAAAAACCAGGCAGCCCCGTGTGGAGACGCGTGTGTGCGCGCGCGTGCGTGTCAGGAATGGGAAGCAAGGCCCTGGGCGCTATGCTGGAACCCGCGATGACACAGCTCACCTATTCGTCACAGACCTTTAGAGAGAGAAAGGACCAGGAAGAGGCCTAGAAAGAACCTGATCCACTTGTATCAAGTTTACAAACGAAAAACTCAAAGCCAGAGCAAGGGACCTGCCCGAAGTCACATGGCTAATTAGAAGCCAAGAGGAGACCCATTCATCTTGGGTACCTAGGTGCAGTCACTATGAGGCCCGAATCTGGATCTATTTGGCCTGCTACCCTCCCCACCCCACCCCTACTGCCAATGTCAGAGGACCGTACAATTTTAAAAAGCTGGGGCTGACGGCAGGTCCCCACACTTATTTTTGGAGAAGGCGGCCCACGCCAGGATATAGACCCACGAAGCATTCCTACTAGTCCTTATGTGGCGAGACACACGTGACCCAACCCAGTCTACACACCCACAGTTAAGGGGATTTATGTTCAGCATCCATCCAGCCATCCAGAGAGGGGAAGCAGCGCTGAGGGGTGGGAGCAAAGTCAACTGGGAGATCGTTGCAGGAGGGGGTAAGGGTCTGGCGACGTTGCCAATTAGCTGAAGAAGCCCCTCACATCCAGCACACACAAAAAACAAAAACAAACAACAAAAACCCAGCCCACAAGGTAGGTGGCGGTGACTTTACGGGGGGAAGGTTTGTTCCAGTGTCAGGAGTTTCAAAATTAGTTAATACCAGCCACACGTGAAGAGCAAAGCAGCAATCACAAAAGACTCCAAAGGATAGCTTTCTGTGCTGAGAATTCATGGAGTCCTTTGGACAATTTTTAGAATAACTTGTTGACAAGACGATCATAAAGACGGTGATGAAAAGAGCTCAGAGACCCACCATCTTCAAAGAGGACAAAAGCACGGGTAGAAACGGTGGCCAACGGGCCCCGTTTTCTTCGCTTGACTATTCCAGAGCCACTGGGTCCAGCCTAGACCCTTTGTCCATCCAGCCACGTGGCCCTGACATTCCTTTCTGGAGGGACTAGGTCTTTGTAAACTGTATGCTCCTCAGAAAACCAAGAGACCCTGCAATAGTGACAAAAGAAAGCAAAACAGGCTTCAAGGGACAGTCTGCAAAGACGGAAGGTGTTTATCCAGGAGTATTTGGTCAGATTCTCACCAGGTGGAGGTCAGAGGCCCTTCTCTTTTTACCGAGAGACAAAACAAGTTGTGGAAGCCAAGGATTTGTTTGAAAGGTCAGTGCGCGGTCTCTCACTAAGGCAAAAGGCAATCCAGAGAACGGACCAAGCAATGCGTGAACCACTAGCTTCTGAAGCCACGCTATGTGGCCAACCCCGAAAGAGCGAAAAAGATGGCCTGATTCCCATCCTCTAAAACTAAACACTGAGGAGCAATTCGAAAACAAGGCAAAGAGGGGCGCCTGGGTGGCTCAGTGGGTTGAAGCCTCTACCTTCGGCTCAGGTCATGATCTCGGGGTCCTGGGATCAAGCCCCCATCGGGCTCTCTGCTCAGCAGGGAGCCTGCTTCCCCCTCTCTCTCTGCCTGCCTCTCTGCCTACTTGTGATCTCTCTCTCTGTCAAATAAATAAATAAAATCTTTAAAAAAAAAAAGAAAGAAAGAAAAGAAAAGAAAACAAGACAAAGAAAGAGCCAAATGGCTGAGTGAAAATCCCCTGAGATTCTTTACTGTGGGCCTCAGGCTCCTGGGGGCTCACAGGGTAATAAGAGGGATGAAAAAATACATTATGGAACATACAATTTCCCAATTAAACAAATGTAATTCCTCAGATACAAGATTCTTCTCTAATAAATTTCAAAGTTCTAAAAAATAATTATAGCATCTTGTAGGAGGGCACAAAAAATTTAGCAGGCAAAAAGGGGTCGCTTTTTTAAAAGTTCAGAGCCATTGCTATAGCAATATAAATGGGAAGTTCAGACAGGGAGAGATCAAGGGATTTTAGAGAGGAGAAAAATCATGGAAGTCCTCGGAAAAAGGAGAATTTTAATTCTTAAGCTAATTTCGTTATGGTTTCTCGGATCACAGAGGTGGGTAGATGGTTTTACTGAATTTAGAATGGGGGGTTAGTTAGCAGAATGTGTGAATAAAGCAAAGGTTTGGAGGAAGAAGCATCGAAATCTCTGAAAAGGGTTTTTGTTTCCAACCCAAAAGAAAAAATGTATGACTTTTTTTTTTTTTACACCATACTGAATGATTTATTCATACACTGCGTATATACACAGAAGTAGAAGAGAGAAATATTTTTGTAACTTTAGGGCCTGAATTTTCCAGCTCCAAAATGAGCAAAACATTGTCATATTCCTCCTCGAGGCAGAAAAGTTTAATTAAATTAACCCTCACATTCTAGGAGGTTCTTTGAAATGTTTAGCTCTAATAGGCCATAGAAATGCAAATAACTGACAGGAAGTGAGAGAGTGCCAAGCCCCTGTAGTAGCTGAAGGCAGATTTTCTCAATAAATCTCCCCACAAGGGGGTGGGAGGGGGGGAGACTTTCGAGATGGGCGATCCAAACTTCTCCTGAATGTAATCCCAGTCATCACTCATGATTCAAGCCTAACATTATCCCCCACAGAAGGAGGAGGACAGATTAGATCCATTAGAAGCACAAGGCCAAGTTTTCTTGCAGTCAACCCACCCCCAACACTACCGTTTCTGCTTGTCAGGGACACAGAGGTGAATAAAATGCCACTTCCTTCTCCCTCAGCGCTCACGTGTGACTGAAATTTTAAAACCTTTAAGGTGAAAGAAAAGAAGAAAAGAAAAGAAAAGAAAAGAAAAGAAAAGAAAAGAAAAGAAAAGAAAAGAAAAGAAAAGAAAAGAAAAGAAAAGAAAAAGAAACAACAACGTTCAAAATCAGGGAAGAGAAATCCAAAAGCATCTCATGTTTTCGCTCGTTCTGTGCCGGGATCCCCCCCACCCCCTGCTTTATAGGACATAAATGCTAGATGTTTAAAAATCACTCCACTATATGTTGTCTTAAAACCGAAACCACACACATCGCATGCCAGCACTAGCACAGAGAGAATGCTAATGTAAATTTGTGTATTTAACCACGCATTTTCCTAAAGAGCTAGAACCAAGGGATCAAGTCGGTGCTATCTGAGCCGAAGGCTTGAAGTTCATTAACAGTCTGCCGGGGAAGGATCTGGTTCCTCTCTGGGGTTCTTGATTTTTCTTTCCCTGTGTTTCTGCCCAGCTGGCTGTTCGAAAGGTCAGGAAGAAGAAGCACTACTGTCTGGCCCCACTCCTTTTCATTCTTGAGAAATGGCTGTGCTGGCTCCCGGGGCGGGCTCATGCTTCTAGAATGTCAGGGGCTTGCCGAGCCAGTCATCGTGGCAACAACCACGATGCCATTTCCAAGGGCAAATTCAAGGCCACTTTTTGTGTTTTCATTTCGTCGGAAAAGAACAGGCAGCGAAATGGATATGCTGCTTGCCTGCTGGTTTCAACACTCTCTTAGCAAGTCCTTAGAAGAATGTTGAGGCTGATGCTTCTGCTGTCTGGAAAAACAACAGCTTTCACTTCCTGTTAACCTTTATCAAGCAAAACAGAGCAACTGGAAAATGCTGTTGGTGGGGAGCAGAGAATCACTTCCTGGCCGCCTTGGTCTAGAGAGAGACCCTACCCCAAGACACGTCTTCAAACAGTATAGAGTATAGAGGGCCACCATTTAGGACACCTTGCATGGAAACAAACATTAAAGTAATGTGGACTTTTCATTCAGCATCCTTTCCCCAGCACAGTAGGGACTATCATAGCCACAAAGAGACAGCCGCACTGGTTAAAATGGACGTCTTTGTAGGGTATTCAAGGGTGCTCTAAGGGGCCCCTGGGGGGGAGGGGGCCCAGTCGGTTAAGCATCTGCCTTTGACTCAAGGTCCTGGGATGGAGTCAGCACCTGCGTGGATTATTCTCAGCAAGAACGCTGCAGGGGATGCAAATAATATATGTATTAGGTTGGTTGCTCCTTTCAGAAAAATGCTACAACTGTTCAGAAGGAAACAGAGGCACTCATAAAATCACAGTAGTCGAATTTGAGAAGCTGGTAACCTAAGGTGTTCGCTCTCGGGTCTCAGCGTAATTCACAGTATCTGTCGGCAACATGAACTCCCGTTCACATCCACCACTTCCCTTGTGATAAACGTGAGGGCTTCCTAGTCCTTACAGAAAAATCATCTTAGGTAGAAGGCTGAGCCTCAAATAACAATAAAGATATTCTATCCTGTGGTGCCCCTGAGGACTGAAAAGGAAGCAGGATGAGTTGGACTGGGGGAGAAACAGCCATGGGCATCGCGCACTCAGGAAGCATCAGGTAAGACCCCATGTGGTTTAGAGACAATCGTGGACTGGCTGTTTGTCCTCTAACAGACATGGAAAAGATCGACACGGGTCAGAAAGCTGACTTACTACTTCTAGAAGGCTTTCGTTTGGCTGTTGGTAATCTGACTCTTGGTCTCCTTCTGGAGGCTTTTGACCAGCTTTTCTGGAAGATGAGTGAATGAGGTATACGGATGTCAATACAGCTTGGAACAACGCTTGTTCCCAGATGTATAGTCCCCGGGATAGGACTGCAAATCTCTTAAGGCCAGAGTCTCTCTGTGTTTCACTCATGTGTTTCACAGCGTCTTACCACAGCGCCCGGCCCAGCCATCACACCCCTCCAAATAAGTACGTGATAAACAAAAATATAATAAGCCCATTTGAAACCCAGACGATGTGTGTCTGGCTATATTTCCACACTGTCAGATACCTGGAGGTTTGGAAACTTCTAGATGGTTGTCTCCACTCTTCTGTTTTCCTCCAAATATTTAATGATAAAAATGCAAAGCTTGTACCCAGAGGTTCATAATGTGAGGCCAAGAAATGACCTACCAACCCCACAGTCCCTTTGTCCCTGCCGCCTTCTAAAAAAAAAAAAAAAAAAAATTCCTGTTTTATGAGAAATTGAGTAAGATCTTCATCAGCCACTAAGCGTGGTTTGCCAGTACTTGACAAGAGACTCAGAACATTGCTGTACGTTGATGTCATTCTCCCTCCCTCTCTCTCCCTCTTCTTGTCCATAAAATTTTAGAATACTTAGCTCTCCGATTCACTGTGATAGGAACTCTGGGAGCTCAAAGTGCCTGCCTGGTTTGGAATTCTAGAAGGGCCAGGTTGCTGGAGCCAGGACACAGCCCCCCCACCGGGATTTGTCCTCTCCTAGAGTCCCCAGACTCCGTCCACAGCGGTCATGCTGAAGAGGGCTCCCCCCGACATAGGCCGGAAGCTGTCCTGGGGGATAAGATGACCATAGAGCGGGCACACAAAAGCCGGCCCTGTGTGCATTTCTGTCTCCCCATTGTTCGGAGGCACGAGGGAACGCGGGGGTGGGCATTCTCTGCATATCGGGAAGTCTGTCATCAGGGGGAAAACTCTGTTTTTTATTTCCTGGGATGTGAGCAGTTTAGAGTGGTGTTCTGGGGACGGCTTTCTTGAATTTTGGTGTTGGGGTTTTGGTTTTATTTTGTTTTTTTCTCACCCTTCCCCCTGCCCGTGTGGAGGAAGAGTGTAGCGCAGGCTTTTCAACTGAAACCGGGAGGTAGCTGTGAACTGGTTTTCAGGACAGAGCGGACAGGTCCTGAGTTTGATGTTTTCTATTTCTCCATCCGCTACACAATGTTTCTTTAAGGTCTGTGGTTAATGTCCTCACCTTTCGACCCTCTCTGTTGGTTTCTTATTGACAGAGCCTACCCGGGAAGAGGACAGAAGGGAGAGGCCGTGCAGTAAACTAAACATTTGTCGTGTTCACAAGGTTCAGTGGGTGACAGCAAAGGGAATAAAGAGAAAGAAATAATTTGGTTAAGGAAAGGACTTTAAAATTAAAATAATTAAAATAATGTTTAGTTATTAAAATGTTTATTAAAATATTTTTATTTTTAAAAACAGAAAGAAAATATTTGATTATGTTTAAATTAAATTAAAATATTTATTTATTAAAATAAATTAAAATAATCCCATCAATTGGCCCATTAACAATGATGGAGCATTTTGAACTAGCCTGCTCTTAATCACCCCCAGAACGAGCCCTTTTATTAAAAAACCAAGATTAATTTGCATTCCTAATATCCTGCCTCTCATCTCGCTTTCTTGGAGAGCCGGTCATGTACATTCTGCTGCTGTGTGATGTGAATCTTCTGGTGTATGAATAAAACGCATGAACATGAATATCTAACGGAAACGTCTAGCACCTCTTCACCGCTGGCTGTTCGCCAGTCACTGCACTAGACCCTTGCGAGCACGATCTTATTTAATTCTGACACTGGCCCAAAGCGGTAGATGCTAGGATACTGAAATGTTGCTAGCATGATGTCCAATGTACACCAGAGAGGGAACGTTCAGCTACTTGTGCAGTCACATAGCCAGCAAGTGAGAAAGCCAAGATTCTGGGCTGGCCCCCTCTGACTCTTGGAGCCATGTTCTCTTGTCCACAGGGGGATGGCCACAATTCCAAGATGGCAGCTAGGATCTCAGCCCCACGATGTCGTGCCATGCTGAGAGGGTGATGGAAGCTACTCTCTTGATTATGTTAAATCATATGGCAAAATAGAAGGGATTTTGCCAACGTAATCAATGTCCTACATCGGTTGACTTTAAGTAATCAAAAGGGGAATTCTCCTTGAGGGGGCATGACTTACTCAGTTGGGCATCCCTCAAAAGAGTAGTTAGGCCTTCTCTGAGTCATGGAGACTATATCCTGAAAACCTCGCAGAAGCAAGCTGCCATGTGTTCTACAGCTTCAAGGAAAGGAATTCTGCCAACAACTACTCAAGTTTGGAAGGGGACCCGAGCTTCCAGATGAGGACACGGCCCCCGCCAATACCCCGCTTGCAGCCTTGTGAGACCCTGGGCCAAGGATCTTGCTAAAGCCATGCCCAGACTCCTGAGGGAAGAAAACTGTGAGACTAAAAAAATGTGTGCTAATTTGTTACACAATAGAAAATTAAGCCAACAAGTGTGCAAACTACTCAATAACACGAATAAAGCAATAAAATGTTGGAGCACACAAATAGATAACAATAACATATTTATTTTTTTTAAGATTTTATTTATTTATTTGACAGAGAGAGATCACAAGTAGGCAGAGAGGCAGGCAGAGAGAGAGGGGGAAGCAGGCTCCCTGCCGAGCAGAGAGCCCGATGTGGGGCTCGATCCCAGGACTCCGGGACCATGACCCGAGCTGAAGGCAGAGGCTCCAACCCACTGAGCCACCCAGGCGCCCCAACAATAACATATTTATAAATGACATACCAGAACGACTATGCCAAGAGATTACACCACAATAAAACCCTCTGTACACACACAAACTGGAAAAAAATGACAGATACCTATTGTCCTTCATCACGTCCCTCCTCCACCACTGACAATTCTCTTCCCAGTTGTAGAGGTTATAACAAGTATTAAAACTCTAAGCTTCGCTTCCCCTCCCAAATGGACTAAAATAGGTCCCAAATAAAAGGAATATAGGGACTTTTTGAAAACCTGACTCCAGCACTTCTAAGGGGCCACTGATGAAAGGACACATCCCACAAAGTAGGTTTGCTTTGAGATCCGACAGTTCAGAGGTCACCGTCATCACTGCCTACTCAGAGCAGAATCAAAGCTGGGTGTTTCTCATGCATCAGTCAGCCAGCAAGGGTTAGAGACTAAGGTCTAGGGCTGCACAGCTCTGCTTCTAGAAGGGAAGCATGCCAGTCCAGAATGGGCGCATCTTGGCAATATTTGATCTACTAGGCCTTCCATCTTTGTGCTCTAGTCTTCAAACTTTCCCGTTGTGCAAAGCTCAGGTCTTCGAGTTGTTTTGTTGTTTTGTTTTGTTTTTTAAGCCCTAGATATTTTAGTGTCCCTGCTTCAACAAGATGCTTCATTAGAAATCCTAGCGCACAAAACATTTGGTTCACACTCCATGTATATACAGACCTATACTAAATTAGCAAAGATGTACTTACAGAGGTCAGGTTCACAAGTTATGCCAGATCTTCAAGAGGACACGGATTTTACTTCTGCTAATAGAACTGGTTCTGCACGTGCATTTCATTCTACACAACTCACGAAACTGGGATGCAGCCTACGGTTCCTACGGTTAAGGGCCCGAGCACGAAGTTAAAATGATCATAGAGTCCTTTACACTATTTGACATACGCAGGTCAATATCATGAGAAACAGGCCATGTGATGGCAGAATCCTTAGACCTGATTGGTAACAATCAGCCAAGATAATCAAGCCAGAAGTGACTCAGCCAGTTCCAGATCTCTGTGGAATTAAGATGATCATTGGCAATTTCAAGTGTCCGGTTTTTCCGTATTCTCATTCATCACTTTGAACACAAGATATACTGTGTTAGTTTCAGAGACACCTGGCTAGAGCACTGGGCTGGCGTTATGGTATGAAATAACCAAATATAAAATATAAAACTATGAAATACAAAAGCCTGGAATACAGCGTTTATATTCTTAGGAAAGGCATCTCGTTAGCTAATGGGAAACACGGCAAGTGGTGGTCCCATTCTTCGGGGTCCAAATTCATAGGACCCAAATGACCATATCGATAATTTTGCCTCTTATAAACCTCGAGAGGAGGAGGAAAGGAAGGCAAGATGGAGGAAAGGAGGGAGGGAGGAAGAAAATGGATGATTTTTTTTCTAGAACTGGACAGAAAAACATTCTCATAGTCTTGCATTATCCTGTTGGGCCACTCAGAGTTTTTGCTTGATGGCACCATTTTTGTGCCATTGTGCCCGTTCCTGCATAATACGTTGATGGATAATGAAAAACCAGGGGTATCCACTTGGGTGGCCTGGCAAGAATTCACTTTAAAGTAAATTTAAACTCTCTGGAGATATCTACCCTGAGGAATGTGCTTTTTAAAGCTCATTGTTTGTTTTAATCCAATGGGGGAAAAAAAGAGTGAGATAAAAACGAAGGAGCAAGATTATAAAGTACAAATATTAAGGCTGGCAAATGGAAAAAGATGGTCAGGGTGTAGACTGAAGGCCAAGTTCAACTTTCAGACCGTCCTGGCACAATTTTCGTTACATGAAGGACAGAGGCCCACCTGAGCACAATACCTTTGTTTACTTCAGTAAGACTTAATGAAAAATCTATTAGTATACGTCCTGATGATGTTTTCAACTTTCCATTTTATTTTTCATGATCTTAAAGTGATACATGACTACACACACACACACACACACACACACACTTGGAAAACAGAGACAAGTACAGAGAATATACCTTCTGTTTTTAAGGAGAGGTTGTGTTAGTGGGTGTTATTTTTTATTATTACAATAAAAACTCCAAACTTTTTTTTTTTTAAACTCCAAACTTTTTGACCTCGAATAGTCAAATAAGCTTAATAACCCGACATCTAACTATAGAGCAATGGAAACTCTAATCTAGAAAGGTCATGACGTGACTGAGACCACCCAGATTCTCACATATCCCATCAGTATAAGAAATCAGTCTCCTAACTCAGCAGCAGGCTGGCCCATAGAGGGCAAAATATTTCAGGCGATCACCCTCGGTAAGAACCACAATCTGTCCTCAGCCGTGGAAGAGCTGTGATTTACAAAATACCAGCTTCCTTACAAAACGAGACCTTGATGCTGAAAAGAATTAGTGTTAAGTTTTATACCTCTCTAATTACAGAGAGGGTTTTTAGACCTGCCCCCCAGAGGTTTTAATATGTTACCTTAATTTATAGCTGTCCTTTAATTTTAATAGTCAAATGAAAGTTTTAATTATAATCAAGCAGGTCTTCATATGGAAAGAGAACACTGTTGGCTCACCAGCCAGTGTTGGCTCACCAGCCAGAGGACATGAGTTATCGGTTCTTTCCTAGGGGCACATTTGCACAAGCTCTTTCTAGACAAAGGTGGGCCAGAGAGAACGGCTATGGAGGCAAACAGAATTGATGAGCCCACGTAAACCTTTTAGTCTTCATTTTAGCAGCTTTATGCGCCGGGAGCCCGATCTCGCCACCCTGAGAACACGACCTGAGCCAAAAACCAAGAACCAGACGTTCACCCCACTGAGCCACCCAGGCGCCCCTGAAGACAGGTCTTTACTGTGTCAACAGTTGGTCTGTGTCGTAACAGGGTAGGAAGAGTGTTGAATTATGAGAACAAAGCTATGTTGAATACTCAGTACCTGATAAGAAGAGGTTTGTCTTTTGGTTTCTGTTTAATTTCTTGAAGTAAACTTCCTATTGGAATAATTCTTTTTTCTTTCTTTCTTTCTTAAGATTCTATTTATTTATTTGAAAGAGAGAGAGATCACAAGTAGGCAGAGAGGCAGGCAGAGAGAGAAGGGGAAGCAGGCTCCCCACTGAGCAGAGAGCCCAATGCGGGGCTCGATCCCAGGACCCTGAGATCATGACCTGAGCCGAAGGCAGACACTTAACCCACTGAGCCACCCAGGCACCCCTGGAATAGTTCTTATATTTACAGAAAAGGTGCAAAAAGAGGGCAAAGGTCCCAGTTAGCCCCCACCCAATTTCCCCCATAATGAACATCTTACGACAGCCCACTAGATTTGTCACAGCTAAGAAACCAACAATAGTACTTACTGTTAACTAAAGACTCCATTCAAATTTTACCCATTGTTCTACTAAACATTCTCCTCGTCCCGAGGCGGTTTCAGAACGGGACACCACACTGCAAATGGTCATCAGGCCTCCTTAGTCTCCTCTGGGCTGTGACAATTCCATATTTCCCTGCCTTCCATGACCCTGACAATTTTCTGTAGGGCCGGTCAGGAATTTTGTAGGATGGCCCTCCATGTGGCTTTGCTCACCAGTTTTCTCTTTAGCCCGGGGCTGTGCCTTTTTGGGAAGAGGTGAAGTTCCTTTCTCGCCACAACCTAACAGAAGGTACCAGAAACCCACGCGACATCACTGGCGGGGTTACCCTTCGTCGCTTACTTAAGACACTATCTGCCGGGCACCTGAGTGGCTCAGTCGTTAAGCGTCTGCCTTCGACTCAGGTCATGATCCCAGAGTCCCGGGATCGAGTCCCACATCAGGCTCCCTGCTCTTCGGGAAGCCTGCTTCTCCCTCTCCCTCTGCTGCTCTCCCTGCTTGTGTTCC
>CM052801.1:7561490-7571752 GCA_028533885.1 Nasua narica | reverse complement strand
TCTATCGCTATGTCTCTCTCTGTAAAATAAACAAATAAAAATCTTCAAAAAAAAAAAAAAAAAAGACACTATCTGCCAAGTTTCCCCACTATGTTGTTACTGTTTCTCCCTTCCTCGTCCATACCCCGGTCTTGGAGCCAGTCACTAAATCTCACCAGGTGGGGCAGAGGGAGGAAATCCTCTCCTTCCGGAGGGTGGGGAGGGGAGTATCTATAGACAGAATTGGGAATTATTCTGTAAGGAAGATGTGTAAGGAAGAGCCACATTCCTGCCTTCTTTTTAATGCCCAAAGCGTGAGGACCTGGCACGTCTTCATTCAGAGAAAACTTCTCCTGAGAACCAATAGTTCGGTGGAGAGCCGCGCTAATGAAAACCTGCGATTGACAGACACCGGACTCTACGTTCTTCTCGGAAAATTTCACCTAGCCGTCGACGTGAAATCGGACATTTCCTTGTCTAATTAACGGTGGTGCGTGAGATACGGGAAGATGTGAAAGAGTTCATCTGAAAGAGGTGAACAGGCTGGAAAGGAGAAGGAAGAAGCCAGGCCAGGAAGTGCTCACCTACTGTTGGAATGGGTTATTACCTGCTGGGACACGGTAGGCCCTGTTAGCAGGAGGCGCAGTGCCTCCAGGGCAGAAACAGCACCCGGTTAACTCACCTCCAGACCTGGTTTTTGCCGGGTTCTTAGTCCACTAATCAAGGGTCATTACGCTTTATGCATTTGGGTTCTTGGTCTTTGACTCGTAACCTAAATGGCCCAGATCAGACACTGTCCCAGTCTGGCATGGAAAAGCACAACTTCAGCCTTGTTCCCCAGGACTTCATGGACTGGGACATTTTCTGATCTGGGTTTGGTTTCCCTTCTGCCATATTCACACCACGCCCCCAACCCTCCCACACGTTGCCTTTAGAACTTCCTGTCTTTAGGTACCTGCAGTAAGAGTTGTCCCACCCATGGGAAGTGGTTCTAGAATTCTCTTTCAAACCAGTACATGCCTCGGTTGGAGGAGGCGCTGTCACCCAGTGAGAGAAAGTCTGGTGTCTTAGCTGAATCCCACCCAGAGAACCATCCGGCTAAAAACAAATCAGTCTCTGGCCTGATGCCTGGTTTTCTCTCTTTAAAGCCTCCCTATATGGCCCATGTTCTAGGATCAAAGGAGCCGCCACACTTAACACTTAGATTCTGTTAGGTGAGAACACAAATTCATCTTCTAAACATGGAAAGTGGAAAAAAAAAAAAAAAACCTAGTGATGTATTTTATTCACAGTAAGATAAAACAAGTCAACGAAGTACGTAGGTAGAGCAAGGCAGGGGATGTGGACGCGAGCTGCCAACTAATGAGATCTACAATTGAAAACAATGTTTTAATTAACAAACGCGAACATGAGTTTGGAACTAGTTGCCAAAATGTAGGCAATACGGACCACACCCGGAGCCACACTGCCCAGTAAACATCAGCAAAACCCAGACTGTGGGGAGGTTTACGAGTCAAATAACGCCGATGCGTCAACGGGAAAACCGTAAGGAAGGGCTGAGGGGGGAGTCGTAGACGAGAAGACACAAATTTCAAAAAACAAGTAAGACCCGGCCTGTTTTTAGTAAGAATATAGCACATGGGATGCACACGTAGATGATAAAACCATAGGAAGCAACAGCAAATTATTAGCATAAAGGTAGGGAAGGGATTAATTTGGGGGTGTCGAGACTAGAATGGGGCCCAGGTAGGTCTCCTGGGGTAGGTGGCAGAGTTCTGCTTCTCGTCCCGGGTGCTGGTTACGAGAATTGGATGTTTGCCTCATAATTATGTGTCAAGCTCTACATTTTCTTGGTAGTTTACTTTTCCATTTTGCAAAGAAAAGTTTTAAGATGTTTTTACTTAGTTGCCACTAAGTAAAACTTGGGGGACTGCAGATTTATATATCTCCATTTCTGCCTTCTCTCGAAAGATCAGATGTGGCAGCTCTGGTCCAGGTTTCCTTATGGAAACCTGCTGCTAGGCACCTGCAGACACATGGGTCTGTGACCCCAGAGGCGGAGAACGCTTGCTCTGCCCTCCACCTTTCATTGCCAGTGTTCCTACAAGTAGGACATACATTCTATAGAAAACAGTTCAACTTACATTTCTCAAGCACGTACTCTACGGAGCTCCATGCTGGGATCTGCTGTGTCCTTCCCAGCCCAGATCAGGGCCTCAGATCTGGTGAGGAAAAGAGAGGTTTAGTTGATTAGTCGCGGGCGCTAGGTCTTCATAGAAAGTCCCAGCAGAATGTAGTGGGGGTGTGGGGAGGGCAGAATGAATCTGAGTGACGATCTAGGGAGACCTCTTAGAGGGTATGAAATGACTTGGGCCTTGGAAAATGGCCGGGATGAAGATGGGAGACGTAGGGAAGAGAGATTGACAGAAGCAAAAATCCTGAGCCCAGGGACCGAGCTGGAGGTTTGTAGAGGAGAGCATTCGGATTAGATCCTCTGCGCTGTTAGGTAACAGATGGGAGCCATGAGGGACAAGGCGCAGTTGGCTTGTCATGTGACTTGAACGATAATGCCATTGACCAACTTGGGAGGACGGCTTTTGTAGACAGGAGGACTTTAAATAACAATCCTGGGGAGATGTCCAGGCAGATGGCACCCGAGTCAGTCAGATGGAGTCCAAGGGAGACAAAGTGCCACCAGATTAGAGAGAGTAACTCAAGCCTTGAGGAAAGAAAGAATATAGATGAAAAAGAGCATAAGGTCAAGATTAGCTCTTTGGACAAACCAGTATTTAAGGGACAGGTAAAAGAAACAGAACCAGAGAAAAAAATAACAGTGAAGAGAAGCAGGAAAATTTGAGACGAGGGAAGACCTCAGAACACTAACCAAAAAAGTGACAGGTGGATGAGAGAGGAGACTTTCCAGGATAAGGGAAGGCAGATCTTGTCTACTTGGACATTGGGATAAAAAAAACCTTAAGTTTTTTATTCATTTTGATGAATTCTCTTTCACATTCTATGTCAACAGAAGCCTAAAGTTCTCAAGAGGAGTTGAGAAGAGATGACTGGTAGCCGCCATTTTGTGGTCTTTCCACCACACAAATATACACAGTGGATGTTATTAACTGTGAAAGCACAGACAGTCGTGAAATGTAGTAAAATAATTAAGCAGTAATGAGTTGGTTATTACCTTTGCTTTTAATATAATTTCATTGTAAGTTTATATAATTTCATATTCAATAGTGGTGGTGTTTAACCACCAGCTCTCAAATTTCTGAGGAATTTAACAAGTAGCTCTTGCCACTAATACACTCTTAGGAAACATCTGGAATTGCTCACATAGAACTGGGAAGCGTGGCTACCTCTGGAAAATGAGTTGGAGGTTGGGGGGAACTTTTCCTTTTTCATTTAGTTCATTCTATATTGTTTCCTTTATCTTAAATAAATATGTATTTTTCTTATAATAATTCTAAAAGTTTAAGAATACTGTATTAGAAGACTTAAATTGTGTAAGGAGAAGGGAGATAAAAATATCTATTTGCTTTCATATATATATATATATATATATATATATATATATATGAGGTTAAACAAGATACTAAAAAAAAGCATCACCCAAAGGGGACAAAGGGAAATCAACGGAATGGGAATATACTTCTCATATTGTTTTCATATTCATACCGCATAAATATGTTATGCCCAAAAATTAATCATCAAAAACACTTTTAAAAGGTCAACTGCTATCTCCCCACTTCCCCCAAAAAACAAAAGAAAATTCTCATCATTTATAATTACATATTGGAGACTCTCTCTTGAGGATATGCCCCCATTGACATCCCAGACTTTCCCCTGGTTTCCATAACAAATACATGGCCAGGGCGCCCTTAAAATGACTTTGGGGCTGAGTCATTGTTCAAGTATGCAGTCGCTTTGAACACTGACCTCAGACTCAAGATAGGATGGGGCAGCATGGGTATAAGCAAACAGCCGTGTTGAGGCGAAGACATTCTTTCCAGGTAGACAGTGGAAGAGGACCAGACATCCTTGAAGCTCTGCTACGATGAGTCATCTCACGCTGCTGTTGGGAAAACGGATTTGACCAGCAGAGCGGGTGATGATTGTTCAGGTTTGCGGAAACACGGGCACCTGACCCCCGAAGTCAGACTCGCAAATCTAAAGCTGCTTCTTGGTTCTCAGGGAAACGAGCAGAAGGCTTCTTCGGTGATGCCGTTGCAGAGGGCCCTGCGGATTATTGCAGTTGGGTTCGGCAGTCCTTTATAAAGCGCGCGTCCACTGTCTATCAGGAACCTGAGAAGGATCTGCCCCCCGCCGTCCCTCCAGCCTCGGCAGCAGCCTCGCAGAACTACCAACCAGCCCTTTCTCGGCCAGATCAGGAGTCATATTTTTAGAAGATCCGAGTTAACATTAAAGATCGGATTTGAACTGAATGGAAATGACTTACACACACGTAGGCAGCTGTAGCCCTTTTTAAAAATCATGGCTATGTCACGTGAGAATGTTGGTCACATAAATAAATGAAATCTTTAATTAAAAAAAAAAGACACCCAGGTGGCTTAGTCAGTTAAGCCTCTGCCTTCGGCTCAGGTCATAATCTCAGGGTCCTGGGATCAAGCCCCACATTGGGCTCTGTGCTCAGGGGGAGCCTGCTTCCCCCTTTTCCTTGGGCTCTTGCTCTCTCTGACAAAGAAGTAAGTAAAGCCTTAGAAAAGATAGAGAGAACGTTGGTCGCTGGCAAGCCCGGAGCGGACTCTTACAGATGGAACGACAGCATAGGCCTGCCGCCGTCAGCCATATCTCGAAAGGGCCTGTGGAAATATTCTTTACAACGTGGCACCTCCCTAATGTTGAGACGAGTCAGGCAGAATAAGCTCACGGGCCTACATGTAAAAGCTGCTTTGATTTTTCATGTTGTTAGCACGGAAATTTTGGAATTGTATTCATTGGTGCATGCGCGGAAGAGGGGACCCAAATATGAGAAGTCGCATTAGAAGGAATCCATGGATTTGGAAGTTCCCTTTTGTTGACATCATGGAAATCATCCGTGCGGGCAAGAATCCTCAAAGCGTCTCGCCGCAGGTTACTTACTAATTACTAAGAGAAAAGGACAGTTTGACAGCGCAGAAGCTTGGTGGCAACGGTGTGGACAAGCCATCACTGCCATCGTCAATAAATGGGACAGGCTGACATCACGTGCCTCCTCTGAGGCAGGGAGAAGGACACGACGTCCCTGACGGGGGAGTTCTACCCCAAATGATCAGATCTCAGCTGTGAAAAAACATCAGGCAAACCCAAGTGGAGAGAAATTCTCCAAACAAGCTGGCCTGTATCCTTCAAAAACGTGAAGGTCTAGAAAGACAAAGCACAGCAGGAGGGTTTTTGCAGATTACGGAGGCTTGACAAATAACTGTGATGCTAGCCTGATTGGATCCCCAGGGAAGTAAACTGCTATAAAAGACATGAAATAAATAACCAGCAAAATCTAAGTAGGACTTTGTAGCAGATAAGGCCAGCATCCATGTAAATTTCCCGAACCTGGAACCTGATCCTTGTTCTATGGTTAAGGGAGAGAATGTGTGGCTTATAAAAGCGACCCCCTACTGAGCACCCAGCATGTTTGAAATGCACCTGTTGCTTTCAGCCCTCCCAGCAAGCTCCGGGGTTAGGTCCATCCCCTCCCCCACTTTGCAGAGGAGAAAAAGCAAAGCTCAGAAAAGTTAGGAAGAGTGGACAAGTTTGCACAGCTAAAAGGGAGCTGAGCCCAGAGGGGTGTCAAGTTGAGTGGCAAGCACTTAGAAAAGCGTATCATTTTATTTGTTAGCCCTTGGGAGCCTGGATGAAGGAACGGTAAACATGGGTTCATGGAGGGGATTCGGGAATGGGTTCAAAATCGACGTGAAGTGACGAGGAGTGGAAGGCAGATGGAGAAAGGAAAGGAAATGAGGCCATCTGAAGTCAAGAGGTCGCGGAATGGTTGTCTTGATAACTGTGACTCTAACTCATGCTGAAAAAAACATTTTACGTCACAGGGCAGTAAACAAAACACACACACATTCTCCTACACGGATAACTGAAACAGAAGGTTGTTCAAACAGCACGTACCTTTACCCTGCAGGAGAGGCTGGTCATTCCTGTCCCGTTTCTCCCCAGCAGTCTGTTTTAGCTTGTTGGCTTTTTCTGTATTTTGGTCTTAAATGCTGGCAAGCAGCAGCTACTGGAACCGGAAGGGGACACGGTGTGCGGTTGGAAGACCTCGCTCTAAGGTGCGGCCCAAGTGGGACAGCGCAGGGGTCGGGGAGCCCGCTGCCGGCTTGGAGCCGTCCCCTCCGGCCGCCAGCCTTAGCTAAGCCCCCGCCCCTCCCGGGCATTGTTCACGTGGTCCCGTGACCCAACGCCCTCGTGGCGCTCCCAGCCTCATGAGGCCCTAATTGGGAACACCTGTGGCAGAAAGCCTGGCAGCAGGAGGGCCACGGTCAAGCCCAGCGTGAAAGAAATTCTGAACATACATGGACGCCAACAAGCACAGGCGTCAGCTAGCGGGAGAGGGGGAGAGGGAGAGACTGGAAAAATACATCATTGCCCTTTCAAAAGAATATGGTCAAGAGTGTGGGGTAGCCCGTAAGGCAGATGGATGGGTCTCGAGGTCTGAGTTGGAGTCAATTGACCTCACCTCTTTCTAATCTGAAGAATTCATTCTTTGAAACGTGGGCTGAGGACCTAAAGAAATTTACTTTTGCGGAGCCATCTCTCCCGTTAGGAAACTTCGTGACCTATTCCAGAAAAGCAGCGCTGATTGGATGAAGGTTCTCAACATTAGTTGCGGGAGCATCTGTTCTTGCACATGCGCGCTTGTCCTCTCTGTTAGAACCCAGAGCTTTCAAAGAGAAAGTCAGTGGAAGCTTAGAGGACTACCTTAGGCAATGCCCCTCCCAGGGGTCCTATTAGTCACAATTCCTAGTGGGTCAAACGGCAGCCCAGCCCATAAGCTCTGCCCACATCAAATCCCCGAAACTTGGGAATGAGAACTTATGTGGGAAAGGAGTCTTTTATTTTTTTTTAAGAATTTATTTTCAAGTCAGTTCTATACCCAACATGGGGCCCGAACTTACAACCCCAAGATCAGCGCTCCATGGAAAAGGAGTCTTTGCGGATACACCTTGATGTCGGACTTCTGGCCTGTGGATCTAAGAGAGAACGAATTTCTGTTGTTTGAAGCCACCGGGTTTGTGGCCATTTGTTACAACAGCCTCGGGAAACCAGTACATGACCGAAGACCAGCTGTGAATGCCAAACCCTACTATGAGACACGTCTGGGCCATCCCACCAAAAACATGTCATTGTAACCATTTCAAATACACTCACCTTCTGTCCATACCAGTATGAAACTTGGTAGCAAATGAATAGGAAGAGTGCTTATAACGTGGAGGTGGTCTAGCCCGTCTTATTGAAACGTGGACTAAGGAATAGCAATAGGTATGATTTGTTACCTTACCACACTCGGTTAATGTCCCTCTGATGATCAGCTTTTTGGATAACAAGTATGAACAGCTTCTGCTTTGTCCTTCCCTGCATGTGGTCCTGTTTCTACGCAGAAGGTGTCCCCACGCCATCTCCTGTGGGCCAAGTGGTTTTACTTCTAGAATCTTCTTTTGCCCGAGGGTAATTTTCAAGCCTCTCAGCCAGGCATAGCGGCCCTTTATCTAGTTTGTTTATCTCTCAGCCCACTGTATCACCTGGCAAAAAAAAGAAGCTCAGGGAATAGCCGTTGGGCAAATGAACAGATAGAAGGCTCTGGCCGTAGAGAAATATCTGGCTCTTTGCTCGCCCGGGCTTTGCCTCTCCCTTCAGGCCTGGGTCTGATTCATCTCTGTTCCCAGCAACTAGAAAAGGGCTGGGTGTGCAGGAGGTGCTCAATAAATGTTTGCTGAGCAAACAAAGAACGATTCTTTCCACCCTTCATGCAAGTCATTACTTTATTATTATTATTTTGCAAACCATTCCTTTAGATTGAAATAACTCGATGGCCCTTGAGATTCTATATAAATATGTTTTTTCATCTTCTTAACTATTTTGGTTTCTAGATGGGGAAAATACTATTATGAAGTGTCTGTTTGGCCCAAGGGTATCAGCTACTTGCAGAACTCTGTGTGGTAATGAGGAAAGGCCTGATTTCCTGCGGTTTGACAACAATGTGACAGGAATAGCTCCAACTGCTTTGAATAGATCATGAACAGAACTTGGGTCTCTCTGTTGAAAGCCATGGAAACCCACTAAACTAATGTGACCCAGCCATGGGTCAGAGAAGCGCTATCCTTATTGATATCCTGATGTGGTCACGATTTTGCTACATTCTCGGTGGGGGACGTGGGGGCGATTGCAACATTCAAGTGACTGTTTCTGCCCCCCCAATTATCTTACAGTTGAACCGGAGAAATAAGGCTGACAAAAGAAGGGTAAGGGGTTAGCAAGAAGTGTTTCTCTGGAAATGCAGCATCTAAATCATACAATCCTAGAAAAAGATTTTAAAGTGATATCCATTCAGTCCATTCATGAATCTTGGGCATCACTCATAAAGAACTATCAAAAGCGGGGCGCCTGGGTGGTTCAGTGGGTTAAGCCTCTGCCTTCAACTCAGGTCATGATCTCAAGGTCCTGGGATCGAGCCCCACATCGGGCTCTCTGCTCAGCAGGGGGCCTGCTTCCCCGCCCCCCCCCCCCCCCCGCCTGCCTCTCTGCGTGCTTGTGATCTCTCTCTCTCTGTCAAATAAATAAATAAAAATCTTTAAAAATAAAACAATAAAACACCACTTCAAAGTAAGTTTACAAATATATATATATTTAAAATTGGATTATTTAATATGACACCCACATATTCAAAGGGACCCCAAAACAATCATGTTACCTGAATTCTCCATCTGTTAAGAGAAGAAGAACATATATTGAAGCCCTTAGATGCTCCTGTTCGCAGGCGAGGCCCTGTTGGACATAGAAAATCACAAGAGTTGAAATGGAGGGTACATGCATATCCTGCCCGCAAAAATCTCAGAAGCCACGAGTAAGAATGGTTCTAACACAACTGTATGACTAGAGAGTTAAGAGGCTAGAGTACAAGTACCCATGGGGAAAAATAAGCCAGGTAAATATAAGCCTCAGAAACATTTTCTTAGCTTACTTTATGGCACATCTGTCTCTTAAATTTGTAATACAGCTTCATCTCATGACACTCAAATAAAATATGGTTGAACTTCAATTGGTGTGGTTGAATTCTCTTAGACTGCACTGTAAGGTCCTATTAAAAGTGAGAGATATGGGGCGTGGGGAAGGGTTTTTTTTCTTATTCTCTTGCTAGGACAGTGAAGGCTATTAAGGTAAATCAAGAGCGAAGGGCTTGCAACGTTATGAAACAATATTTTCAATTTACAATCTTAAACTAAGAAAGGGTCAAGTTTTGGGTGTGGGGTTTTGTGTTTTTGTTTTTTGCCCAAACGTTGTTTCCAAAATGTCCTGTTCTTTCTAGTAAGCACAAAACTGGCCCCCTACGTTTAGAAAGGGTAGAAAATTATTTTAGTTTTGCGTCTTGAGCAGTTAGATAGATGCTTCTTTAGGGAAATAAATGGATCTTCCTAGTGCATTTGAAGGAGACAATACCTAACTCACAAAGATGTGGGGAGGATGCGGTGAGGGTCAGGGCCGGAAGAGGCCCGATACAGAGGGAGGGACTCTGTGTCTCAGACTTTGCCTGCCTCCCCGCAACCCCCACCCCCTGAAAGCACCCCCTCAGTCGGCACAGTCAGCCCAAGAGCGGTGTTGTGCTCCTGAAAAAATAACATCGCTTTAAAATTCCATGCATTGGAAGACCCAGCAATGTGGCCTCGATGGTTGAGGAATGTTCGAGGTTTGGAAATGAATGACACTCTGTCCCAAGAGTCCTTTGGTGAGCCTCTTTTTCACTTCCTCTATTTTTGCTTGATTTGGCCTGATCCATTCAAAATTTGCGGAAGTCCTACACAGGACTGTGTGACCCTTGGCTCTTATATAAGCAACCTTGGCCTGTTTCCTCCTGGGGGAGGGGAGAGGCTCAAAGATGCAACGGCTGGGGTCTCCTTCAACTTGGGCAGTCCCTCCGTCCAGTGAGGCTCCCCCTTGGTGTCTGCAAAGAAGACTGTCCACCCCAAGCCCCTAATAGCGGCATAAATTCCCATATGGATTTGTAACCATCCCAGGCCCTTCTGGAAAGATCCTGTCTTGGGAAGAAAAAAGAATGCACC
>CM052801.1:7343792-7561390 GCA_028533885.1 Nasua narica | reverse complement strand
CCCCCCCCCCCCCCCCCCCCCCCCCCCCCCCCGCAGCCCGCCAGCCCCGCTGTTTTAGCTTTGTCCTCTCAGCACAGGAAGATCTCCCTCATCATTTCATAAATCATCCCTTTCCCCCTTAATGCTCATTTTTATTTTTAAACTGGAGAACGCCAGGGTTAATTTCTTAAAATCTGATTTCATGTCCGCCTTGTCCAAAAAATGTACACAGCAAAAACCCGTGTGGGCGGGGTTTACCTTTGTGCCTTGGGCATTTTCATTTTGCCCACACTCTTTCTTGCAGAGGGGAAAAGAAAAAGCAGGAATGGAGGGCCGGCTCCATCTTGAGAAGGCTCCCAGACCTGCGTGCTCCTAGCCCGGCTCCCCAGCGGGCAGGCTGTGGTGCTTCGGGCTTTGCAGGCTGCGCAGGCTTTGCAGCCGTGGGCACACACCCCTTCCCTCGAGCTGCAGATCGGCCTCTAGCTGACAGTCTGGTTGCTTGGCTAAACCACAGGTAAATGGTTTCCTGTGCATTTCTCAAAATAAGTGTTGAGCAAAGGAAATGAAATCAACCGGTTTAATACTGATCAACAATTTGCCCTCCACCCCCTCCTTCCAAAAGGGCCTTTTCTTCAGTCTTGTTGGCGGGGAGGGGCAATGTTTGACCTGGACATTTGCTGAGATACTGGGTGAATGGTCATCCTTAAATTCTGCTTCCATTGGGGAAAACGGATACGACTTTTTAAAAGTATACTTGCACCCTTTCTTACAGAACATTAAGGATGTTTAGTTAGATCCCTTTTCCTTAGCTGATACTTCATTTCCCTCTCTGTGCATAATGTTCCAAAAGAAGGGCTTGGCTTTTGCCCACCAGTTAAAACAAGTAGCTCATGAGAAGTTACCAGCCTCGAGAAGTACCAATGATATCCCAGGGAATTTAAATTTAGCACAAATTTCATCCTTGTCCTAATGTCCTTTAAACCCAAAATTGTTCTCATTATCCAAATGGAGGACTCAGTAATTTTAAAATTATATTCATTAATCTGAAGTGCACGGATCATTTTATAAAAGCGATTTTGAATATTGGAACCAGCCATCAGGCAAGGAAGCATATCTTGAATTTTACAAAGCAGCGGTTAAAAAATGTTTTTTCCCTTACGACGAATTGTTTCAATCCTAGTTGTGTCAACGCTGGTAACCAGCTGAATAACCAAGTTTGGATTGACTCCTGAAGCCAAGACTGTGCTGTGAATTACCACCACCACCTTCATTTCCCTATCAGACGCAATTGTGTTGGCTTAGCAAACCATACGAAAGGCTGCAAATGTTACCGCTTTTCCTACAACTCCTACTAGGAATTCAAGGAGCCTAAAAAAATAACCTTCCAATCACCTAGTACCCATGAGGTATGATTTCACATACCTGGATGAAACTCCTTTCGACATCCTCTCCGATTTTACCCCCAAACTACCAGATTTTACCCCCAAACTACCAGAGGCTATTTACCGTCCCCGGTGTGACCACGCGTGGCCCTTTTGCAAAGGTTTCATCTACGAGTAAGGCGCTCCGTTCAGACACCAGTCACAACCAGCCAGGTTTTAAAACTTTTTATTGCATATTAAAAAAATTGTGCATTCCAATAATTAAAATCATTTGAACAAAAAAATGGCACTCTGATTAAACTGCGTTTTACAGCCTGCAGGACACCTTGGACCAGCTTGATTTTTATTTATTTCTACATTTCCCTGTCGTCCCACCCAGCTTCTTCCTTCACCAACATGCAAGTTCTTTTCCTTCCCTGCCAGCCGGACAGGCAGATGGGAGAGGCAGGGGCGCCTTCGTTGTCAGTAGTTCTCCATTCTTTGATGTGAAAAGGGGCAGCACAGTCATTTAAACTTGATCCAACCTCTTTGCATCTTACAAAGTTAAACAGCTAAAAGAAGTAAAATAAGAAGGCAATGCTTGTGGAATGTACAGTGCATATTGGCGGCGCACGCCTCATTACGATTCGCCTGCTTGCTTCTCCTGTTCAATCGCTGTGACAGGGGAAAAAAAAAAAAAAGAGAGAGAAAAAAAGATGGAGGGAGCTCATTAGGTAGACTCAGTACAGCCTAGTGTCAGAAGTTTAAGACTATCCGGCTTTTTGTTTACAGTTATCTTCCCATATCATCAAAATCCAAGTATCAAGTCATTCCCTTGGTCAAAATAGGATCATTAAAAAAACATTTAAACAGATAAAATGGTATAATAGTGCATATTAATATGGTATACCCAACATCCCATTCTTAATTAAATTATTAAAGCCCTGTTGTTTGTTGGCTGCAAAAACAATTTTTAATTAACCTTTCCAGGCCACATTCATCATAAAAACTGTCAGCTCCTCCCCCACACTCCCTCGCCCCCCCCACCCCCTCCCTTTTCCAGTCCTGGTCCTTCCCCCCCAGCCCCTCCCATCCTCCCTCCCGCCCAGCATTTTTCTCAAGGGGGGGCTTACTTTCTTTTGAAGGCAGTGGATTTTTCTCTTGCGTTTCTGTCTTCTTCAATTTCGACTTATCGAATTTCTCAATCTCAGCCATATCGGGTTTGTCAGACATGGTTGCAGAGGAAGCTGCATATACAAAGCCAGGAGGGAGGGTGAGCGAGCGAGCGACCCACCCTAGTCTCCCCCGGCTCAGAAATGCGCTTCTGCCCTTGCATCCCCAGCCTGAAACCCCACCTCTCCCTCCTTCCGCTTTCATTCAAGGCTACAGCTCTTCCTCTTTCTACACAAAAGAAGAGCCCCTTTTCTCAGTATTTCCAAACGCAGGGGCCAAACTGGGAAGATCGCCCTCCCATTCGGAGGCGAATCTTTCAGAATGATGAAATTGACCACCGTGGGTTGTCAGTTACAACGTCTGAAAATTAAAATCTGGCTAGAAGAGTGAAGCCATTTCAAGTTAAAGGTGGGTAGGATCGAGTAAAAATTCTTAAAATGAAGCCGAGGCTGCACAGTGCTTCCATTTTACATGAGTTTCCCCCACAGATACGGGCTAGTGCTGCTTTTCTTCTCTGCTCACAAAGGCGGCAGCTGCAGCCGGCGCCCCCGACCACCGCCCTACTGCCGCCTCACTCGCGCCCAACAATGCAGCCGGCCGCGCACAAAGGGGCCCCACACCCCATAAACCAGTCCTGATCTGCATTTAGGGGCAATTCGGCAACCCTGGCACACATCCCCCTGCAAGAAGGGTTGGTTGTCCCTCCCTTCCCCCCATTACAGCCCAGCCACTCTAAACCTGGACAGATAGAGCCCAACATGCCATCAGAGACTACAGAAAAAATTTAACTGTTGATGCTCCGGGCCTGGGTGGGTGTGAGTTGGAACAAAGGATTTTTCTGTTCCAGATTCATCACTGCCTAAAAGAGGCAGTGCAGAATGCCTGGGGCGGGGCGGGGGGGGGGCGGCAAAAAAACGTTCCCTCGGAGCTGTACGGCCAAATGCCCGGCTTGGGGGCGAGAGGTCGACTTCAAATCACTAAGTCCCCGACCCCGTACCCCAGCATCTGGAAGGCTATGGCTGGCATCCCCAACACCCCAAGGCAGGCTTCCCCGGGAGGACCCTTTGGGCTTGGCCGCAGGGTTGCCTCCGCAGGGAGACGGGCGGGAAGGGACCGAGGGCGGGCGCCGCGCGGGAAGGGACCGAGGGCAGGAGGCAGGGGCCCCGGGGCTCACCGGAGCGAGGTGCGCCTACGAGAGAAGTCCGCTCTGCTCAGTGGCCGCCGCGGAATGCCGGGCGGGGCGCGCCGCGCGCCGCTTTATGGGCGCTGGTATGCAAATGAGGTGACGTCACCCTCTGACCCGCTTAACTCCTTTGCGCCTCGTCTCGGCCGGATCCGGGGGCCGGCCTGGCGTTTGGGGGACCCCTGCCCGGCGTGCACTGGTACACCCTAACCGCCACAACGGCGGAAAATTAAGAGGAGCCAAAACCCCCTCCCCCCAGCACTTCCTGCATCACGCATTTCCCCTCCCTCCGTCTGTTTTATCATAATGGGTTTTTGCAACAGCCGCGCAGACCTGCTCTTGGGGACCGGGGCATGAAAGCTAAGGGTCTGGCTGGTACCTAGGGGGACAGGTATTCCTTTACTGCGAAGCCGGCTTTGTCTGGTGTGGACACCCCCGAGCGAGGGTGCGGTGGCCGCGCTGGAGGGCCTCGCCCACTGCAGGGGTGCGATTCCTGTGACTCAGCTTTCGGGCCAGCCGAGGGCTTTCGCCCCACCCCGGCCCTCTTTGTCTCCTCACCCGGCTTCTCCCGAAATTGGGTGGGAGGTAAAGCACCCTTAAGTGATTCTTTTCCAAAAAGCTCCCTCACTGTAAAAGGCGAATTTTTTTTCATCGCTGTAATTTTTTTTTAAGCGAGCACCCGAATCAAATAACCGGGATATTTGCTGATTGGAGGTTAATCTATCTGGATTTTATAGCATACAACGGCCTCCCCGCTTAGAAAAGTAAGTCAAGTTCAAGCTCTGCTATTGACTTGCTGCCTGACAATAAGGAAGTTCTTTTACTTTCCCGTTCCTTATTTTGCTAAATAGAAAAGCAATTGCTAAGGAGGCCCATCTCACTCTGTTTTGAAGAGAGCCTTTTAAGCACAAGATGTTTTGGAAGTGCACTTCTAAGTTACATCCGGAAATATGGGAGATTTCGGTAGAGAAGAGCAGTTTTCAAAATGGCACCTTGCCTGTGAGTACCAGTGACCCCCTTGCTGCCGAAATCGGTCGCAAATACCGCTCCCTGGGCCCGCACATGGCACGCGAAAGCAAACAGAGCGGCAGCTAGGAAAAGACCTACTTGAGATTATTTTGAGACGCAAAGCAGTAGGGGCAAGACTTTTTATCCCTTTCCACCACCTGAAGAAATGTTTCCAGAAAACCCCTTGCTGATCATGTTTATGGCCGAGGCTTTTGTCCCTCGGGGATTAAAGTCAAGTGTTCTATAGACCCTCCAAAGCCAATGCCAAGCAGCTCAGCTCGGACTTCCCCATTTCTTTATCCACTTGACTTCCTTCTTGGTTGTGGGGGGCCGGGGAGGCCGGCGGGGGCCAGGGGCAGGTGACTGTCTAGCTCTCCAGTTCATGCTCTGGTGGATGGCCGCCATTCTGTTCTCCAAACAGGATGTCACCTCTCTGTTTACACCTCCCCGGGACCCTACCCTAGCTGACTGGCCTGAGAGTCCCCTTCACTGTGGAAGCCCGTTAGAGATGGCGCAGGATGAATTCCTGGCCCGTGGCAGCTAGCAGCTGCCCGAAACACTATCTCTGTAGGTTCGGTGATTCCAGGTTGCCTGACTCAGCTATCAAAAATCATTTCTTTCCTCCCCCGGGGTCTCTGGATACCAAGAAAGGCCGCTGCCAATCCAGTGTTGCTTCTGCCCAAGGCCCTCTCCTCAGAAAGACCTGGGCCTTACAGAGCCGAGTCTCCAGAGACAGAGGAGTGGAAATTTGGAAATGCCTGGAGAATTTTTCCAGTCTGGTAGCAGGCAGCCTCCTGTTGTGTTCAGATAGTGGCAGAAAGAAACAGAAGGGGACTCGTTAACAGGAAGAGAGTCTTCTAGAGTGGGCTTGCCTTGGCCCTGGTGGGGGACCTAGAGGGAGCTAGAAGGGGGGAGAAGGCAGATGAAGGGGAACGCAAACTAAAGGAATATATTTTTAGGGTTGTGTGACCCTGGCCATGGTGAATTAATTTTTCTGGGCCTGCATTTCCTCATCTGTAAAATGGAATCATTGCAGGAACCTACCTCACGGGGCTTGTAAGGAGCCCTAAAGGCTTAGGACAGTGCCAGACGCTTGTAAGTGCTTTGTATTACTGTTATTTAGGATGGAAAGTTGAGGGGAAAAAATTAATATTTAGTGTTTGGGATTGCAAATATTAGAGGTTTTTAGAGTCGTCGTTTCTCTTAAAAAGTACCGGTAAAAATGAGATCCTTTGTTAGTTTTATAGCACATGAAAACTAACAACCCCCCGTGGGGTCATGCTTTGTAAGAGTCAGACGTGGTCGTGGGTGCTTTCTGTTTGCTTCTGCCTCCCCCCACCACCCCGGCTGCCCTCCCTACCCCCTCTTGAGAAGTTTACAGATGGGGAAACTGAGCTCAGCGATCCATCCTTGTGATAACTCAGCGGGTAGCCACTGTCTATTATTTGTGCTAAGGGGTTCATGAACATCTTTACACACACACACACCCGGGTCCCCCAAGTCTGTGCCCAAGAACCATCAGGAAGCACGTGAGGGGGCAGGCTGCTTTGTCTCCCACGGCGCCTGGGAGAGGGCACTTGCTCAATAAACAGCTATGGCCTTGCTTTGAGCTGACTTGCTCCGGTGAGGAAGGTCCCCGAACCCAGCTGGGCCAAGCTCTGACCCTGTGGCTCCAGCCACCTTGCTTTCTTCCCCAGATCATTCAAAGCTGTCACTATTAACGTTCCGCACGTCAGGGGTAACTCCCGCCTCCCTGACGCTGCTGTTTTAAGTGGGTTAGCGTGTGCTGGGCACGATCAGTCAGGGTTGGGGTTTCAATCCCGAGTGAAAAGATCGAGGTTGATAGCAGCAACTACCGTGGGGTGCGTTCCCAGCTTGGGGCTCTTGGGGGAAGATGGATGAAGCACCCACCAGCAGCCGGCCCGGCCTTCCTCAGCTCGTGGGCCCCGGCACCCACGTGCCAAGGAGAGAGCCGGCCTAGGACGGTGGCCCACCTCCAAAGCCCGTGCCCGGTGGAACCAGGAAGAGGGGTCAGAGCACGCCCTGTTTTATTTGCCTTTCCAGGGTAGGCCTGGGACAGACATGTAGCTATTTTCGAAGCTGGAGAAACAGCCACAGAAGTCTGGGTACGTGAAAATGAGTCCTATTCTTTTTAAACTATTAAATTCTGTGCAGAGCACCGGCCAGAAGAAAGTGACCACAGCAAGGCTCCCGGCCCTTGGCTTTCTCCAGCCCAGGCCCCTTTGTCTCGGTTTCATGGCCGCCTCCCATCTGTCCTACCTGCCTGTGCCCCACTGTCCCCCGTGACCCCATAATCTCTATCTGTTCATGTAAACCCCCTCAGAGACACAGCCCCAGTCCCCCCGCCCCCCCCCCAGCCCCAACAACAGGGAAGGGATATTCAGTGGGCTCTCTGTATATACAACACCTCCTCCGAGTCTCACCCTCGCAGTGGGCACAACTACCCACATTTCTCTCCTGAAAACCCCGCAGCCCCGAGAATCTAAGCTAGCCTGCTGGCCATCAAACACACTGGCCCGTCTCCTGAGCCTCTGCCCACCCCTGGGGCCATCTGTCCCCCACCTGAGGTGTCTCCAGACTCCCACCTGCGGCAGCCCCACCTCACGCTCATGCTCATTATGATGGTAACAGAAGGCTCCCTGGGCTAGTGAGCTAAAAATGAGTGCTGGAGACTAAAGGCCCAGCAGAGAGGAGTCCAAGAAGGCTCTCGAGAGTGTTAAACGCGCCCGCTAACTTTCCTGTTCACTTTGTCCATCTGATGGAATCTCAGAGCCTAGAGGAACTTGAAGGGGGATCTCGCTCAACCCAGTTCCCTCCCCGTGGCTTGAATTCGCCTCTACAACATCCCCTCCAAGTGGTTGCTCAGTCTATGCACAGTAAGGGCAAGAAAAAGCCGGCGGAGAAGCTTCCAGCATATACAGGGGGCGGTGAGTAGCTTAGTTTGGCGGGGGCTTGCGCAGAATGAGAGAAAAATGGCAGGAAATGATGTGGAGAGGCAGGCGGGGGCCAGACTCGATAATAACAGTAATAACAATAATAATTATTATTAATAAGAACAACAGCAGCAGCAGTCCAGACTGTAATGACAACATTTTTTGAGTGCTTACCATCTACAGGGGAGCTCTCCACGCGTTATCTCCCCAAAACCTTACACAACCCTGTGACAGGGGCACCGTTATGTTCCTCATTTTGCCAATGAGGGAGTGAGTCCTGGGGAGATGAAATAATTTACCCGAAACCACACAGCAGAAGCCAGACGCAGGGTTCAAACTCAGACTGGCTGGTTCAGAAGCTGCGTCAGTGAAACACATCGCTTTTCTAGAATCCTAAGATAAGGCCCTTAGATTTTGTTGTGTAGGCCCACCGAGGGGAAAGTTATATCCCATCACAATAAACCATCCAGCTTCTCCACCACTGAAACTTTGAAGCACAGATATCATAGTCGTGTATCATATAAATTAAAAAGTGGCCTGCTTCAATTTTCAGATGATTTCATTAGAGAAATCCTACCGAGCCCAGTGCACTTGCAATGACGGGAACTCTTATCTTGAAACACCAGCAGTTCCACACAGCTTTTCGCTACTTTAATATTTTTCCCAGCAGTCATTCGGATTACACTGGTTACAAAAAATTGGCAGGTCAAATCACATATTGGAAGGGGAGGCCTTACGTACTCCCGACGTCCTTCTGTGTTGCAAGTGATCGACTTTTTACTCTGTCGTAAAGCAGAACAATCATTAGCAAGTAGTAAGTGTTCAGGTATTTGAGTGTGGTTCTTCTGGGGGCATCAATGCCTTTTAAGTAGAATATAGTTCCTATACCGTCAACAGAAGGTGGCTGATGGCTTCGTGGTAAGGAAACTGAGGCACACGTGGGCACTCGATTTGATCACACAGGCCAAGGTCAACCTCCTTGGCTGACCCAGACCCTCTCCCGTCTGCAGGGCTGGCTCCAAGGGTGTGTAACCTACACAGTGGCACGAGGCCCCCACGCTCACAGAGGCCTTCCTCTCGGCTTCATGCTCTGCTGCCGCCATCTTGAAATTGTTAATAATTTTGAACAAAGGGCCCCACGCTTTCATTTTGTAACCAATTATGAAGCCAGTCCGGCACCTCTCGTTCTCATTCTCTGGGCGCCCCTGGTGCCCTGGCTTTTCCTAGGACCCAGGAATGGGCCCATCTTCTCAAGGGCCCCTTCCTCTGCCTGCAGTGCCTTCTCTGGTCCTTCCCGCCTGTGCTGCCCGAGTGTGAACAGGTCTGAGTGTGTGCACGGGATGGTTCCCTTGAAGCTGGTGGTGGCCACGCGTTTCTAGGGCCCATGCCAAGTACACACACCAGTTCTCTTCCCTTCCTTCCTGCTTGGCGGTTTTGTCCTGTCCAAGGAATGCCTCCAGCTCCTGGCTTCCTTGCACACCAGAAATCCCCCTCGTGTACCAAGGCCACAAAGGAGCAAGCCTTTACGGCCGTCTGTGCCCACTTCTCTGATTCTCTCTGATGGCTTCACTCCCAGGAGGAGGAGTGAAGAAGGAGCTCCCAGAAGCGTCCCTGGGGAGGAATTCCACAGATACAATTTGCACCGAGGCAAGAAAAAGAGGATATCATTTTTTTTTTTTTCACACAAAGGTCAAACACGGGGCAAATGAAAGCACCAGGAAAGGATGCTTGAGTTCTATCTAGGCTTTTACTGTGTCATTTACAGCCGGGACTCAATTGTCTGAATTGGAAAGGTGACATGGACAATGGCAATTCACAGATCCTACAGTTACTAAATCTCACTTTAGTGAATAGATTCAGTCAAAAGCATGTATTCAAACAAATACTCGTCTTCTTGTTCATAGCAACACCAATGCAATAGCCAAAAGGTGGAAAGAGCCAAACGCCCATTGACGGATGAATGGATAAATGACAGGTGCTGTAGTCACCCGATGGGACAGTATTCTGCCATAAAAAGAAACTAAGTCTGTGCATGCTACAACATGGATGAACCTGGAGAGATGCTGAGTGAAACAAGCCAGGTCCCAAAGACCACATACGGTAGGATTCCATTTATGTGAAACATCCAGAATGGACAAATCCATAGAGAGAGAAGGAGATTAGAGGTGGCCAAGGGCTGGGGGCAAGGGGACTGGGGACAAGGGGAGCAACTGCCGGCTGGGTACAAGGTTTCATTATAGGGTGATGAAAATGTCTGGGAACTAGACAGAGGAGGGGGCAACACTGTGATGTATGAAATGTCACTGAATTGTTCCTCTCAAAGTGTTAATTTCATGTTATGTGAAATTTGCCTTGATAAAAAAAAAAGGAGGGGTGTAAAAAGAGAGAAGAAAGGAAAGTAAATCATAGTCCCATTTCCTCACACCCCTGTGACTGGTTCAGAGGAAATGGGAGGGGAGTGGGGGGCAGAGTGAGAGTCTGGTTCTTAACTCTTTCTGTGCCGCACCAATTTGATGAAGCCCAGAGGCCCAAAATTATGTAAATGTGTAATTTTTTTTTAATGAATGAAAGTAATTAGATTCCCATACAGCTACCAAAAGAGTTTTAAACACTGTGATGGAATCATCTACGTGCTTCTTTGTGCATTAAATAACACAAGCCCCTAGCCGGGTCTCAGATCCAGCATAAATTGGAAATAGTGGGGAGTGTGTAGATATCTGCAAAATGTTACCAGATATAAAAATATCTGTGGTGTCTGTTGTTGACATTCACAGGAACTGCTAATGCTAGCGAGCTTCCCTGCCGTTACAGACTGAACGTTTGTCTAAAGGAAGGCAGCCGTCCCTAAGTTAAGCAAGTAACAGGTTCGCATCAGGAACCAAATGCGCCTGCACCCGTGACCTCGGACTTCCCAGCCTCCAGCGTGGTGAGAAATGCATGTGTTGTTTAAGCTGCTCGCTCCGTGGTATTTTGCTAGGGCAGCCCGCCCTTCGAGACTCGCCTGGCATCCTTGAAGGAAAGACTAACGCTCCGTTTAAGGTGAATGAAAAGACGTAATTTTTTTCCTTTCTAAATTCATGGACTCCCTGGATGGTCTGCAAAGCTCACATGGATGTCAGTGGGCCCTACTCTGTCAAAGGGAGGGGGTCTCTCGAATGAGAAAAAGGCACCAGAATTTCTCAGAGGGAATGGAACAGATGATGGGGTGGCTTTCCATGAACCAGATAAAGCACCGAATATTTGCTTTGGAAATGTAATTCCCCATTGCCTCCTACATCTTCTCTTCCTGGCCTCCATCCCACGGTCCATTACTACTGTTTTACTCTGAAGGGCTTAGGTACCAACTCAGAGCAACCACTCAGTGGGACAACAGTTGGGAAAAAAAAAAAAAAAAAAAGACCAGCTTATAGGTGTCACCTTACTTCTTGGGCTCCAATAATTCCTTACGTAATACGAGTCACATTTATCTGGTGTTTGTGAACCTTGTCAATGCACTTTTTCATCGTTTGTGTCATTTTATCCTTAAAGCAGCCTTATGCAGATAAAGGGGCTGTTGGTATGAGTTTTTTCTGCAGGGGAAGAAACCCAGCCCAGAGAGGTTAAGTGTGGTCGTGGCAGGGATGGTGAGGGTGGTGTGTTTGCTTAGTTAGTTTTGTCATGCAAGAACCCACCGCTCAGATTTGAACCTGCATGCTTGGTTTCCAAAGATCTAGATTTACTCATTCAGGAAAATGGCTTCCCCGACCCCCCCCCCCCCCACCCCCGGGCCCCTTGTAAACCGCCCGTAGTGCTTGACGTAAAGAAAAAGCACACATTTGGACATAACTCTCTTTTTCTGTCTACTTACAGACTGGGGCACAATTTTAGTTTGGGCCAGAAGGAGGTATTTCAGTGTTTGAATATCGTATTTTGCACTCTCCGGCGATGTTTGCACAAATACCTTACTTTTACAGCTGGAGGCCTAGATCTGGTTTTGCGTCTTAAAGAATGTGACTGAGCTTAGTCTAAACCCTTCCCGTTTCCCCAGGGGTAGGAGTGTCTTTGTTGTTCCCTGGTGAGCCCCTTGTTTATGATAATGAGGTGGTTTACAGAAAAGTTGCAAAAATACAATGAAGAGTTCTTCTACACCCTGCCCCCACGGTCATCGGTTGTTAATATTTTGCCCTATTTGCTTTGTCATTCTCTCTCTCTCTGTATCTTCTAAACCCTGAGAGCAAGTTATGAATCTCACAGAAAACGAGACCCTCTCGGAGGCAGCCACAGCACAAGCATCCGGAGGAGGAAACTTCCCTTTGCTACGCTCCTGCCATCTCATCTATAAATCTTATTCAAATTTTGCCTAATGTCCTAATAACGTCCTTATAACAACTTTTCCTTCTGGAAAAGCTTCCTTTTCTGAGAGCTTCCTCAGCCTCCCTGGCTCTCCCACGACACGAAGATTTTTTGAAGACGACAGGCCACTTGTTCTGTGGAATTAATTCCCCTTGACTTAGGTCTGGCCGATGTCTCCTGATGGTTAGATTTGGGCTTTGCCATGTTGGCAGGAATCCTACGCGAGGGAGGCTGTGACCTTCTCGGCCTCTGGAATCCGGACGCGGGGTGTTGGCCTGACCCCCTCCTGGGGGAGGGGAGTTCACTTCGATCACCTGACAAAAGTGCTACCAGCCAGTTCTCCCCACCGGGAAGCTCTTGGCTTCTGAGACACGCTCTGTCCCGCATCTCTACTCCCTCCGTGCTGTGGCTGTGTCTTCGTTCAGGCTGCCACAAGGAAATCCCACAGAGGGGATTACAAACAACACTTGTGTACTTCACTCGAATGAGGGCAAACGCTGGTCCCATTCTGGAAGGCTCTACCCTCCTGACCTACTCACCCCTCGAAGGCCTGCCTCCTGGTCTCCTCGCCATGGGGGTTACGCTCTCAACAGGTGAATTTGGGGGAGATCTGAATATCGAGACCACAGCCCTCAGTACTGGTGGGATTACACATAACCTGGGGGGGGGGGTGTGAATTTTTCTCCCCACCACGCACAAAGCCACGCGAGAGTCTGTGGCACCGAAAGACCCCGTGTCAGTGCTCTTCCAACCAGTGTCCCTACTGCGGTGTTTATAGCCCCCAAGAGCCTTCAACTAGGCCGGCTTTTAGTAGCTGTTGTGAATCATTCAGAATCGAGGGAACTTCACCAGTCCCGCTGAGCAGTTGGGGGGATCTGTGGCTAGAAATAACCACACGGGTCATCCAGAGTGCTCGCCGGAGCCAGGCACCGTCCTGTGGCCTTTTTAATTCCCTGAGCGACCGAGGTGGGCAAAGTGGACCCCCCATCTTACGGAAAAGAAACTGGGGCTCCGAGACGTACCACGCCCCGGGTCACTCGCTAGTCCGACAGACTGCTTGATGTGATCATTTCAGTTTTCTCTTTCAGCATTTTATTTGCATTTTCCCCCCTCAAGCAGGGGCAGCAAGGGAGAAGGGGAGATCTCCGACATCGCAGAAACCGTTCCCTGGCCTCGGACTGGGCCAGTCGAAATCCAGTTTTCTGGTTTTGGTTTTGTTTTGATGGGAAACATGATAACCTTGGTCGTGCTGAGCGCCTGTATTGCTTTGTTGAGCCTTTCCACCACCCCACGGTCTTGGTCTTAGGATACTTATTTTATTTTAATTTTTTTATTTAATAATAATTATTTTTTTTTTTTAGCTTTTATTAACTTGTCAGAGAGAGAGAGCGTGCCTGCAAGCCGGGGGGTCTGCAGAGGGAGAGGGAGAAGCAGGCTCCCCACTGAGCAGGGAGCCCAATGCGGGGCTCCATCCCAGGACCCTGAGATCACGACCGGAGCTAAAGGCAGACGCTTGACCGACTGAGCCACCCAGGCGTCCCAGGATGCTTGTTTTACAGATGGGAAGACTGGGGCCCTGGCCATCCCTGTGGGCAAGTGCCTGAACTGGGATGGCATCTAGCTCCGTCCGGTTCTGGCCTCTAAGCCTCTCCTGGCTAATGCAGGGAGAGCCCTTGACTAGCAGGCAAATCAAGGGGCGCCTGGGTGGCTCAGTGGGTTAAAGCCTCTGCCTCCAGCTCAGGTCATGATCTCAGGGTCCTGGGATCGAGCCCCTGGTCGTTGTCGGGCTCTCTGCTCAGCAGGGAGCCTGCTTCCCCCTCTCTCTCTGCCTGCCTCTCTGCCTACTTGTGATCTCTCCCTCTCTATCAAATAAATAAAAATAAAATCTTAAAAAAAAAAAAAAAAACAGAGGCAAATCAAACAACCAGGCCGTCTCTGCCCCTTTCTGACAGACAAAAATGAAAAGGTTCAGTGCTCTATGAGGCTGGGCAGAAGGCAGGGCAAGAAGAGTGACAGCGGTGCCCGCGTGCCCTTGCTGGGAGTGTAAACTGGAAAAGATTTTTCAGGGGTACCTGCCGCTCTCACAATCAAAACAGCATTTCCAGTATGATCCAACGGTTCCACTGTTAGAAATGTTTTGTAGGGCCGTATTGGGACAGATACACCAAGATTTGTCTCTACATACTCGTGTAGACATGCACATACCTACATATCTTTTCCCCATCTCTTTCCCGTAGCTTTCCCCCATTGCTTCCCCATAGTTTTCCTCCATAAGAGGAAATGCTAGAATTAACCTAAGTGTGTATTAATTAGGAGATTAGTTAAATACACGCTAGAATACCCAAACAATGGAAACTTAAGCAGCCATTAGAAAATGACTGAGGGGCGCCTGGATGGCTCAGTTGGTTGAGCATCTGACTCCTGGTTTCTCCTCTGGTCATGATCTTGGGGTCATGGCATAGAGCGCTCCTACCCCGCCCCTGCTCTGTCTCTTTCTCTCTAAATAAAATCTTAAAAAAAAAAAGGCAAGAAAAAGATTGAGGCAGTTTTATTCATGATGCTGTGGAAGGATGGCCAAAGTATACTTTTTTTTTAAGATTTTTTTTTAAGCAATCTCTACACCCAACATGGGGTTCAAACCCATTACCTTGAGATGAAAAGTTGCATGCTCCACGGAAAGAGCCAGCCAGGCGCCCCTCAAGTATACTCCTAAGTAGAAAAAACGGAACCTTCTAAATATTGTACCATCTACCTCTGTGTAATATAAAAGTGAGGTTACGGAGACAATTTGCAGAATGGAATTTTAAGAACTATTAACAGAAATTACCTCTGGGGAAGGGGAATGGAGAATCTTCTACCACTTGCATTTTTACTGGAGGCGTATATTACTTCCATATTTTAAAATATTTGAAATACCATTTATGTTTTACCTTCATCTTTTATATATTTTAAAAATATTGTGTCAGCAATGGGGGAGGCTGTGCACATGTGCGGGCAGGGGGCATACGGGAAATCTCTGTACCTTCCGCTCAGGTTTGCTGTGAATGTAAAACTGCTCTAAAAAATAGAGGCTATTTAAAAATAAAAAGTAAAAAGAAAAAATGTGTATATTTTCCTGCCCCAGAAATTTCATGAAACCAACACAAAGGCAGTTGAGTCTGCCTCTGAAAGAAATAGACGTGACCCTGGACTTGGGGTTTCTTTAGTAAGAAAACACCTCTGGAAGGAAGTGAAACACAGAGCCAAGATAGTGTAGGGGCACTTCCTGCTTATCTGCAATTGAAGGAACTTCTGTTCTTAAAGGGGCAGGAGCAGTTACCAAGACATTCACCCTTATAATCCTAAATCAAAGGGACTGTAGACAGGCCCGCCATAGGCCTCCTTTCTGGAATGCAACTGAGGCACACAGAGTTCAATTACAGAAGCTGTGTCTTTCGTGTTTCCCTTTAAAACGCGAGCACAGTGTTACATTTTGGTGAACTGAATCATATTTTCAGCGAGGTAGAGAAGCTACTCTGAATCATGCAATGATGTGTGTATGTGTCTGAATATTCATGTATTGGATTTCTCCAAGCAGAGGCACCTCCAGCCAGGTTGGGCCACCATAAAAATGTACATTTGTACGGATGCTTCATTTTTAAACCTTACCAGTATTTTGCATCTGACGGCTCATTCTTGCCTCCTGGCAGCGCCATAGGGGTGCGACTGGGCAACTGGCATCCCATCTACAAATGAAGAAACGGGGCACATGGTCAGTGACTGGTCCAAGGTCTCTGGGCATGTAGTGAGGCCAGAAGTAGGTCCCAAGCCTAGCAGGCTGGCCTCTGGCCGGGTGCCCCGGCAGGGGATGAGCTGTGGTTTCCTGGAGTTTCATCATCCCTCCCTCCGTTTCTGTTCAAGTAACTTTCCACTGACTTCTATGGCGACCTAGGGAACTCGGTGCTAATGCAGCCGCGAGGGGAAGGTTCTGAGGAGGGAGGGTGCCACGTGGGTAGAGGATGGGGTGAGCCCGGGAAAGCAGGCGAGGCCGGTGGTATGGGAGGGGTGTCTGCTGCCCTCTCAGCCTCTCAGCCAGCACCCCACCCCCACCCAGCTGGCTTCGAGAAGGGGGGAGGAGCCACAGAGCTGAGGTGGCCAGGGAGGAAATGGAGCACATCCACAGCCCCTTCTGCCAACCGCAGCTCGCCCGTATGATTTATGGGACGATCACATAATTGCTTTCGTGGAAGTTGAGCAGTGCAGCCTTGCGCCCACCCTGTGATCCCCATTATTCCTGCCATTATGGACATTGATTCCGATGCCCTGGGGAAGAACCACGGAGGCCTGGCCTCCCTCTGCTCCCCAGGAGTGCCGGGGAGCTCTTCTCCCCTTTCCCACTGCTGCCCGTTGTGCTCCCAAGAGGGTTGCTAGAGGTAGCCGATCAAAACACAAAACAGCCGGTTAAATGGGCATTTCAGATGAATAACAAAGACTTTGAAGGATAAGTTTTGCCATGCAATAGTTGAGACATAGTTAAAAATTATTATTTCTCTGAAATTCCCATTTAACCGGGAGTCCTGTACTTTATCTGGTAACCCTACCTTGAGGGGGGAAACTGAGGCCCTTTCACAGATTGCTACTTCAGCTGTCCGTCCAAATTTCCCAGACAGATACACACACACACACACACACACACACACACACACACAAAGGCCTTAGTAAGTCTCAGGCCTCACAGTTCTGGCTTAGGGGCTCCTACCAGCCCCCCCCGCCCCCCCCGCCCCCCCCCCCACCAGGGGAGGAAGAAAGGGAGGGGAAGGAGAAAGAGAGACTCAGAAGAGAAGGGCGTTGGGGGAGTGGGCTGAGAGCTCAGCCCAGCAGAGTCTGTAGGCAACTGAACTCCAGGGACAGATGGGAGCCACCAATGTGCCTTCAGGGCTGGGAGCGGGCTGCCAATAGGGCCCTGCATTCAGACCAGAAGAGTAAGCAGAAAGACTTCCCTGAGCTCCCCCAGGCCTGGCGAGGCGTTTAGCTGAGGCCCCTCCCCGGCAGAGGTTGGCTTCAGCCCTGGTGGCCGCACAAAGACAGGATTCAGACCCAGGAGCAATAGGGAGCCGGCTCCTGGGGACACAGAAGGCTTCAGCACGCTCCGCCCTTCAGGGTGTCAATCAGTGGAGAACCCACTAAGTGCCAGGCAGTGTGCTGACGCCACAACGTGGTCCCTGTGCGTTAGGACTCTTGTTTACAATCAACTTGATTGAGGTTTCATTTACATAAAACTAAATGCAGTCATTCTGTGGGTGCTTTCGGTGGGTACCAACGACCACGTGAGCCTGTGGAACCACCATCCCAGATGAGATACTGGATTTTTCCATCAGCCCAGAAAGTTCCCTGTCCGGTGGCCATTTTAGAGACTGGTGCTTAAATGCCGGCCTCAGGGCAGGGAAGCCATCTTTACTCCCTGAAGCGGGAAGCTGTCCTCATAACCCCTGTGCCTCTGAAAGTCTTCTCTTGAGACGTTTGTCCCTGTTTTGCCATTTGTTCCCTGTCTTCTCTCCCTGTCAGGCTGTGTCTCCTCAGTGGTGGGCCTAGGTCTTTCTTCTCTCTGTATCTCCAGGGCATAACAACATGGGGCCCAAAAGAAAGCTTGGCCACGACTGTACTGGGCCAGCAGAATTCCAATCCTGCATCATGAGAAGTAGGGAGACTATGATTAATCCAGAGAGCTCCACTTTCAAAACAGGTATGGATGTTTCTCCTCTCCTCAGTGGCCTTGCTCACCTCACCTCAGGCTGCTGAATCCATCAAAAACTGTCGTGAGCCTATGTGGGAAGAAGAGCCCAGGAGCCCTTCTTTCTAGGCCTTCTAGGGCAGGCATAAGGCTTGACCCAATGTCACTACCATATGGTCAGTGGTGGTACCTTTGTGCCCCACTGCGGATAAAGACGTAATAATAATGATAATATAACCTCATATAGATGTTTCCAATCTTAAATGTCACTCACTATCATTATAGAACGTCTAGAGACTATGATAAGTGACATTTATGGCCTGCTTTCCGCAAGCCAGGGACCAGTCAGGGCATTTCTCAGTAACACAGTAGGACTGAGGTAAGAACTAGTATTGTTACCCCCACTTTAGAGAAGGGTTGCAGGTTACCCTGATCTGACCAAAGGTGGGAGCTGGGATTTGAGCCCAGGTTGCTGGGCCTGAGATGCCCCACTTCTCCCTGCCAAGTTTGAGAGAAGAATATGATAGAGATTTGGAAGAAGAAGTTTTTTTCTGGTTCTATTGTTAATTGTATGGTTTCCTCTGAAATGTGCAACTATTATATGACATAATTACCTGCAAATATGAGATATAGGACACATGATTATATCATGATCAAAGAATTGATTAATGCCTCGGAAAATTAGCAGGGAAGATTTCAGGGGGAAAAACCCCCAATTGAGAAATGACTGAGTTTACAGACACTAATAGCTGTTCTTTTTACGAAATTAAATTGATTTTTTTTTCTTCTCAAAGAGTTTCTACTTCCTCAAGAAACGTATCCTGTTTGCCATGTGCTCCAAGGCAATCTTTGGGTACGTGATTAACAGGATATCCTCAGACTGACGTCCCCAAAACAAAAGCTTAGGCCATCAGGCATCAGAAGCTTTTTCTTTTTCCCCTCAGTCCTCGATATCTAGCTTGTGACCCAAACTTGTCATTTCCACTTACCCCTAAGTTGTCTGCCTCTCCCCATTTCCCCTGCCCCTTCCGCAGGAGCCCCTCCTCATGGTGCCCGAGTGTTGCCACAAAGCCTCCTCTAGGAGGCGCTCGCACCCCCTCCCCGTCCGCCCTGCTCCACCCCGCTCTCTAGGGTAAATCCCCTGACCTGTGTCCATGTGGCCTCCGGCTCCTAACCCAGCACTCCCCACCACCGGCAAGCTTGGAACTAGTAGTACTATCTGCCGGCACATTTCTCCTTCCTCCAAGTAACCACAGCGCCAGCCACAAGGGTTTATCATTCTGTAGGCACATTCCTCTCCTGGCATCCACTTCCGGGCCATTATTCGTGCTGTTCCCTCTGCCAGGAATGCATTCCTCTCACTTCCAACCTCACAACCACCTTAGGAGACGGCCACCACTGCACAGATGCTAAGATAGAAGGCTCTGGAGTCAGACTGCCCAGGGCCGGCTTCTCGGCCGCACAACTTGCAGAGTCACCTCGGGCGAGCCCTGGGGTTGGTTCTGATGTTCTCCTGCTGCCATCAGGAGGTTTAGTCAGTTTGGAAGAAGGTTGCTGGGCTCACAAATTATGTAGCCGGTCCCATTCTAACGCTGAGAAGCTTTAAGACTGTATAATAAGGATAAGGGCGAAGGGCTCCAATGGGAAAGGGTGGGCTACATGGAAAGTGATCAATAAATGGGACCTCTCATGATCCCCATCTCACTCCGGAGGAAACGGGGGCTCCGTGACTCGATCACCAGCCCACAGCAGTCACATGACAAAGTGACACAATGCACTTTCACTTCCCGTGTGAATGTGAACTTTCCTACGTAGCCCGGGCTCTTCTGACGTGGGCTCCTGGGGTATTAACTATGTGACAGGACGCAAGGCCTAGCCAGACCTCTTTTACTCCTTTTCCATCAACCTTGAAAGCAAGCAGAGCACAGACTGCTCTTTTTCACGTTTGATAAATGAGGACAGAGGGAAAAAGGGACTAGCCCAAAGGCCCAAACCCGATGGGAGCTTCTCTGAGACAAAGATGGCGGCAACAGAGTCTGGGGCCCCGGGAACCCCTTTCATCACGCCGGGTTCTCTTCCGCCTGGACCCAGAACCCTCCTTCCTCTGCAGGAGGGGCCGACACACGCGGGGCTGGGGACAAGGCTTCCTCCGTGGGCGGGGGAAGCAAGCCGTCTTGCCCTTTTCTGCTGCTCCCGGGCGCCCTGGAGGGAGGGGAGCAGGTAGCTCCCGGGGCCACCAAGAGCAGCTTTCAGTGATCCCGCCAGACTGACAGCTCAGCACCAGGATTTCTGGCGGTGAAGAGGGGTCGGGGCTATCGAGAGAGTTAGAGTCAAGCACTAGTTCATCTAATCTCACATTCACGCTTGCTCCTGGGAAAGGAAAGGGGCTGGTGGAAAGGCAGGCCAAAGCCCGAGAATGCTATCTTGCCCTTAGGGATGAGGCCGAGGACTCTGACGGTAAGCACCCCAGGGTTAAGTGCTCAAAGCCAGATACTGTGGCAGCTCTGAGAGAAACCCCGGGGCCTGGAAAGGGCGAGAAAATCAGCCTCCACACCTTCCCCGCCCCCCACAGCTGAAATGTGCACTGAGACTTGAAGGAGATGGAGGCCTAACTACCCCCCACCCCCCGCAGCTCCGTTTCCGTCTGGTCTCCCACTCTGCCGCCCTCTTCCCCCTTCGAGGGCTAAGGACCCGAGAGATGACACGCCCCCCGCCCCCGCATATGGACATCTTTGGGGGGGCCATTAGTCTGCCCACCGCACCCATTTTACAGGTTACTTACCCCGCGGCCTTCAGCAGTGGGTTCCAGGCCCTCTGAGCCGCCGGCAGCTTCTCTCACCGACCCTGCAGTTGCGCAAAGTTGCTCTGAGATTTTAATGAGGGCGTGTCTGCAAAAATGCTTTAAAAATGGCAAAGCCCTGGGTAAAAACACCTGTCTTTGCTTGACGCTCAGTTCCAATCCAGGTCCTATCCCTCTGGCCCTGCGCTCACTTTCTCTTACTAAGCCTTGGGTTTTATTTGCAGTGTGCTCAAGGTATAAGGGGTCTACACTAGCTGGCGAGTGTGGGGATTTCATGAACGCGGGAGCCAAGGACGCCCACCTTACAGTGGCGCTCCGTCTCGGCGGCACATTGACATCACCTGGAGATCTTTCCAGACTCCAGGCGCCCAGGTGGTATCCAGGCCAGGTCATCAGAACCTGGGGAGCGGCCCGGGCATCCGCACGCGTGCAAGAAACTCCCAGGTGGCTTCTAGGTGCAGCCCAGGGCCAAGGCGCTTTACTTTCCCTGCTCCCACTTTGCGTTGCTGTTCCTTGGATTTTCTATTGTTTATAAAGAGCCTTTGGGGAAAAGCTTGTATCCACTTACAACCAAAAGCCCTGGCTCCGTGGGAGGTGAAAGGGCTTAGAGCTTTATTTTTTTTTCTAGATGTTTCAGGGATTAAGAAGCCTCACACCTAGAAAACCAGTTCTCCCAGCCTCGTGTGACATCACCGGGAGCCAATACAAGACTTCCACTGGAGTTTACCAGTTCACGTCTAAATTGATTAAGCCTGGACGTGGCTGGACAAACCGTGTAGGATTAGGGCCCCCCCAAAACTGTCTTATTTTTCTAATAAGAGAGTCCATTCTCTGACTTGCAGTAGCCCCAGCCTTTCCTGAGCTCTCTTAGTCCCAACACGTTTGCTCCGAGGCTGCCCTGGTGCTGCTTGGGGAGGGGGGCGGGAATAGGAGTCCACAGGCCGGTGAGAAGCCTGGTTTCAGAGTCAACAAGGAGCCTTCCACGCCCTGAAGGCTCGGCGATGCCGAGGTCAAAGCTTTAGGCAGAGTGTTGCTGCCACCTATCGGCGGCAGCGAGTAATGGCTGCGGACCCTCCGGAAACACTCGCAAGCCCCCTGGCGGCGGTGATTCCCCGCGGATGGCCGTGGCTTCCAGAAGCAGAAAAGGCTTGGGCCTCAGATGTAGCAGGTGGGGGTCATGAGAGCAGGGAGATGCGCTCACCTAGTAGTATACGTAACCTTTGGGCCGCGTTCACGTGCCTCTTAAAGGAGCCTTCCTTTTGTAATGTTTCTCATTCCGTGATGGGAAAATTACGATCCTGTGTTCAAAATCATGCCTAACGGGAAATTTGTGGCCGTGGCAGGCCGGGAAGGTGTGCAAAGCCGTTCTGATGAGTCGGAGGAGCGGGGAGACCAGAAGCCAACCTGTTGCCCTTTAAGAGTCCTTCAGCAGGTGTTGGCCCTCAAGGGTGCTCAGAGGGACATCATTAGAAACACATTCATTGGGTTTCAGGATGGTGCCCTCAGGAAACCGTGGAAATCTCTGAAAAGGGTAATGTGTGTCATTTATATAAGATCGATATTATTAGTGATAATTGGTGATAGTGATATTTATTGGATCACCTTCTGGAATTTTATTCCAAAATTTTTAAAATAGCTGCTAGCCAGGATTCACTGTGCTTGATACTCTGGGGGATACTGTAGCTAGGAGTGAATTGCAGTCCCTGACTTCAAGGAATTTATCATCTTGTCGGGGAGGGAGATGAGATTACTGTGTCCGACACAGAGCAAAGACGTCCTTTCATACAGGAGCAAAGTGCCATCCACTGTGGAGAAGGAAACCATCGATTCTGACTGTGCTACATGGGTGATGTTTACACCAGTGGTTCTCAGACCACCAGTGGCACCTGGGAACCTGTTAGAAATGCAAATTCTCAGGCTTGCCTAGATTTTTTTTTTTAAGATTTTTATTTATTTGAGAGCGAGAGAGCACCAGCAGGTAGTGGGGAGAGGGGGGAAGCAGAGGCAGAGGAAAAAGCAGGCTCCCTGCTCTGAGCCCGACGTGGGGCTCGATCCCAGGACCCTGAGATCATGACCTGAGCCGAAGGCAGAGGCCTTAACCCACTGAGCCACCCAGGCGCCCCAAGACTTATTTATTTTAAAGAGAGGGAGAACACGGATGCAAGGGGCAGAGGGAGAGAGAATGTCAAACAGACTCCGCGGTGTTACAGGATTGCTGGGTTCTCATCTCACAGAGTCAACGAATAAATCTCATGGACACAAAAGGGTGAAGTGAAGTGAAAGTTTATGAAGGGAAAATGAGAGTAGAAAGGAGAGCAAAGAGTTCTCTAGAGTGCGAGGGGTCCTGAATGGGTTGCCACCGGGGCTGGGGGTGGGGTGGGGGGTCTGTCACTGGGTGTCTTTTATTGAGAACTGACCAGGAAGCTTGCGGCCTTGAGATTCTTGTGCCGTCTTGGTCTGAGCAAGGACTATCGATAACACCCTTAGTGACTTAATTCTTTGAGGTTTGGCCATTTTCAATGATTACACTGTAACCACCATAGAAAAATACTCCCTCACACCTGAGGCCACGTGGTTGGTCTCCTTATCTCTTGTTCACTCAGGCTTAGCGCTTCTGCCTGCCAGGAATAGTTTCGGAGCCCAGCCAGGAGGCCCCTACCTCTCCCTGCCTATACTTTAACCCTTTCCTTATTCACCAGGACCCTGAGATCACGACCTGAGTTCAAACCAAAAGTCAGACGCTTAACCGACCGTGACATCTAGGCGCCCCATACTTATTATTTTTATAATCCCCTAATGGCCACGAGAAAACCCAAGCTTAATTGTGGGCATGAGGCTACCACTTGGGTTCCTGGAGACTCTCAGTCCTGGGCTGGTTTCCTCACCCCCCAGTTTTCACTACAGATGGGTTCTCTACTGAGGCCTTCTTGCCGTTCATAGATTTGTTTGCATTTCCGGGGTTACCCTATGTGGAACTATGGAGGGATCCACTGGCTCGGTGTGAAAATGGCAGCCATGAGGCAGAGCTGGAACAGACGGAATTGAATCGAGAATTATCGAAAGGGCTGAGTCGCCCGCCAACACCGGTCAACATCTTGCTTTCTCCTCCAAACGAGCCACTTTTGGGAAACAGACATACACAAACCCTCTCTTGTTTTTCCCAAGCTTAAGGACAAAGGCGGTCAACTTTTTATAACCCATAGCTATTGGATAGAGACTTGGACTCTTTGAAGAATTTAGTAAATTTTGGGGGGGTGCCTAGGTTTTTCAGTTGGTTAAGTGTCTGCCTTCGGCTCAGGTCATCATCTCCGGGTCCTGGGATCGAGCCCCGCGTCAGGCTCCCTGCTCAGTGGGGAGTCTGCTTCCCGAGCTCCCTCTGCTGCTGCCCCTGCTCATGCGCTCTCTCTCTCTCTCTCAAATAAATAAATAAATCTTTAAAGGAAATTAAATTAGGATCTACTAATCAGTCAATAATGACCATCTTTATATAGATAGTTCTCCACATATATCTCTACGTGTCCATTAAACATACATGTACACATTTCATAGTGGTTTGCAATGCAAGCAATATCGCTGGATTAGCCACGCTTGGTTGGGTCTGAGTTGCTGATTTAACAGTGGAAATTCTTTTGAGATCAGAGACTAACTGCTGGATTTAACATTTTCGAAGCCACAACGTTCCTCACATCCCTAGAGAGCTCATTCAGCCACAGCCAAGGTTAGCCCAGTCAATGGAAGCATCACGCCTGTTTTCATGTCAAGTACAAAAATTACCCTTTATGTGGCTGCTAATGTTTTAGAAATGAACATGAACCACCTCATCCTAAGGAAGACTCTGTCATTTTACAGTTTTATCATGTACTGCTTCTGACTTATAATCTGCTTTACTGTCACTTCTCTCTTTAGAAGCAATAGTGTCCCCTCTAGGCCTAGTTCAAGGAGCCAATCACTGGGCTATAAAAGCTTCTCTGCCTCTCTGTTAGGCCTTCGAACCAGCATTTCCAAAGAGAAAGAGAGAACATTAATTCCAGCAGATGCCTTGCAAAAAAAAAAAAAAAAAAAGGAATCCATGGTCAAACAAGTTTGCAACACTGTGTGACGTCACTCCCTCTTGGAGATCACAATGCCTATCACAAATACTACGATAACCAAGCAGTTCCCAAACTCATTTGACCTTGGAAATATTTTTGGTGGCGTGCTTACTGACATGGGATGGGATTAACTTGGGGAAACTTTGCTTTGAATGGGGACATAGAACCTGCAAATGACCCCGTGCTGACATAGTCAGGAATCTACCTTCCGTGAGCCTGATTTCAGACTCGCTGTTATGATGTATTTGTTTATGGACCATCGCATGATCTCTATACAGTTGTAGCCAACTTCTTCTGTTTCATGACCTCTTCCCTCGGCTCCTTCTTTGTCTACGCTGGACTTGCTCTGAACCACGGCCCAACATTCAGATAAGAAAGCAAATGACTCGTGCCCAGGCTCAGAGCCTCATGGAATCAGCATCATGGCCTCCAAGATTGTTGGTGCTGTGTAGTACCCAAGAGATGACCGGTATGCTCGCTACTGGGAGTGGGAAAGGGGAAAATGAAGGAGGAAGAAGCACTACCCCCCTGCATAGAGGCCGCAATGTGACATTTGATGATGTGACCTCCTAATCACATCTGTCCTAGTGTATAGCTCGAGAAGTCTCTCTGAACCTTCATCCATTCAATCGATCACTTGAGAAGTATTTATTGAGAACCCTTATTGTGTATCAGGCATGGTACTCGCTACTGGGGACAGAGCGATGGGCAACAGGCAATGTCCCTCATCTCTGAAGCCTACAGTCTAATGGAACACCCATGTGTTAATACCACTCCATCCGTCTATTTCGCTAGTATCTACCCAACCAAACCAAATGGGATAAATGCTAAGATGATAGTATAAGGGGACCCCCAGATGAAATTTGGAAGTTAGGGGAAAGCCTCTCTACATGACATTGAACCTCTTCCGGTAGGATGAGCAGGAATGAGCTACGTGAAACCTGGAGGAAGAGGTGAGTCAGGGCAGTGGCGTGTGTGAGTGCGGAGGCAAGAGAATTGGGCGTGTTCTCAGCACGAACTGAAGGCTAGTGATGTGGGTGTTTAGAGCAGAGGCTGGAGGGGCAGGAAATGGGAGGTCACAGAGGGCCTTGGGCATCTCGTTCGGAAGTTAAGGTTTTAGACTTAATTCAGAAGTCACACCTTTTACAGGAATCACTCTGGCTGCTGGAACTGAATTGGAGGGGCCAGAGTAGATCCCAGGAAGCCAATGGGAAATGCTGGCTGGGACGAGGGGTGTCGACGATAGAGTTGGAGGATGGGTGGGAAAGAAATTTAGGTGGTTGAATTGAGAGTGCTTAATGAATGGTTGGGTGTGGAGTGAAATGAAAGAGGCAGCAAGGAGCCTCAGGTTTCTGGCTCGGGCGACTGCATTTGGGGCCTGTCTTGCAAACCCGGGCATTACTCTTGGTCATCTCTGCTCTTCTGATGTTATCATTACTGAGATAAGTAGGGAGTTATCGCTAAAATAGTCCAGATACAACATCAAAGGAGAGGAAGACTGGGAAGATGAGAGAGAAGGGGTCTTTTCTTTCTACTCCTCGAAATGCATTTCTCACTGGAAAAGAAATAAAAAGCCTCAAACAGCTTCCCAGTGGCAATATTCTGCTATCATAAGTGGCGTTTTGGTTTTTGTTTTTCTGTTAATATCTTATGAATTTGAAATCTAGTCTCTTCTCTTTGTACGCTGGAGGGACATTTATAAAGACCATTTCTCATTTTGGGTCATTAGCGCAGGAAGTCCTGAGATGTCCCCTTTAGGTCCAAAACAGTTATCCCCTGCCTTGTACCCTCGAAGACTACATGATTGCTGGGTAAGACATGGGGCTTTATCAATTCTCCCATTCCGTAAAGGCGCTCAAGGGCAGAGGGGAAGAGAACACCACTGTGTGACCTTTTGTACTCATTGGAAATAATGGCTACAATTATGGCTCTAAGTTCAAGGATAATGACAGTGGAAACCTGGCCATATCACCATAACAGCTTTATTAATAGCTGAGAGGGAAATTGCCTTTACTCTTTCAACAATCATAAATGACTTTCCCGTTCACAAGGGCATTTTCAACTTTCACGGAATTCTGAGTAACTCCAAAGAAGAAAAGCCATGGTCGTTATGGGTTGAACTGTGGCCCCTGACCCCCCTCAAATTTTATGTCGAAGTCCTAACCCCTAGTGTCTCAGAATGTGACCTCTCTTGAAAATAGGCCTATTGCAGATGTTCTTAGTTAAGAGGAAGTGTCACCGGAGCAGGATGGACCCTTAATCCAATATGGCTGGTGTCCAAATAAGAAGAGGAGAGACGTGGAAGCAAGACAGCCATGTGACATTGGAGGCAGAGACTGGAGTGATGCATCTACGAACCAAAGGACACCAAGGATTGCCAGCAAACACCCGCAGCTAGAAGAGGCAAGGAGGGACCCTCCCATCGAGGTTTCAGAGGGAGTATGGCCCTATAGATACCTGGATTTCAGACTTCTAGCCTCTAGAACTATGAGACAGTAAACTTCTTTGTTTTAAGCCACCTGGTTTGTGGGACTTTGCTATGGTGGCCCTAGGAAACTAATACAGTTGTAATATTTGAAAATACCTTGGAGGGGAAAACTGTTTGTGACCTTCATTAACTTCTAATTCTGTCAATAGAAACTACCAAAGCGTGTGAGCCTTTACTAGTAATCTGTAATTACTAATGCTACTGAAAATTATACCTTTTTCTTTTACCAAAACAATCAGGAAACAAATGAATGAGCTTCGACCAGACAACGAATGAATGTGACCTCAACAGGAATGAGCTGTCACCCCCCCCATTCCTTTGAGGGTGTACTTTCCTGCTTTTAGATATCTGTCCCCATGCCTCAACAAACTCAAGCACAAATATCTTCCTATAAACATCATGGGCACAAAACAGGGTCCGATGTGACAAAGCTAAAATTTGCCTTGGCAAACTTGTGCTGATTTCCACTTTGTCCTTATTAAATAACACTATGACATACCATTTTGTTCAGTTTGGGTTTTTGGTTTTTTTTTTTTTTTTTTTTTTTTTGAGAGAGAGCACGAGTGGAGGCAGAGGAAGAGGAGAATGTCAAGCGGACCCCACGCTCAGCACGGAGGCTGATGCGGGGCTCGATTCCCGGACCCTGAGATTATGACCTGAGCCAAAATCAAGAGTTGGACGCTTAACTGACAGAGCCACCCAGGCGCCCCCATGTTGTTCAGTTCCTTAAAAACAAAGATAACTCATCCTGCAAGATTCTGATGAATGGTGGAGCGGGGATTTTTCTTCCTTTCCTTCTGAAGGGACTTTTTTTTTTAAGCTTGGCTAATTTCCAGTTATTCTCAGGTAAATTTCCTAAGGTGCCTCTTCAAGATTCATACCTGTAGTGGAGGGAGGGTGCTATAAACTGTGGCAGAGGAACCATGGGGGTAGTAGAGGTGGCAGAGAAAGCCAAAGTTGTTTCATTTGGGACAACTGCATAAAGGGCACCAATAGGTAGGCATTCTGACTTTGTCTTCTCAGTGGGGGTTAAAGATAGAATTAATTCCTCTCATAATAATTACCTTAATATATAAACATCATCAAAACTTTTTGCCCTTTGGTTTTGTTTTGTTTTTAAGATTGCATTTATTTGACAGAGAGAGACAGAGATCACAAGTAGGCAGAGAGGCAGGCAGAGGGAGAGGGAGAAGCAGGCTCCCCGCTGAGCAAGGAGGCCAATGCGGGGCTTGATCCCAGGACCCTGGGATCATGACCTGAGCTGAGTGCAGAGGCTTAACCGAATGAGCCACCCAGGTCCCCTATGCCTTTTAGTTTTTACAAAGATTTTTCTTAAGTATTCCCAATAAGCCCAGTGTATATGGCAATTTATTTTACATTATAGATCTATTTCCCTACTGTATATTTATCGTATGCTCACCATGTGAAATGAAGTATTCTTAATCATTCAATATTTATAGCAATGGCAATCGGCAGATAGTTCAAATGCTTCTAATTTGGCTGCATCCTTTTAAAAAAAAATGGTTAAGAAATAAAAAAAAAAAAACCCTGAAAATATTCATCTTAGCCTTTAAATGGCATCTAAACCTTAGAGGCCAAATATTATAGCCAATATTTATTTATTTATTTATTTGTCTATCTATCTATCTTTAAAGATTTTATTTATTTGACAGAGAGAGAGAGAGATCACAAGTAGGTAGAGAGGCAGGCAGAGAGAGAGGGGGAAGCAGGCTCCCCGCTGAGCAGAGAGCCCGATGCGGGGCTCGATCCCAGGACCCTGAGATCATGACCTGAGCGGAAGGCAGAGGCTTTAACCCCCTGAACCACCCAGGCGCCCCTATAGCCAATATTTAGAAAAGTAATTGTAAAAGGAAGACTAATGCGACCACAGTATAATATAACCATGTAGCCATGGACATATGGTAAATCTAAATAGCAACTTAACATCAGAACCATGAGTTATAATTACAGAAGTTCTTAGATATTGAAAAGAAGGTGTAGCAAGCGAACCCTTAAGCTGGCCCCCAATAATCCCCGCCTCCTGGTATTCACAATCTATGACCAAGATGGCAGGCTAACCGCAGCCATTTTGGTCATAGACTAGTTTCCCTGGACTGAGGTGATCACTCCCACAGAGCCGGTAAGACCTGCGATTTCCTTCTAACAAACAGAACGTGGCCCAGATGAGGGGCTATCACTTCCATCTTGCTAGCAACCTCTCCCTCTTACCGGCTCTGATGAAGCAAGCTCTCCCTCGGGAAAGGTCCCTGTGGCTAGAACGGAGAGCAGCCTTTGACCGATGGCGCGGGAGGAAGTGAATCCTGCAAACAACCATGTGAGTTTGAGCTTGGAAGTGGATCCTAAGCCTGGGAGAAGCCAGTGGCCCTGACTGATGACACCTAGCCTGCAGCCTCTGAGAGACGCTGAGCGTGGGACTCAGCCAAGCCTCGCCTGCACGCCTGACCCGAGACGGGAAGATCACAGAGTGTGCTACCATAAGCTCCTAAGTCTAGGGGTAAGTAGTTACACGGCAATAAATACCTAAGACAGAAGGGTAATTGCTTTGCATTTTTATTATGTTGCTGAACCGTGGCTTAACATCCGTTAGTACTGTTTAATGGAGTCAACATACAAATTGTTATACCGGGAATTGTTTTCGGTTAAGACCACGTTTTTTAGACTTTGCCAAAACAAGCCTTCCGCCTTGGGGTTGTCGGGCCACTGAAGGATGGAGCTCTTGCAGATCCTCTGCCGCAGCCTCAAGTACTGAGAGTGCTGTAACACGGGCTCCAGGAGAATGAATACGATCACATCCATATTCTCTTCCATGAGCCGCTGCAAGGCCAAGTAGAAGGCCGTTTTAAAGTTCCAGTTTTGGGCATATTCTTTGGTTAAGACGAATATGGTTTTCTTGCTTTGGTTTATGCTCTGCATGAGGTTATCGATGATGGCTAATCCGGGGTCCCAATCCCTCTCCTCTAAACAGAGGAGCACATTTTTCCCTTCGCTCTCCTCTAGGTGGAAGCGCAGCTCATTTATTACCCAGTCAGTAACAGAGGCATCTTTGGTGTCGTAAGAAACGTAGGCGTCATAGAAAGTTTGGGACGTGGAAAGAGACCTGTAGCCTTTTACCTTAGCTAAACACACATGATAGATAAACCAAACGTCCCAGTAAAACCAGTGGTGACCCAAGGCAGCCAACATCACGGCGATGGTGATTAAGGATGTGAAGAAACACAGCACCGCCGCGATGGTATCTGAAATACAGGTTGTTAGCTCCAGACTCACGATGCTCTTCCCTTTCTGATCCCCAGGACTAGAGCAGATGATGTTGGTCAACCGAGGGATGGTGACATCCAGATTTTCATCCATCCATCTTCGAAAATCTCCAATGTCACAAGTACAGTCAAAAGGGTTTCTATCTAGTTCCAAAATGGTTAAACTGGTGTTGGTCTGCGTTTGAAGCGTGGATTTGTTGATCATCTTCAGCAGGTTGGAACTCAAATCGAGGTGGATCAGACTGCTGGCTTCAGAAAGAAAGTTGGAGGGCAGGTGGGAAATCCTGTTTCGATGCAGTAGCAGCGTCTGCAGGGAAGGCGTGAATTTGGAGAGGCTGTTAGTTAAAGAGGATAGCCTGTTTTCACTCAAGTCCAGCACTTGGAGATGTGGAAACTGTTGGAGTAATGTCCAGTTGAAGAAATTTAACATGTTATTATTTATGTATAGTTGGGTGAGACTCTGAGGCAAGTTCAGGAAAGCTTCGTTCGGGATGCGCCGAAGGTTATTGAAGGACAGATCGAGCCATGTCAGGTTCCTGAGACTTGTAAAAATTTTCCAGTACTTGTCACCATCGGCATTCCACAAAATGTCAAGGCGGTTTCCACTGAAAACTAACTCTTCCAAGGACGTGCTTCTCAGGTCTTGCTCCGTTAAAGTATAGATGCTATTGTGGCTCAAGTTTAAAACTTTCAGTTGTGTTAAATTTTGGATAAATCCCAGGCGGTGCGTCACCCCTGCTATTCGGAAGTAGTGTGCATTGTAGCTAAGATCTAGAACTTCTAACTCGGGTAGATCACTGAGAGCATTGTCATCGTCAAAGTCTAATCTATTGTTAGTCAGATCCAAGTATTTGATATGTGGCACAGCTGAAAATTCAGTTCCATGTAACACTTGACCGTTGCCATTTGAAGACAGATTTAAGCAGGCAATGTCATGAAAAGCTTCGAATTGCTCTCGCCCAATGAAGAAAATACTGTTCAGGCTTAAATCTAAGGCTTTGCCATAAACTGTGCATTGTGGCTTTATTAAAGGATTGGTGTTATGATAAAAATTTGAATGTGGGTCAAACTCAACATCTGCTGAGCGTGGCTTAAGGTTGTGACTTGGAGAGGGGGAACCACCTCCATCATTTTGCTGGATATCATTTACCAAGGGTGATATTCGGTTTTCGGACAAGTAAATGATCGTCAGGTTGGAGAAATTTTGGAAAAGGGTAAAATTAATTTGCTTAATAAAGTTGACGCCCAAGTTGATAGTCTTTAGATTTGAGAGAGCCATCAGGGGCTGGAAGTCTCTTGCTCTAAGTTCCTGGAACACGTAACCTCTTAAGTGCAGTGCTTGGAGCAGCTTAAGATGAGAGAAGTTATTGGAAATATTAATATATTTTGGATATTTTGCCTTTACGTAGTTATAAGATAAGTCAAGTATTTCCAAGGAGGGCAGTTTCGTTAAAAATTCCCCAGAGGCTATTTCGTCAACTAAATAATTGAATTCCAAGTGCAGAACCTTCAGGTTATGCATATTCTCAAACCATGTTGCAGGAATCTGCCGGAGAGAAGTGCTAGAGAGGTTTAGGTAGTGAAGTTCCGTCAGGGTTTGAAAAGCAAGAGGATGGATCTGGATGGAAGAGCCTCCTTCACAAGGTGTACAGGGAAATGGGGCATTGAAACACCTTGGACAGTTCCCACTTAAATCTAGTACTCTTAGATTTATCAATCCCTTGAAATCTTCCTGACTGATGATTTTAATCTTGGCGTTGCTGAGATAAAGTTCTTGTAGGGAGTCTGGCAGCTTAGGTGGCACATGGACAAGCTTATTAAAAGACAGTGACAGCACCTTCAAATTCGTAAGACTTTCAAATGTTCCGTCTTCTATGTTGAAAGTTTTATTAACACAATTATTGCCGAAATAGCAGTTCCAGCTCAAGTAGAGCCTTTCCAGATTGCTAAGCCCGGAAGTGTTCTTTTTAGTTACCCAAATTATGTTGTTTTGAATGAGACTAAGTTCCTTCAAAGACCCTGGCAAGCCTGCAGGTATTTGGTATAACTGGTTGTCTTCAAGCAGTAACTGGTTTAAGTTTTGTAGGTTGAGGAATGCCCCATCTGTGATATTCATGCCTTTTTTGTTTATATCGGGATTTTCATTCAGGTGCTGCGGATTGGCATTGTGGTTTAGATTTATTTTAGTAAGATTCTGCAGCCCTTGAAATGACTCATTTGTTATGTGTGTGATGTAATTATCAGACAGGTCTAGCGCTGTCACATACTTGCCCACGGTTTGGGGAACTTCTCGCAGTCGACGGCTGTTGCATTCTGCAATTACAGAGCCATTTTGTATTTTCTCATCACAAGGATAGCTTCTAGAATAATTTGCTTTGGTGGAGAACTCAGAGGAATCAGAGATGAGCAGGAAAAGGTAGGTCAGGAGCAAAGACTGGAGGGTCATGTTTTCCTAAGGAAAATCAAAAGTGGAGGCACAATGTTAGACTAGGCAATTCATGATGAAATTAACAGCGCTTCATCACACTGTGCATGGGTTTTGAAGTGTGAATTCTCTTATCAATTAAACAAGCTGTGTTAAGCAGAACAATTTAAATTTTTATTAATTTTTTGTCTTTTTCAAATTCGTATTTAAATTCTAGTTAGTTAACGTATAGTGTGATATTGGTTTCAGGAGAAGAATTTAGTGATTCATCACTTACATACAACACCTGGTGCAAGGTTCGGAACAATTTTAATTTCTCACTGCATTCAGCTTCATGATGCTCAGAGAAGTTGAAGGTGAAACTATCTGGGATTATGATGGTAAGAAAGCCTGGGAAGCTTTTGCAGAGGCCTTTATCGAGATGCCCCATCACTATAACGGGACTGATGCTGGCCTATGGCTATGGTTCATACTAGATCTGGAGCCCAGCAAGCTATAGATTCATAGCTTTGACCTATTAGCAGAACTCTCGATGAAAGTTGGCCCATCCCAAGGAGAGTCCAGATCCACCTTTCATTATGGTATCATCTGAGATCTCCAAGCCAGAGTCACCTCTACCTTATCTACATAGCCATCGTTCTACATAACCGTATCTCTTACTGGCCTTCCCCACAGATTTTCTCTACCTCTTTGGCGGTACGTATCCGAATCTCTTCTCTCCTCCCGTGAAGTGGACACCTTCTGTTGATAATGACAACAAAGTATCAGGTAGTGTGCTAACCATAAACATTTTCTCACCCACGTTCATTCCCAGAGCAGCCCGATGAGATAGGTTCTTTGTCATCCACATTTTGAGAGGGAAGAAACAAACTGGAGACACTTCAGTGGCTTTCAGAAAGATGATACATTGTAGAGCCGGATTCCAGTCATTCTGATTCCAACAGTAGCCATGATGCTACACAACCTCACTTCGAAGTCTTTGTGTCAGAACAATACCTCAATTGTAGATAGTGCTCCAAAAAAATCTTGTGGAATGGCTCCCAGTACTCCTATGCCCCCTTATCATATGAACATTGGCCTTAATAGCTATTCTTTGGCTGTAAACTTCTGTAGGGAAGACATGATGTCTTATATTTTCACGCAACCTCCCTAACACTTAGTAGAGCGCCTTGCTTTCTGCAGCTCTCTCTTAACAGAGGGCTGAATATATTACCTTTGGTAGTTATATGATGCAATAAACACATTAACGTGATTGGCGGGATGAGGTTTGTGGTCAGAGGAACTCTCAAAATCTTATTTCACTGAGTCTCGAGACCAACCTTCATGAAATTGTGTTTTTCACTAGAGCCCAACTCCTGTCCTTCTTATGAGTTAAGCCAGGTAAGTGCTTCCTTTTTAAGTTCTTCTAAGGCTGAGGGTTAATGAACTAAAAGTCCCTGTCATACCCTTAGTATGTGGATAGTGATCATGCTGAGGGTCAAGGATCACTGTCAGTTCATAGCAGTCAAGGAAAAGCCAGCTGCTGCTGAGGTAGAAACTCAGGTGAAATGGAGCTCTCAGGAGTTTTCAGTTACTTTCAGTTATTTTCAAATACAGCACTATCTAAGTGCTGCTGCCTGATGTCTCACTTTCACTGAAAGCACGTTACCTGGTTTGGGAGGCGGAATTTCCAGAGAGCCCCTCTGGCCTTTGCCCCCTCATACTACTGCTGTGGTCGTGCTAGTCAAGTGGCAAAAGCGAGATTATCTAGATGGGCCTCATTTCATCGTATGTGCCTTTAAAAGCAGAGAGCTTTCTCTGGCTAGCAGCAGAAAGGAGAATCAGAGCGGTTGGAAGCAGGAGAATAAATAAGTTCATTCAGTTTCAGCCATATGACATAGTGATTCAATGAGTCCATACATTATGCTGTGCTCCCCACAAATGTAGCTCCCCGTCTGCCATCGTACCATGCTATCACGGTACCTCTGACTACATTCCCTACACTGTACCTTCCGTCCCCGTGACTTATTTATTCTGTAACTGGAAGCTTGTACCTCCCACTCACCTTTGCCCATTTTGCTCATTCCCCCACCACCCTCTCTTCTGGCAACTACTAGTGCGTTCTCTGTGTTTATGGATCTGTTTCTTTTATTTGTTCATTTGTTTTTTAGATTCCATGTATAAATGAAATCATATAGTATTTCTCTTTGACTCATTTCATTTAGCATAACACCCTCTAGATCCATGTTGTTGCAAATGGCAAGATCCCATTCTTTTTTATAGCTGTGTGTATACACTCCATCTTCTTTATCACCTATTGATGGACATTTAGGTTGCTTCCACATCTCGGCTACTGTAAATAATGCTGTAACGAACATAGGAGTATGTGTATTTTTTTTTTTAATTCATGTTGTCATTTTCTTTGGGTTAATACCCAGTGGTGAAATTACTGCATCATATAGCATTTCTATTTTTCATTTTTTGAGGAACCTCCAGACTGTTTTTCATAGTGGTTGTACCAGCACCAATTTATAGGCCCACCAACAGGGCATGAGGGTTCTCTTTTCTCCACATCCCATCAACATGTTTTTGGTTTTTTTTGGTTTTTTTTTTTGGTACGTGTTTTATTTTAGCCATTGTGACAGGTATAAGGTGAGCTCTCATGGTGGTTTTTAGTATTTCCCTGATGATGAGTGATGTGGAACATCTTTTCATGTGTCTGTTGGCTATCTGGATGTCTTCTTTGGAAAAATGTCTATTCAAGTCTGCTGCCCATTTTTAATCAGACTATTTTTGGTGTTGAGTTGTTTAAGTTCTTTATGTATTTTGGCTATCAACTCTTTATCAGACATACCATTGCAAATATCTTCTCCCATTCAGTAGGTTGCTTTTTTGTTTTGTTGATGGGCAACATCATTTGAATAATTTTTTGCTCACCAACTTGATATACTCCTTTTATCACATACTAACTTTCTTGTGTATTTAGATCTATTTCTAAACTCTCTGCTTCGTCAATCTGTTCATCATTCACAGGCTGGCACCACATATTTTAATAATTACAGTTTGGGGGGATGTTAGTATATGATAGGGCAAGTCCTGCTCAGTGCTCTCCTTTTGTGGATGGATGACTTCTTTTTTGCCTTCTAACAGGTCCTTGCTGCTATACATTAAGACTACTGATTTCCATATATTTATTTTATACCATATCTCTATACTAAATCTCTGGTCATTTCACATAGTTATTTCTCCATGCGATGTTCTTGGGTAAGCAATTAAACCACCTGCAAACAGCAATTATCTCCCTGATACCCTTTATGCAGTCTAATTTATTTTTATTGTCTAATTGCATTGCCTAGTTATTCCAGAACAATGAAAAAATAGAGCAGAGGCAAAAAAAAAAAAAAAAAAAAAAAAAAAAGCAGAGACTGACCAATGCAACCACATGCAAATTAAAATTATGCCTTACAAAAAAAAATATGGCAATAATGCCAAAAGCGAAACAATAAATTAGGATAAACTATTTGGAGTAAGAGATTTGGCACGTAAAGACATTTTACGGATAAGTGAGAAGACAACCCAACAGAAAAATGGACAAAGACATATTAAAAGACAACTCACAGGAAAAGTAAACACATATAGCTTTTTTTTTTTAACATTTCAGAGATGTTCTAAATTTTTTTAAAGATTATTTATTTATTTATTTGACAGAGAGATCACAAGTCGGCAGAGAGACAGGCAGAGAGAGGGGGGGAAGCAGGCTCCCTGCCGAGCAGAGAGCCCGACGCGGGGCTCGATCCCAGGACCCCGAGACCATGACCCGGGCCGAAGGCAGAGGCTTTAACCCACTGAGCCACCCAGGTGCCCCCATATAGCTTTTAAACATAGGAAAAGATACTAACCTCACTCAAAAAATTACACTGAGATACCATTATTTTTTGCCAATTCTTTCTACTGTGTAGGTGAGGACATGGAGAAACAAGTGCTGTCATATTTTGCTGGCAGAAATCTAAATTAATGTCACCTCTAAGACAGTAAGAAATTCTTAACATTTATCAACACTGGAGACATAGCGGTGCCTGGGTGGCTCAGTCGGTTAGGCCTCTGCCTTCAGCTCAGGTCATGATCTAGGGTCCTGGGATGGAGTCCCACTTCGGGCTCCCTACTTGGCGGGGAGTCTGTTTCTCCCTTTCCCTCTGCCCCTCCCCCTGTTTGTGCTCTCTCTCTCAAATAAATAAATAGAATCTTAAAAAAAAAGTTGGAGACATTGACTTGGCAATTCCTAGAAATAGATTCTAAAGACACACCCTCACATACGCATATGACTACGAACAAGAATGTTCAACGTAGGGATGTTAGCAATAGCAAAAGATCGGAAATCATCCAAATGCCTTTGAGTAGTGGCCATACAAGGGAATACCGTGCAGCAATTCAAAAGTTCTATAGCCATTTATTCATTCGTTCAAAACTATTTATCAAGCATATACTTTACTTCGGGAATTACTTTTAAGCTGGGTATATAGCAAGGAACCAAATTGATTAAAATGCCTGCCCACTTGGAGCTTACCCTACAGGATAGTACGTTAGATGGTGGAAATTACTATGGAGAAAAATAAAGACAGGGAAGAGGATGGTTATGTAGACTGTCCCTCATTTGGGATTTGTCTGTTGTTTTTCTCACGATGAAACTGGGGTAATGAGTCTTGGGCAGGAAGACCCAAAAGTCAAGAGCCTTTGTAGCCTTATCACACCAAGGGCACGGAGTAGCAAGGTGACTCGCTGTCCACATGGCCCGTGATCACCTGGGTGAGGTAGTGCTTGTCAGGTTCCTGCTCTAATTTGTTAATTATCCATTAAGAAAACATTCAAAATTAATGTTTTAAAAGGCCAAGGAGGAACAGATGGCCGGGGAAGGCCAGATCGGAGACTCTTCCCTTAGTGCGATGAACAGTTCTGTTGGTGGGAGAGGCATTTTTAGGTAGTTACTTGGGCAGGTCCAGAAGACAGAGCTGTCCTGTGTGGCTGCAACTTAAAGCCTCCACGTCTCATTTCAGAGGCAAGGTTCTCTCCTACAAGGAACAAGTGAGTGGAAAAGCCTCTAGGGGGCACTAGAGACCAGGAGGAGAACTTGCTGAACTTCACTGGTTTTGTTTTGGTTTGGTTTTTTTCCGAGTGAAAATAGCCTCCCAGAGTCTGGGAGAGTATGAAGCAACTTAAAGTAAAGGTCGGGCCCTGGAAGGGATCAGCATATTCTACAGATTTGTGAGTGAAGAGCTTGAGGTTCCTAACTCTGCTCTTCCAAGAATCTTGGCTTAAGGTGACTTGATGGAGTTCCACATGACCTCAATTTGAAGAGAAACACATGGTGGGGCAGGGTGGGAAGTGGTGAGCAGGCAGCTAGCCAAGGACTGGAGGAGAAAACCCCAAGCTGCCAAGCCTCTACATCTGCCTCAGGGCCTCACCTCAGTGAGTGGACTATAAAGCCCCCATCATCTCCCCAAGTACCCTGCTGAGACTAGTTCACTCATCTGACTGGAGCCGAGGAGAGAGGGGGAGTCCCCCACCCCCGACAGCCCAGCAGGAGCTGCACCTCCCTGGCCCAGCCTCTCCTCTTGGCCACCCCCAGCCCTCTGGCTACCAGGAGGCTAGGCTCCAGAAGCACTTCACAGGCCACCAGGTCCCCGACAGAGGGAGAAGGGCACCAGGGAGAATTATGCTCACAAAGGTGTCACCAACAAGTCAAATTCAACGAGCTTGGCAGAAGAGAAATGGCAACTCTGCAAATAAAATAGAGAAATGGGCACTTGGCACCCCACCCACCCAAATAGAGAAATGGCCACTCTGCAAATCAGATAGCGGGGGGGGGGGGGGGGTAATTGTACGAGTAAGACAGAAAGTGCAGCTCTGCAAATAAAACCGAACCTGAGATGGAGAGAAGAGAGGACACTTACTTCTGCCGGCTGCCCCCCTCCCCTTGGCAGGTCCAAGCACCCCCTAAAGTGGGAGTCAAGGACGAGATGTAACAACTTAAAGTCTCTGACGCACTCAATATTCAACATGTATAATAAACACAGAATCCAACCCCGCTCTCGTGAGGCCCTACTTCACTTGCCTCCCTGCTGATCGTGGCTCCGGTTCCAATAAAACTTTATTCACCAAAAACAGGCAATTAGCCTGCAGGCTGGAGTTGGCCAGTTTGTTTTTTTTTTCTAGTAGAACATTAAAATATTGTTTATCTTGATTACGGGGCAAATTTAGGGCATCCTCCCTTCCTTAAATTTTGCCCCCAAATGAGTGCCTCAACTCTCCTCACCCTGGCCTCAACCCTGCACGGGGCGGGAGGAAGAGGTAGATCTGCCATCATACCGGCAAGCTCTGACCAAAAGCGACTCACAGCCATTCCTCTTGGGTAGAGAGACTCATCTGTTGGGAAGTCCTGTAAAATGAAGCTTCTCATCACTTATTTGGCGCCCCACCCCCTTGAGTATGAAATAACAGCAAGTACCTGTCCCCTGAGCAATTCACCTAGCAGGACAGAAATCAACAGAAGCAAAAAGAAAGAAAAAAAAAAATCAGAAATTGACTGATAGAATGAGGCCTCTGGCACCCAGGACAGTGGTTTAATATTTAACTTGGGGTGCCTGGGTGGCTCAATCAGTTAAGCATTTGACTTCCACTTGTTTTGTTTTTTAGAACTTATTGGCCAGCAAAACTGGACCTGAACTGACATAAGGCTACTATAATCTGTATTTAGCTACTTAGCATGAGTTTTTTTGTTTCGTGGCAGAAATAGCCACCTGCGTGACCTGGACCCAAAGGAACTGGTTTGTGACATTCAGATTTCTGAACTCTGACACCATGGTGGCCCACGGGTTTCAGGTACGGGATTGTGGATCGATACTTATATATCTCCTGGGGGATCTCGGTTAAGCGTCTGAGTCTTGGTTTCAGCTCAGGTCATCATCTCAGGGCTGTGAGATCAAGCCCCGTGTCAGGCTCTGTGCTCAGCGTGGAGTCTACTTGTCCCTCTTCCTCTGTTCCTCCCCTGCTCTCTCTCACTCACTCTTGCTCTAAAATAAATACATTTAAAAAAAATACTTCAATCTCCTTGACATATTAGCAATTTCTGAATTTTCCTCGGCCTCTCTGGTAAATCAGAAAATAGAAGGTGTGCCCAAAAGCACTTTGACCTTTGTGGACCCCTTCCTTCACTAAGAAAAAAAAATAGTAAAAATTCTCTTTTACGACCGAATTGGCATAAAGACAAACACAGTCTGGGCTGGATTATATGATTTTCCTGATTTTAAAGAAAACAAAGTCTTTCCTTAAAGTGTCACAGGCCCTAGGCCTTGCCTTCTAAGAAAAGAAGAGCTCTTGGGGCGCCTGCGTGACCCTGAGAAAGGTTAAAATTCTTTTCTATTTTTTTTTAAAGATTTTATTTATTTATTTGACAGAGAGAGAGAGAGAGAGATCATAAGTAGGCAGAGAGGCAGGCAGAGAGAGAGGGGGAAGCAGGCTCCCTGCTGAGCAGAGAGCCCGATGCGGGGCTCGATCCCAGGACCCCGAGATCATGACCCGAGCCGCAGGCAGAGGCCTTAACCCACTGAGCCACCCAGGCGCCCCATAGATTTTTTTAAAAAAGATTATTTATTTATTTATTTGACAGAGAGAGAGATCACAAGTCGGCAGAGAGGCAGGCCGAGAGAGAGGGGGAAGCAGGCTCCCCGCTGAGCAGAAAGCCCGATGCGGGGCTCGATCCCAGGACCCTGAGATCATGACCTGAGCCGAAGGCAGAGGCTTTAACCCACTGAGCCACCCAGGTGCCCCAATAAATAAAATCTTTAGAAAAGAACAGAAAAGAAAAGAAGAGCTCTCTAATGAGAAGCCAGCCCTGGTCGACGGCGGTGTCACCCCGGGGATCAGATCAGGCACAGGGGGCCAAGGTGCGAAGATAGCCGCAGGCAGAAAGAGAAGTATTAGAACAGGAGCGGCTGAGGGGGAGGATGAGGATCAGTTGCAGGTTCAGTCATAACCCCCCAAAAAGACAAGCTGAACCTCTGACCTCTGTGCCCGTTGAGTTTGGCCTGAATTGGAAGTCGGGTCTTTAGCAATGGAACCCAGCCAAAGCGGGGTCATGCCGAGTAAGGATGCCCCCCAGTCCAGAGCCTGATGTCCTTAGAAGAAGAGGGAAGTTTGCAAGGAACGCCGAAGGGGGCTGGCCCCTGCCAGGGGCCTGGACAAGGAACTGGAACGTTTCCCTCTGAGCCGCCAAGAAGGAACCCTGCACATGACCCCTGGCTTTTGGATTTCTGGCCTCAAGAATGGCGAGAGGACACGGTTCTGTTGTTTTGAGCCACCGCGTTTGTGGAGCGTGAGAATGGGCTGCGGGGACTGAGAGTGGCCCCTAGAACCCAGTGCCTGGACAAAGCCCAGCCGCCCAAGGAAGCCCTTGTCCAGAAAGGCGGGTGAGCTCCCTGTCTAGAACGTTCCGTGAGGACGACTGGCTCTGTGGTCTGCATCTCTCACTGGGTGTTGCCTTGGAACACCCAGAAAAAGTCAGGACCCATTTCTTTAAAGAAAGCATATGAATCAATCTCTCTCTCTCTCTCTCTCTCTCTCTCTCTCTCTCTCTCTCACACACACACACACACACACACAGAAATCTGCTAACATCCCCTCCCCGCCAAATAGTGCCGTTGCTAGTTACAGAGGAAGCGATTTCGCAACTGTTTTCTATTTTCCGTGCATACTCCGTCCTTTGGTTGGGTCTGTGGCTCACAACACTGTGGCTCACAACAGACCGGGTCTCACCGTTGGGTTCGGAAGGACCCAAACAGCACGACGAGAACAACTCGCCCTGGTCCTCCCTTGAATCTGCCTTCTCCGCCTGGACGCCAATGGACACCCAAACCACAATGTTAAAAGACCAGGGAAGTTTGAGGAAGCCTTCAGAAAAGTCTGTCTTGGCTGAGGACATGGTGAGGGGCCACCCCCGGAACCCTGCCCGTGGGGTGAGGGACGCAGGCAGGACAGAAACGGACTGCGCTGGGTGCAAAGGGAGTGCCCCCACTGGGCGATGCTAACCTCAATCCCGCATGTTTTCCTATACAATTTCACAATCTTGGGCAAAAATCATCTGTGGGGAGCTGGGGGCTGAGCCTGCCTTCCTGAAATAAAACAGCTTTTTATCTTTCTACATCCCCTTCCTAGCCTGCAAATGGCCTTTCTGCAATGATGCCGACTTCCTTCTCCCTCTTCAAAGGCTTCCTTTGTCTCAGACCATCTCCCGAGCTGTACCCCCTTTCTCAGGATAGGTCCTGCGGGTAACCCCTAATGCTAAAGTGTCAAGAGAACCTACTGATTATAAAACGTGATTAAGGGGCGCCTGGGTGGCTCAGTGGGTTAAGCCTCTGCCTTTAGCTCAGGTCATGGTCTCGGGGTCCTGGGATCGAGCCCCGCATCGGGCTCTCTGTTCAGTGGGGAAGCCTGCTTCCCCACCTCTCTCTGCCTGCCTCTCTGCCTACTTGTGATCTCTCTCTCTGTGTGTCAAATAAATAAAATCTTAAAAAAAAAATTAAAACGTGATTAATCCGCCCTGTTGAATTACTTAGCCATTTGGGCATGATGTGGCATTCGATCAGACTTGAATTTTTGCCCAACTGGACCTGTTTCTAATTTTTATGGGTTCTGATTCACCTGCAGTTGAATCTGCTGCACACAGAGACATAAAAGCAAATTAATAAGGAAATGGTTGACAGGATTTGTCAGCTTAGGTGAAACTTACAATTAATCAATAGATATTTTATCCATCCCAAATCTGATGGATTCACTAACATTAAATGCGCATGGCAACGAATAGTTGGATCCCGATTTCCTATACGTAGAAATATGAAAAAATGATGCTATTTGAATTCCTCGAAATACAGTAGGGAGCACTTGAGTGCTTTACCAGGAAGCAAACCCTGGGACCAGTGCAAGTCACACATTTTTGTATTTAATCCTCATAAAAATCAGTGCGGTGGGTGCCACTCTAAACCCCTATTTTACAGATGGGGAACGTGAGGCTCGGAGGGGCTAGTTTCCCCAAGGTTACTCAAATGGTAGGTGGCACAGCTGCAGCTGAGCCCAGAGATCCCCAAGGGGTTGGCACATTGGTAGTTCTGGAAGCAAGCAGCTATATGGCTATGGTCTGGTTTGATGATCCGCACAGACCTCATAGCCACACCTGGAACATTCAGGACTCAAATGCCGGGGGTGGTTGATAAGAGTTTTAAAAACAACAAATCCCTCAGCTCTGTTTAATAACACGGCTGAAGTCGAGACATTCCATTGGAATGATGATCCCCTCAATGGACTCTGGAGTTGACCCTAAGACGCCCTTACAAATAATCTCCAACTGACTTGCAAAGACAAACCATGAGTAATGCCGTCCTCCCCCACACACACGCCCTGATGTTCCCGGAGTCTGGGTTTTCTACAAGCCACATCCTGGGCTTTTCAGATAAGGCACACACAGAGCCTTGATTTCGCTTTCTGAAATCCAACCAAGGAGCTAATGAGGAGCTTTGGGTCTTCCTGGAACCTTCTCACCCCCTACAAAAGCACTGTGCTCTTTAAGCAAAGGACAGGAAGGGCTGGTGGGCCACTGTGTTCCGGCCATGGCTCTTGGGCTCACCTTGACATAGCTGTGAGGTTGAAAAGCTACAAGCAGCCAGCCCCAGTCCCCGACATTCTGATTTCATCAGTCGGGGGGTTCCCCTGTGATTCTAATGCGCAGTCGAGGCTAACATCCTCTGCGCTGAGGCCAGGGGCCCGCAAGGTCCCTGACCTCCTCCCATATGACCAATGGGAGGGAGGGAGGCAGGGGACGTTTCCAAGCTTAGTTTGATTTTGTTATGATTCCATTTTCATTTCTTATAATGTAATTATATTGGCTGTGGCTTCCATAGCAGTTTCACGGGCCAAGTAGGAATCGGATAACTTCAATTCCAGTTCCACGTGTGTTGGCAGCCCTCTTGGGCCATTGCAGTCAGTTTATAAAGCATCATAAAACTCCGGTACGGACTTAATTTCCTTTCAAGATCTAAAACGGGCATCGCATGGATTTCAAAATTAACTTCATTCAGCCATCGAAATGAATGCAATCTTGCCATTTGCAACCATGTGGATGGAGCTAGACAGTGTAATGCTGAGCGAAATAAGTCCGAGAAAGACAAATACCGTATGATCTCACTCATTTGTGGAAGGAAGAAACAAAACAGATGAGCAAAGGAGGTGAGGAAAGAGAGAGAGAGAGAGAAGCGCGAACCAAGGAACAGACTCTTACCTCGAGAGAACACACTGATGGTCACCAGTGGGGAGGGGAGGTGGGGATGCGGGAAACAGGTGACAGGGATGAAGGAGGGCACTTGCTGTGATGAGCACTGGGTTTTGTATGGAAGTGCTGAATCACTGTATTGGACCTGGAATTAACAAACTAGAAATAAAATTTTAAAAAAATTTTGAGATTTTATTTATTTATTTGACAGAGAGACAGAGAGAGCACAAGCAGGGGGAGAAGCAGGCAGAAGGAGAGGGAGAAGCAGGCTCCCCGCTGAGTGGGGAGCCCGATGCAGGGCTCGATCCCAGGGCCCTGGGACCATGACCTGAGCCGAAGGCAGATGCTTAACTGACTGAGCCCCCCAGGCGCCCTGAAACCAGATTTTTCGACTGCTTTCAAACCTCATCGAATTTTTTAAAAAAACACATCAAGTCTTAGAATCATAATTTTTTTTTCCAATCTGACCCTTCTCCACAGTAACAAACACTAATCATCTGCTATGTCTAAATGCTACAGAATACAGTTGTAGAAATGGTAACATGTTTACTTAAAAATCCCCAACAAGAAAAGTAGCAACTAATATTGAACACTGCTGGGAGTATGTTCATTTAAGACTTTGCCGAGACCCTAGCAAGTGAGGAGTGTGTGAGATGAGAATTCGTCTTTTTTTTTTTTGTAGAGGTAGTAAAAGACAAACACTTCCGCCACTCACTTTGCTTCCAACCCTTTGGTTCTAGAAGAGACTACTGTTTCTGGCAGGACCCGAGCATAATAGTCAGCTCCTAACTTGGAATTTGCTTGTGCTGCTGTTCCAAGTCAGTAAGACCACTGCATTTGATTTTCAGCCTCTATCGCCCGTCACTGAGAGTTGCTTCAATACGTAACCTTTTTATACTTACTGGCCCCATTCATCCCTTTCCGTGGTCGCACCATTTGCCACCAAACCGTATTTCGGAGTCAATCAGAAAGCATGCATTTGGTGGGAAAGCTTTGTTAAGAGAACAGAAGTGGCTTACCGGGCTCTGTCGCCGTCCTAATTTCTCACTCGGTCACCTGCAGTGCCAGGAAGGGCCACGCTCTGTCAGTAGGCGCGCTCAGAGCAAAGAAACTGGCCAACTTCCTGAACTCGGCGGCTTTACCATCAGCAGAACCCAGCACACGGTTTGCAGAAGTTTATGTGGGAAGAAGGGAACTTGTGATTTCTTAACTGTTGCCAAATCATTTCTTGACTGTGCTTTAAAATTTCAAAACTGAAATTCAGGAGGGAGAACGTTATTTATAAAATGATTTAAATGAATGATACAAATATAACACATAATGGGTGTGTGTGCGTGCGAGTTTGCATATATTTGGGGGGCTGTGGTGGGGGGAGGGGGGACGGCTGCAAGGAGCCTCACCAAAATGTTAACATTGGTTTGCTCTGGAGAGCAGGATCCGGGGAAAAGGAGGGAGAGAAATAGGAACATTTTTTCCTTTGACTTAGAAAACTTTCGTATGTTTTTATAAACTTCACCACACATTTGGATTCGGGTTAGGATTGCCCAAACTCATCTTTTGTTATATAATGCAGTGAAATAACATTTGCGTTGCTCCATCTGTGTTCCATGCATTTCTAAAACAGCACAGAGCGGGGTGAGTGTGGGTCCCCCACCGGGCGCGAGGTGCAGAGAGGGAGTCTCACCACCCCGCCCCCGGTGTCCCCGTACCTCAGCCCACACCTGGCCCGTGGCAGAAGCTCAATAAACATCCAGTGAATGAGGGAATGGGCGACTGGAGGCGCAGGAGCATTCATGAGGCAGGAAATGTTAATTTCCCGATTTGGTCTGATAATTGGACTGGATTTGGGGCTCTCAGAGAGAGCGCCTCTGAAGGTTTAATTTAAGCCCAGGGGTCAGCAAACAGCAGCATATCAGCCCAATCCAGCTGGGAATGAGGCGTGGGGGTAGGGGATGGGGGTGAAGGATAATATTTACAAATAAACATTTGTAATCAATCTGATGCTAAGGAACACTAACCTTGAAGCCCAAATACATGAATGTGATCTTCCTCCCACAGAATGCCGTTCTTCTTGTCATTATCAGACCTATATTACAAAAGAGTGCACTCGATTATTATAGTTCGAATTTTATCAATTAAATAATCGTGTGATGTGTTTTTCTCTTATTATGTAAGTACCTACATCATGTCTTTAATGAGCCTCTTGGCCCACAGAGTCTAAAATATTTACTTCCCAGAAAACATTGGCTGACCCCTGGCCAAGAGATTCATTTGGAATGGGATATGATGTATTTCATCTTGCCTGACATTGGGGACAGGGTGGGGCGGGGGTGACATTTTTACGCACACACGTGTGCCCACACACACGTGCGCACATTGTATCATTATTATTCCCCTTCAGGGTTCCCATGGCACCAGGAAACACAGCCTGTGGCTTCATGGGGCCCCCAGAAGCCTTCATGGTAGTGAGCTCAGAGATCTCATCTACCTGCCCCTAGTCTCTTGGTTTCCCTCGAACCATTTGCTCCAAAATGAAGTTTTAAAAAGTAAGTAAAGGGGCGCCTGGGTGGCTCAGTCAGTTAAGCGTCTGCCTTTGGCCCAAGTCATGATCCCAGAGTCCTGGGATCCAGCTCCCAACATCAGGCTCCCTGCTCACTGGGGAGTCTGATTCTCCCTCTCCCTCTGCCCCGCGCCCCCGACTTGTGCACTATCACTTGCTTGCTCTCTCAAATAAATCAATAAAATCTTAAATTAAAAACAAAAGAAGTAAAGATGACTGCCAGTAGTGGGCTGAACAAGTGGGTTGAACTTCAGGCTTGACTACTGGCCAGCCTTTCTAGAAAAGACAGACACATTGCCCCGGCTCCCCGGCCACAAAGGGTCAGCCAATCACAGGCCAGTCAACTGGGCCCCCGCCAAGCATGGGACATGGTGGGGCCATACTCGTCCAATCTAGTCCATGCCGCGCCAGGGAAGCTCAGGAACGTGGGCCACTTACTCAAAGCAAGTGAACCGTCACAGGTGTTTCCACTCAACCAGTAACCATGAAAGAGGGCAATGACATTGACACGAGGGCAGGACGGTCACCACAAACCAGAAGCTTAGTCCCATGCAGAAAGTGGCCAGAAGAGCTGGCCCTCTGCCTGAGCCCCACATCTGGCCCTCAGGGGCCAGGCCTGCTCTCCCCGCCCTGCCCTTCTAGCTCCCCCGGGGCTGTGGCCCACAGCGGGCCCGGGGAGCCACGGGCAGGACGCTGGCCGTGCCCCTCTCCTCTGGCCTCAGCGGGCCGCCGAGCATTCACAGGGCAGCGGGTGGCTTCTCCGCATCCAGGCCACAGCAAAGTGCCACACAGGGACATCCTGTGGAGCCCTGAAGAAGGCTCAAGACCTAGGACAGCACCAGGAACCTGCCATCAGTTGTGCATCCAAAAAAAAAAAAAAATCAACATGGAATATAGAAAAGGCTACAGTGGAAGGACTCATAGAAAAGAACCACTTCTTAAGCAATGGATTTGGATGAAGAAATGCACAAGAGGATTCCTCTACACAAAAGCTGGATCTAATGTGAGTCCTTCCTGGCTTGAAATTGAGGTGCAGAGCTCCTGAGGACATGGCTGCCATGGGCCCACATCTGGGAGCCCCAGTACAGCGTCCCAACACCTCCAGGCCCACGGACCCTCCCTGGTTAGCGCAGACACAGGTGACGTGGGCCACAGGACCCGACCGCAGGTAGCAGCTACTGTCTATCTCATGGTCCTCCTGCACCTGTTCCTACAATTCCCTAGCTTTTTCCCTACTCCCTGTTCCCCCTCACTCCCGAATTCCACCCTCCAAGAGCACTCTATTAGTACTCAGACTTACACCTGTCCCATTTTGCTGCTTCCCCACCAGTTCCTCTCCATTTGTACTATTATTTCTCATTTTAAACAAAAGCTTAAAGTGCTAGTCTATACAATACCTCAATATCCAACAGAAAATGGCAGCCCTCTGGATGAGGAAGTTAGTTGAAGGCACTCTTCCTATGGCCTATATAACCTCAGGTTAGGGCACAGAGCTAGGTATGAAGAGGGAGGACTGGATTACAGCCTCACTTGGCCATATGGCCAACTACTCTTGAGCAGTGGACAACCTGTGCAACTGTACATGATGACTCAGCTAATCCAAATTAAAGCCTATTTCGGTATCATGAAAAGGATCATCTCCTTTAAACACCATGTCTGACTGCACAAGCAAGGCCAAGGCAAGGTCTTGCAGTCCTCTGCAAATTCCCTTCCTGAGGCAGTCCCAGGTTGTAGACCAATTATCTGAAAACCTGGGTCTTTCCATTCGTTGCAACACATTCCTGGGTTTCCTGAAGCCACTGTCTCAGATAACGGGCCAAGATACCACAAAAAGCCATCGCACTTGAGAGCTGGAAGGGCCACCGTATTTCAGGGATGTGGGAACTGAAGGCAAAGGTGAAGACAGTAGTAGTGGTAGAGAGGAGCATGGGAACCCACCACCCTACTTCCGCTCTGCGCGCTTTCAACTTCTCCCTTCACAAACGCTCTAAGTGAAAAGCCAAACAGGACCAAGCTTCCCATCCACGTTTTGCGAAGAGGACAAGGGTGAGGCTTCCAGCTCCCACCAACTCCGCGTTCCTACTCCCCACCTCTTCTGCTAACATCTCATCATCATCGTAAAACCTCCCCCTCTGCTGACGCACTGCGGGCACGCTGACGTTCGTTCTGGTGGCTCCCGGTCCGCCGAAGCCAATTTAGATGCTGACAGGTGTTCCCAGGCCAAGGGGGATTAGTGAAACAGAAAGGCCTCGTAAGACATTTACCAGCGAGAGTCCCCCCCCCCCCACCAACCCCCCTGACCTCCCTCCGGTGGGAAGGGAGCTCTGAGGCAGTCACTGCTTCAGGGAAGAGTCGGCGCCACAGGACCCAAGAAGAGAGCCGTTGCAAAAGTTGCAGTCGAGTTCTAGATGTTTGAAAAACAATCACATAAAATGGTATTACCTCTGCCCGGACGAGGTTTAATTCATCCGGCTGAAAAAGGAGGAGATGGTCAGACAGGAGCAAGACAGAGAGGGAGCTCAGACAAGGCCTGTGCTAAGAGCAGGAGGAAACTCAGAAGCCATGGATAAATTTTGGGAATCGGGAACAGCAGGAGCCTCCTCCTCATACCCCAGCTAGACTCAGGGAAAATGGCAGCGTCTAGAATTTTCTTGACTGCCCTAGACCCGAGAGCAGTGGGGAGCACGGAGGCAGAAGAGGCGTGACACGGCTGCCTTGGTTTGCTCTAAACCCCACAGCATCGTGCAGAGAAAGGCTTCCGAGGGGATTGAAAGCTGGCTGACACGGCGGGAGGCTTTCAAGGTCAGGTGGTGGGGACAGAGCTGGGGAGCCACAGTTGAGGGACTCGGGTGGTGAAGCGAGACCATCCTGTGTGACCGTTCCATTGAGCCCTCAGTCACATGGGAAGGTGTTTATAGCTTGTAAAGCTTCAAGCCTTAGCCATCCTTATCCGTGAGTAAAAAGGAGCTTTAGAAAGTTAAGCTATAAAGGGTCTCGGTCAAAAATAGAGCTTATGGGGGCGGGGCGGGGTGGGGAGAGGGTTGGGAAGGACAGAAAGAACCACACGGCACTGGGTTGCTTAGAGACAGCAGTGGGAACCCGTATTTAGCTTAATAGATACTGACGGACAAATGGAAAAATAAGTTTGCTGCTAACAGGCATCCTTGATACGATGTGTCAAGAATGGCTCTTCCTCCTCAAAACCCATAACCCCGGGCTCATCAGGAGAAAAACATCGGAAACCCAAACTGAGGGCTACTCTACAAAATCCCTGGCCAATGATCTTCAGAACTGTCAGGGTCATCCAAAACAAGGAAAATTGGAGTGACTGTCACAGCTCATAGCAGCCTAAGGAGACATGCCGGCTACATGTAATAAGGTATTCTGAGCATTAGGGGGAAACTAATGGAACCCGAAGAAAGTATGGGGTTTAGCTAAGAATAATGTATCAAGAAATGTGGCATAGTCCTAGAAGATGCTAAGGACAGGGGAAATTGGGTGGGAGTTCTGCAGGGACTCTCTGTGCTCTCCTTGCAACTGTTGTGTAAATCCAGTCTAAAATAAAAGATTTATTTAGGGGCGCCTGGGTGGCTCACTGGGATAAAGCCTCTGCCTTCGGCTCAGGCCATGATCTCAGGGTCCTGGGATCGAGCCCCGCATCGGGCTCTCTGCTCAGTGGGGAGCCTCCTTCCCTCTCTCTCTGCCTGCCTCTCTGCCTACTTGTGATCTCTCTCTGTCAAATAAATAAATAAAATATTTTTAAAAGAGGTTTATTTAAATACTAAAAAGAAAAATGACTATAAACTGAGTGAGGTTCAGATTCTCTGTATGTGCATACGGGTCATAGGGATAGAGAAAATAAAAGGTGAATGTTCCCACTTAAAACAAGACAAGACAACAAAGCTTTTTCCAAAGAAAAGCATAGGCAGAAGGTACAGACATCTGCACTGTGTTGTTTGTAATTTAGAAAAAAAATTACGACAAACCCAAACATCGATCAATGGAGCCTCATTAAGTAAAATGTTACATCCCTACGATTCCTACCGCAGAGCCATTTAGGGGTGGGGGAGCCGAGGGCAGATCCACAGATCCAAAACAGAGGGCTGGGTGGGTAAATAAGACCCTTTCAGCTCCCCAGGGGCAAGTCCCCTCCTGACCTAGTCCTCCGTCTCCCTTCCCAAGTGCCACACACACTGACCCCATGTCACCCCTCCCGCCAAACTTGGCTTCATTCTGGGACTCCTCCAAGACTCGGTTAGGACTTCATCAACTCAGAGTGGCCTCCTCTAAAGGGCTCCCCCACAAAGCTTCACCCAGCCCCCTTCCCCCCCACCACGCGGGGTGGGACTTCATGCTCTGAACTCCCAAAGGGCCATGCCACCCTCTGTTTCCCTTTTTCAAGCTGTTACCTTGCGTTCACTGATCGGTGTGTGTCCGTGAGGGCAGAAACTCCGTCGTTGTACCCTCCTGCGCCCAGCCCAGGGGCCGCAGCATAGTGGCAAGCTCGGTGGATGTTTCTGGAATAAAGGGAGGGAGGGATGGAGAGTCGAAGAAAGGAAGGGCTCCCCAGCCATAGCTGACCCTCAGGAGAGCTCACTCTGTGCCAGGATTGGCCCTTCCGAACTCACTCGCCTCTCCCAGGGACCCCTGATGGAGGGACTGTGGTTGTGTTCAGTTTTTATGGGAGGGAACTAAAGCACCAAGAGGTTTAAAAAGTCCGGTCACCCTGGCTCCAGAACCGTGCCCTTGACCAGTACCGGATATTCCAACAGAAAGGATCCCACAGACCTATAAAAAGTCACCTTATGCTGAAACACAAGATGATCAGCGACATTCGACAAAGTGGTTTTGAGAGCAGAAGAATCAAAAGCAGGGTTAGAAGGGGTTTCCCACGAGAGGGGGAGGCCTTCAGACCCTGACCACGCGGCAGGGAGCCCAGCACACCGCGGAAGCTTCCCGAAGCGCCATCAACAGCAGCACGGGCCCCGAGGGCGGCGATGCGAGCTTCTCTGCCATCTAGAGCCCATCTGTGCCCAATTCTCCCTCTCAATATTCTCAGGCCTGGCGCCCCAGGCACCCCTCCAGGGCTGTCCCCATTGACAGCCCACATTCGGCTGCAGTGGAGATTACGGTTTCTGCTTTCACAGGAAGAAGCAGGCTTGCAGAGGTTCAGTCATTTGCCCACGTAAACCGAGAGCTCTGTGGCACCCGTCACGCCCTGCCCTACGCTCCATTTTCCCGGGTCCAGTTTCCACGGCCGACCTTCGGAGGCTGAGCGCTGATTTATTCAGCCAGGGCCGCCTTGCGCCCCTACCTGGTGATAAATGCCGGGGACAACGGAAGGGAGACACGGAGGGCTATATCGGTAAAATTGAGGGCACTTTTCTTAATATATAAATCTTTCCTGATTCTGAGATTACCACCTCGTTCTAAACATCGCAATTCAGGAATGTGTGCCATAGAGGCTGAATGCCCTCCAAATTCCACCCAGTATGAACCAGTACGAACAACTGGGTAAATGATCTTGGAGATATTTTGTGTATACTGACCTGGCGTTACAAGCAATTTTTTTTTAATTAATTAATTTATTTGACAGAGAGAGAGAGAGTTCACAAGTAGGCAGAGAGGCAGGCAGAGAGAGAGGGGGAAGCCGACTCCCTGCTGAGCAGAGAGCCCGATGCAGGGGCTCGATCCCAGGACCCCGAGGTCACGACCCGAGCCGAAGGCAGAGGCTTTAACCCACTGAGCCACCCAGGCGCCCCGTTACAAGCAATTCTTTTGGAAACATGGGATCAGACAAGTAATGCTCTGTACCGTCTTTCCACCGAGCCTTGTTTTGGATTTGTAGATCTGTCTTATTATGATTTTTAATGGCTCTGCTGTCCACATTGTACGGATGTAACATTTTACTTAATGAACCTCCTATTGATTGACATCCGAGTCAGTCCTTTTTTTTTTTTTTTAATTACAAACAATGCCACAGCAAACATCTTTGGAAGGAAAGTAACAGAACAAGGTTCCGGGGAGGTGAAATGCCTGCAGAACGGAAAAGCGTGTTTATACAATCCACGGGCTATTCCTGATGGAATTGGTTTTCCAAGTCGGCAAAAGGCACGGAGCCCCGAGCAGGCTGGCTGAGGTTTTCACTTCCAAAGGGGAAGGAGCCCCTAAGGGAGGCCCAGCTCTCCTTGAGGAATAGAATAAGCATCTTGGTGGTTGGGCTCTTTGTAGGGGGAGGAGAATCTTGTTTTCGCGCAATGGTGTGGAAGACCGTGACACCCGAACATTTTGGTGTGGAGGGGACGGCCTTGGAATGAGTGCATGTCAAGGAGCCTCCAGTGTCTTTGGGATGCAGGAGATGAGGTGGGACACTTGGGGGCAAGAGCATCTGCTGGGGGAGGGGGTCAATAACAGAGCCTGAAAACGTGGGGAGATTTGAGGAATAGTCCATTAATTCCAATAGGAGGGCACTCTGAAAACTGGAGAACAACCTGTTAGGTTGGGGACCCAGGGCTTGAGTGGAGAGGAAGACTCCATAAAGTCTTCATCTGATTGCTCCCCCTCCCAAGGACCTCTTCCCCTCCCCCCACCCCCAAAGTGTTTTTTCTCTTCCCTTCGAATTTGCTTTTTCCAGCCTCCAACTCTCTCACAGTGGTGTTCTTAGAGTTGGAGAAAACCATTTTTGCTTCTTCCTTTCTGCAAGGGACTGCAGAAGGGCCTTCAAGGTCAAAATTACTTCTGGAAGGTCCAGCCAAGGGCAAAGGTGTTAATAACCATCCTACCACCAGGTGGCGCTCCCAGCCCAATATTTCGGACTTCCTCACTGGCGGGACCGGTTACTTTTTTTTATGTGATAATGTATGCAACAGTATGAAAATTTAAATCGCTGTAAAAGTTCATACAAATCTGCACATGTATAAAGGCTTTATTCCTAGTTTGGGGGAAGTTTCAGTAAGGCAACCCAAGTTTCTAAATAGAATTGTCATTCACCATTTGGCCTATGGGTCTCAAAGGGGTTTAGGATTTAAGAAAAGCAAACGCTGCAAAACCATAAACTTTTCCTCCCCCATTTGGGAACAGATAGAGAATTTTAACGAAGTGATGAGCTAGGGAAGGCTTAGTTTTATCAATTTTGAGGGATATGAAATAAAGCTCCGACTTCCCAGTGTATATTCTAAGTCTACTTACTGAAATTGATTTTTGATTTAAAAAAAAAAAACCAGATCTGATAGGAAATGTTGCCAGGCGGAAAACACTTTAGTTGAATGCGTGGCTAGTGTATATGGTGTGAGTGTCCGTCTACCCACTGTGATGTGCAGAAAGAAACACTGATTTTCTAGGCTCATTTTCCTTTCCATCTCTGAGCTTCACCCTACCTGACTCTCCAGAATCCTAACTCAGCCTTCCGTAAGCCTGGGGGAGCCTTGCCTCTGAGGGCTTGTGCACAGTTTCTGGGTCCAATGTAGTAGTTTCAGAGTGGCGTGTGTGTGTGTGTGTGTGTGTGTGTGTGTGCGCACACACACTCACAAACGCACATGTTGTCCATTTCGTAATCATTTTGCACATAAAGTTGGCACATTCCCTCTTTTCTCAGCACCAACAACAGGCATCCCTGGCCCGCCTAGTCCCTTCCCTCTTCAAAAATGGGTGGAGAGGGGCGCCTGTGTGGCTCAGTGGGTTGGGGCCTCTGCCTTCGGCTCAGGTCATGATCTCAGGGTCCTGGGATCGAGCCCCGCATCAGGCTCTCTGCTCAGCAGGGAGCCTGCTTCCCCCTCTCTCTCTCTGCCTGCCTCTCTGCCTACTTGTGATCTCTCTCTGTCAAATAAATAAATAGAATCTTAAAAAAAAAAAAAAAAAATGGGTGGAGAGGCTGCCTTCTCCCCGCACCCTTCCTGGAGACCCAGATATCCTCACGTCGCTTTACCTCCCCAAACCTCCCTATGGTTCCCTAAGACCAGTAGGCCGCTAGTAGACAAAATCCAAATAACTTACCCCGCACGTGTCCCCCAAGACAACGTACACAGAGTCGGAGGCCGGCTTGGATGGAAACAAAGGAAGAGGGGTGAAGGAAAAGAAGAGGAGATACTCTCCATGACTGCCTCCGGCGTCATCTCAGCACGTAAAGTGGTAGATCTAAACTGCGTCCTAGGGACGGTTCTGCAAAGACTGGTCGTCAGATCCCTTGCTTGGGGGTCATCCAGCTCTTACTTAAAATGCAGGCGTCCGGACTCAAATGTATTTACCCAGGAGCCCCAGGTTTTCAAAGTGTGGTTTCCAGCCCAGCAGCATTCCGCATCCCATGGGCCTGGCTTGTTAGAGATGCAAATTTTCGGGCTCAACTCCAGACCTACTGAATCAGAAACTGACGCGGGCCCCACCAGCAGCACACTGGAATCACCTGTGAGCTTTAAAAGCCGAAAGCCCTGGCTATACCCCAGACGGATTCAATTATAGTCTGCGTGCCTGGAGCCCAGGCTTGGGGATTTTTCAAGCTCCCTAGGTAATTTCAAGGTGCAACCAAGGTTAAGAACCTGCTGTGACAGGTGGGGGCATCAATATCTAAATCTCTGCGACCGTCTCCCAAGAAGTATGTCCTCCCTGCTGAGATATCCTGGTATGGTTCCCAGCCTGAGAATGTCCGCGGTTGCAACCCTCGTGATTGATGGGAGAGTCGTCTCCCACCTGTGTGTTTGCATGGACTGAAGACTTCAACGTAGGAACCGAAACCGCAAAGCTCCTTAAAGGAAACATAAGGGGAAAGCTCCTCGACATTGGTCTTGGCAATGATTTTTTTTTTTTTTTTTTGGCCAAAATCACAGGCAACAAAAGCAAAAATCAACAAGTAAGAACACATCAAAAGAAAAAGTTTCTGCCCAGCAAAGGAAACCCGCAACAAAATGAAAAAGGCAGCCTATAGAATGGGAGAAAACATTTGCAAACCACAAATCTGATTAGGGGTCAATATTTAAAATACATAGGAACTTGTATATTTCAATAGCAAAACAAAAACAAACCCACAACAAAACAAAAAACCCGATTTCAAAAATGGGCAAAGGAACTGACTAGACATTTTTCCAAAGAGGAAACACAAACGGCCAACATATATACGAAAAGGTGCTCAGCATCACGAATCACCAGAGAAATGCGAATCAAAATCTCAGTGATGGCTGGGGACATGTGGCTTTTTGCCCTTCACCCCTCCCTATGCTTCCCACGGCCGACACAGTGACTTGTCACAGTGGCTGCAGTGGGGAAATGGTGGCCGCTCCTGTTTGCCCATCTCCCAGCTCTTCTTCACTTGTCCATAAGCAGAGTGTACCCCGTCTTCGCTTCCGCTGCCCTAAGTTAGCTCTGAATGGCGGGAAGCCCTCGCTCTGGATTGAAGGCTTGCATTTCTGTTTTTCCACCTGTGCCTGGGTGGGTCGACTCAACTGACTCTGGGAATTGGAGAGACGACAGGTCCCAGCTCTGGGCGACAAATTTGGCAAGTGCTGGCTGTGAGCCCCACCTGGCGCCCGTGTGTCTTGCTCAGCTGCCGAGAGATGTCAACGACCCGGTCCCTTAGACACCAGCCATTCTGAAACCTGCAGGCTTTCTGGGTGGAATTCGAAATGGCCACGCGAGCTTCACCGAGGCTGGGCGTGGCTCAGCTTGGGCGACCGGCCCCTCTTTGGGAGAGATTAAACCCTGCATATCGCATCGCAGAAGCAAGCACTTTATACTTTTGGTTATAAACCTTGATATGGTCTCTCTCAAGAAGGTTTTTTGAATGAAGTTTCATGAAAACAGGCTATATCACGAAAAATGTAAACTCCCGTATGACGACGAAGACTAATTATGCCCAGAGTTAGGGCACATATCAGAATTCAATTCTGATTCTTACAGATAAGGACCATTACAGGGTTGGGGCGCCTGAGTGGCTCAGTCGGTTAAGCGTCTGCCTTTGGCTCAGGTCCTGATGCCAGGGTCCTGGGATCGAGTCCCACATCGGGCTCCCTGCTCAGTGGGGAGTCTCCTTCTCCCTCTCCCCCTCTGCTCCTGCTCTCTCTCTCAAATAAATAAATAAAATCTTTAAAATAGAAAAAAAAAGAACCATCACAGGGTTTCATGCAAACAAACATTTGGAACTACTTCATACGTTTGGATTTTCTTACTTTTCTTCTTGTAGGATGGTAGGAAAAAACAGAACTGGGGAAATATAGGAACTTGGATCAACAAAAAGGGACTTTCCTCAAATAAACTTTAAGCAGGAAGTGGTCAGCATTCTCATGGTTTGATAGAAGATTATGGAAAATGAAAAATTATATTTTAAAAAAGCCTACAGAAATGAGCTCTGGGTATCTGAGACATTTCTGAAAAGTTTGATGGCTTTACAGCCAAAGAAAACAGGAGTAGAGCACACAGTGATTGAGACTAGGTAATGAAGGGAAGAGCTAACAGATTGAGTGTCATTCCTTACATGAAATTTTAAAACCGTATATGAATATAGAACATGAAATGTTGAGCAGAAATAGAAGAAAATTCTCAGATACTGTGTGTTTAAAAAAAAATAAAAAAATATTCACCGTTTGAGGGGCGCCTGGGTGGCTCAGTGGGTTAAGCCTCTGCGTTCGGCTCGGGTCATGATCTCAGGGTCCTGGGATTGAGCCCCGCATCCCGCTCTCTGCTCAGCAGGGAGCCTGCTCCCCCCACCCCCGTCAAATAAATAAATAAATAAATCTTTTAAAAAAAGATTATTCAGAAATATGAGTGGGGGGCTTCAGCAAGGGAGGTGGAGAGTGGGAGAGCTGGAGACATACTAAGAGGGATTCTATCTTTGCTTAAACCCGTGTTAACATTGGGGGCCACCATCTATGAAAAACAGAAATGCGTCATAGGGAAAAAGAGCTGCTCAGGTTTTTCCTCTACAGCTGCACTTGCACAGGGAAATGCACGACCCCCCCCCCATCTTGAGACACCAAGCCAAAGCAATGGAAATAAAGGCTCAAAACCAAGATCTGAGAATCTATGGTCTTCAACATATTTTTGTATTGTCCTCTCACCAATAAACAATATTGAACATATATCCCGATGTATTTCTGTATCAATGCAACGGGTATACGATGAAATAGCCATAAACACACTTTTGAAAAGATGCTATCGATTTTTTATATTTTCTTCCCACACCTCACTTTGGAGACCCAGCCAAGGGTCTCAGGAAATGAACATCAACAGCCATGAGGTTCCGTTAGGTGGCGATCTGCACCACATACATAGAACCATGAATTCGGTCAGATACTAGGGAAATTCTAGCAAAGCGCCCTTTAAATTGTGAATGTAAACAGCTCCATTTGTCAGGACTTAAGGGACTGTGAATCCAGTTGGCCACTTACCCGTCTCTACCCAAATCTGTCCAGTGTTCTTGTCCAAATCGTCTTCACATCTGAGCATGGGACAGAGCCGCCAGTCCTATGTAAAGTATGTCCCTGCGAAGCAAGTGCCCAGGGGGAAGCAATTTAAGTGCAAGTCCACTCGCTAGCAGTGGGGTAAGAGCGCCAAGGCTTATACAGAGAAGGAAAAGGAGAAACTGAGCATACCTGGGGGAACCCAGGCTTTCCTTGCTGAAGTGACCCCTCTATTAACCGTCCCGGGTGTCCCAGAGGAAGCTGCGGTCCTTCCCAAACAGGGCGCTGCGGAGCAGCTGGGCCAGGGTCACCTGGGCTAGTTTTAGAATGTAGATTCCTGGGCCCCAGAGATCAGGCTCTCTGGTGTGGAGGCCTGGAATCCACATGCTTTCCATGCTCCTTAGGTGATTCTGGTCCCCAGTAGAACTGGGTCCATTTGGGGTGGAACATTTCTGTCCTCTGTGACCTCGGGTAGCTGACTTACCTACTCTGATCTCACCTATATCTTTGTGTTAACCCATCATCCTTAAGATGGAGCTCCTAATACTAGCCTCACAGAGGTGACGTGAAGATTTAATGGAATAAATGAAGCATCATTTTGCATTTGCTGCTTAAGAAATGTGACTTCCCTCCCTCATCTTCCACACCATTTCGTAACACTGTCAGGGGACCCGTAACTTCATCTTATACTGTTCTTCCTAAGGTCCTCCTCACTCTCTCCTTACCCTTTGGGGTCCTCGCCCCTGGGAATGGGAGCCAAACACGAAATTGTTTCAGGTTCATTCTCTCCATTCAGAACACGTTTCCTGTGTTCTGTCGACTTACGTGTGTTAAAACAGTACCTGGCAGGTAATAGGGGAGTTCTGGGTGGCTCAGTCGGTTAAGCATCTGCCTTCAGCTCAGGTCATGATCCTGGGGTCCTGAGATCGAGTCCCGCATCGGGCTCCCAGCTGCCTGCCTCACCCTGCCCCACCGGTGGCTCTAAGGCTGTCAAAAATCCACCACGAGGCCACCGGGACTTCCTGTCTCCTTCCAGACTCCACCAGACTGTTGCTGGATCATGCTCCTCGTGAGACACGGGAATTCAGACCTCCTCAGTCAGGGTAAGTCGGGGCTCTTCCAATTTTAGTATATGTGCTGCTGAAGCGAGCACGTCGGGGCTCTTCCAAAACATTTAATTCATATAAATCTCCAAGAGGAAGAAGGGATCCATATAAGTGTGGAGAAATACGATTCCGGAAGCCTATGGCAAACATGTTAGAAATTGACTACAATCCAAGATGAAGGTAATCTTAAAAGGCACAGGACCAGATCTTATCTGGTTTCTTAACTCACAGGGTTAAGATTTGAGATAAGGAGGAAGAATACGAATTTGAATGGAGCAGAGCGTCCTGCCTGGGGGAAGATCTCGCTGGAGGAGCCCATTGTGGAAGGTAGCTCGAGGCAGGCAGGATTTACTCTGGGTGTGTGGGACCCCAACAGGGCACACAAATCCACGGTTTCCGGGCAGAAGAATCCCACCTGCAGCCACCGCTCTTTCTCTCCGTTCCTGTGCCGCTAAAGCCAAAGAGGAAACTGAGAGGGAGGGGGAGGCAAAAGAAGAAAAAAGCTCAAACAGCCTGAGCCCTCCCTGCTGTCCGCGCACCGGCCACCCGCGTGGGGCACCCCCGGCCCGTGTCCGCACAAGCGCATCGGGGCCCGGGGACTCTCTCTTCAAGCCTTCCCTTTCTCTCTGTTGGTTGCTCGGTCACGTGTTCTCCTGCAACACGAACTCAGTGAAAGGGGCTCATTTTCGCCCCAGGGGCTCTCCAAAGCGCAGCCCTTTTCTGACTTCCCCTCCCACACTGCTCTTCGTGCCTCAGAAGCTACAAGTGCTCCCCAGGGTGCCTTAGGGTCAAGGGCTCAATCTTCCAGCAGAGGTGACTGGCGGCGTGTCCCGCGCACCAGCTGCCCCACCCCCAGTTTAACATTCAGCCAGATGCGTGACCCGTTTCCCCCACTCCTCCTGGTTCGGAGAAGGCGGAAGTGCATAAAAAGCCTGCTTGGAGGGGGAGGGGGGCAGCCTCCCCCCAGGGAAGGGCGTGTGTCCTTGCCGGCCTGGGGAATGGCACGCCCAGGTTCTCAGGTCAGGTCACCATCCCGGCCCCACGTGCTCTATACTTTGTTTACATTTAAGAGACTGTCTAGACCTAGGAGCGTCCAAACAGGGCAAGGAAGGGATGGGGCCAGGGGATCCTAATGCAGGACCGGGGCTCTGATCACCTTTATTCCCCCCCTCCCCCCCTTCTAGAGACAGCAGATGTGGCCACAACACTTGCCCTGCGGAATGCCACCGCTGTGGGCTGTTGAGCTCTTTGTATTCTCACACCCAGAGCGGTGGGAACTCGGCACGTGAGGTCTCTGCTGTCTTCTTATAAGACACTGATAGTATTCCTGAGGGCTCCGCCCTCACGGCTGATGGCCTCCCAGAGATCTAAGCCCCTTGGCTTAGATCCTGCAAAGACTTGGATCCCAAGTCTTGCTGAGGCACAGGATGCGTCTGAGGAGGAAGGAAGGACACAACCTGGCAAGTCCAGTGGAGGAAAGGAGCTGGGGGCCAAGCCCTGACAGTGGAGGGGGATTCATGGGCATTGGGGAGTCCCTTCAGGGGTAGAGCCCGCCAGAGGTATTCAGGCAGAACTCGGGAGGGGACCTGGCAGTCGCGCACTCTGGATAGCCTGAGTTAATGGCCTCAGTGGTAGAGAACCCTACGGAGGGCCCCCTGAAGGTTCAAAGAGTGACTACCCAAGATCACAAAGAATTTGAGATGAAAATCGTTTGTCGACCTGCTTCAGGTTGTTTCCTACAACAAAGCCTGGACATAACCTCAAGTCAAAATACACTGTGGTTTCAGAGATGCATTATTTTCATTTTCCCTTCCTCTTCATCCATTTCACAAGATGTTTAGGCTGTCTTCAAGGGCTTTATGTTTTACAAATCACCCAAATGGCTTCAGCCTTATGTGTTGATGTGTTTTAATCAAAGAAGCTTTATGATGGCCAAGAGCCAAGTTTTATGACATGATCTTTGTTTTCACTGAAGAAGAAGAAAGGCGTCTATTAGTACTATAAAGCTTAAAGATGTCAAATGGTTGGCTCTAGCAGCTTATGTCTTCTTTCATTCCGGAGACTGATTTGGGAACTTGTAACCCTTACCGATTACAAGTCCTTTGGAAGGAATGTATATGTACTGTGTATTTACAACTATACTTAAAGTCAAACCTTTGGCGTTTCATACATACTCGGTATCTCCCTGCGAATGCTCTGAGATTTGAACCCAGGCACGCTATTTTCTAAAGGGCACAGAGCCCTCTGTAATCACTCTCATGAAATAAAGCCAAGCAATCAGGTCTCAAACTTTGAACTCTCGAGACTTTAGACCCAGTTGGAAGTATGTGTGTCTTCAGGATGCCTTGGTCCTTTCTGCGCTGCCTTTGAGTAGGAAAGCTGGCATTCAAGACTGTAGCCTTCTGAGCGTTGAGGTTTGTAAACCTCGGGCTCTCCTCTCCCTTCCTCCGCCCTGCAATTTAAAGGTATCCATAGAAATGTCATCCATGCCCGATGACTGTATTTATTAAATAAAGAAATGTTCCTGGGGTCCTCCTGCAGAGTTTACTAGCAAAACGCTCTCACACTGACGGATCCAGCTGGCAGAGAATTACAGATACACGGTATTAGCAAAGCAGTCCGAAAGGCCACTGCATCAGACAATGTTACTTTGGACACGGAACTTTGCAAAGCAGATAAAAATATCTGAGTGCTCTCAGGCTGCTACGGAAGGAAACCTCATAGACCAGGTGACTTAAACAACACATAGTTAATTCTCACAGTTCTGGAGGACAGAAATCCTAGTGGCTCAGAGCGCTCCAGCGGCGCCTAGCTCTGGGGAGGGCCCTCTCTGAGCTGTGGGCTGTTTGAGCTCTCTTTGTATTCTCACGCCCGAGCGGTGGGAACTCGGCAAGTGAGGTCTCTGCTGTCTTCTTATAAGGCACTGATAGTAGTCCTGAGGGCTCCGCCCTCACGGATGATGGCCTCCCAGAGGCCACACCTCCTGACACCATCACACTGGGAAGGGGGGGTAGGATTTCAGCATCTAAATTCGGGAGGGAACAAATGTTCAGTCCGTGACAACTTTAGGCAGGTCAGTTATCATCGAAGGGAAAGAGCCTTGTACAAAGCCAGATCACTTTAATTTTCGCATGTATGAGCGGACTATGTCCATCAGTGGGAAAGATGTTTATCACTATTTCCCCCACGGAACCCAGCAACTGGCCCAAGGGCAAAGAGAGAGGGGCACCTAGGCGACCACCGGTCGGGAGTCAATTCTCAGGCTGCACAGTAGGGGGCGCTGGATGACACAGAAGCCATTGGGTGAGGCGCTGACTGTATTTTCATTTCACTAACTCCGGTACATTGTCATGTCAGAGGCGCAGACCCTGAGTGCCTTTTACCCTGTTTCTAGACATACCAGTACTTATTATGGGTATAAGTGCAATTCTTCTCCGTATTTTGAGATTGTGTGTTTATTTCATAATCACAAGAGAATTACGGGAGAATCAAAGCCCTGTGTCCTCTCGTTGCCACCGCTCTCCAGTATCATCTATCCAGGAACAGAAAGGAAAGGCTTAAGGGCAAAGGGAGTCACAGAGAAATAAGAAAGATGACTCCATGCGTCCTATAAAGTCCATTGTTCCAATTCCTTTGGCACTGCGACTCTTCTCTCTCATACACACCATCCCGGTCTTAGAGAATTGGAAAACACCCTTTAGTGAGCCATCTATCAGAAAATCTAGGCAGCCAAGCTTCTCCTTGGTAGGTTGGGAAGTCCCATTTTGCAAAGAAGGGCTAGACCGTCTCTTTGAACACCTGACTATAGGTCACATGATTGTCGGTGGCGAGGGCGTTTTTCAGACACTGCCAGAAGTACGGGTGAGCTTGCGGGTTTGTTGGCCACTCAAGGACGGAACTCTTACACAGCCTCTTCCGGAGCTGGAGGAACTTGGATTTCTGAAGGGGCTTCTCAAGGAATATCAAGATGATGACGTCCACTTTTTCATCCATGAGCCTCTGATGGGACAAGTAAAAGGCGATCTTGAAGTTCTCAGTCTTTGCATACTTGTTTGTCATCACAAACACTGTCTTTTTGCTAAGCTGTATGCTCTGGGAAAGGTTTTCCAGAACTGGCTGCCCGGGTAACCAATCCCTTTCCTCCAGACATAAATTGAAATGTTTCTCTCTCGGGTCTTCCAACGTGGCCACCAGCTCATCCAAGACCCACTCCGTCACCGCGGGATCTTTAGTGTCATACACCACAAAGGCATCGTAGCAGGAATCCAGGGATGTCAGACGCCGATACCCCCTTATCTTGGCCTTACAGAAATGGTAGCTGTACCACACATCCCAGAAGTAGAGGTGGTTGGCTATTGTAATCACCATCAGAGAAAGAGCCACCGAGAGGGAAAGGGAGAACAGGATGAGGTTAGTGAGATCTAACTCGCAGGTGTACAGATCCAGAGACACTACACTCTGGCCCTTGTGTGCTCCCGGCCCCACACAAGTCACATCCGTGGCCAAGTAAGGAATGGTCACCTCCGTGTGGTTAACCCACCAGACGAACCACACGGCATCGCAGGTGCACAGAAACCGATTGTGATGCAGAAGTAACATCTCCAGATTGTTGAGGACGTTTTCGGGAAAGCTGGTCTTTTGGATAATCTGGATTTTATTTGAGCTGAGGTCCAGATACCGCAACTGGAAAGCGTCCTGTAGAAAATACTTTGTCAGATGCCTTATTTGATTAAACTTGAGAATCAGTTTCTTGAGGCTTCTGGAACAGTTGTATAGTCTGTCAGGGACAGTCTTCAGCTCATTGTAGCTGAGGTCCAAAGTTTCTAGATTCTTCAGATGCTGGAGTCTTTCCCAGGTGAAGGACTTGAGCCCATTTTTTACCAAGGAGAGAGTCTTCAGATTTGGAGGCATGCCATCAAAAACTTCAGAAGGCAAGAAAGTCAGGGAATTTTCTGAGATGTCTAATTCCTCAAGGTTCAGCAGATTCTTGAAGAACTTTAGGTATCTGTTATCACCATCTCTCCATAAAACATCCAAATGATTGCCTCTGAATTCCAGAATTCTAAGAGACTCGCTCTCCATGGTCCTGCTGGTGGAGGTAGCGATGTCATTGTTGTTCATCATTAGTTTCTTCAGAACTTTTAAGTTCTTGGTAAAGTTTAACATGTGAGTAATTCCTTCCGATTGAAAGTAATGGCTGTTACTGCTAATATCTAGAACTTCCAGGTTGCGTAGCTCCTCAAATGCTGTTGAGTAGAGTAAATCAAGCCGGTTGTTCGAGAAGTCCAAATACTTCAATTCCACTAGAGGCTGAAATTCACTGCCATTGAGAGTTTGGCCAATGGTATTTCCTGACAAATTTAGGCATTTGAGGAAAGAGAGATGCCGAAAATCGGAGGACTTGATAAAAAATATATTGTTTCTACTTAGGTCCAAGGTCTGCCCATACATGTAACAATCTTTATTAAAAGGCAAGAAAGAAGGAGTCTCTTTGTTTTTGAACCTGCAACTCCTTGCGTACTCATCGTATCTGAAATAATGCAATGTTTCGAGGACCTGAGGTGCTTGACCTTCTACAGAAGTTCTGGTGCTAGAACAGAAGCCAACTTCACTTGAATCTCCTGAAGGAGATATTTTATTCATTGAAAGATCTATGACTTTCAATGTTTTGAATTGTTCGAATATGCTGAGGTCTGCAATTTTTATGAAGTTAGTGCCGAGATCAAGAACTTCCAGATTGGAAAGACTCTGTAGCGGGGACAGATTATGGCTGCTCAGCTCCTTAAAAACGTACCCTTTGATCCGCAACACTTTCAGGCGTTTCAGGGATGAAAACGCATCTGACAGATTCAGGGCTGCACGATAGACCTGAAGTTCGTAATTGAAAGACAGATCCAACTGGACAAGATTGTGCAGAAGATACAAAAACTGGGCATCCGCCATTTCTTTGGCCAAGAAGTTTTGGGAAAGATCTAGCTCCTTCAGCTTCTTGATGTTTTTAAACCATCTTTGGGGCACGTGCCGCAGAGAGTTACTGTGCAGACGTAGCACTTGCAATTCTGTCAGCCCGTCGAAGGCCGATGGGTGGATCTGGAGGGGAGAGTTATTTTCACAGGGTGTACAAGGAAATGGGACATTGTAACAACGAGGGCAATTTCCACTTAGGTCAAGAAGTCGCAGTTGATGGAGGTTATTAAAATCCTCTTCTTGGATTTTTGCAATGGCGTTGTTATAAAGATAGAGTTCTGTTAACGTAGACGGCAAAGTAGTAGGGACATATGTGATATTGTTAGCTTTTAGGGAGAGCAACTTTAGGTTTTTCAGACTCAGGAAAGCATCTTTTTCAATGAAAAACGAAACGTTACAAGGGTTGCGAAAATAACAGTTTTGGCCCAGGTAGAGCCTTTCTATGTTGGTCAGTTCTGTTAGGTTATTTTTCATGATAGAAAAGATACTGTTGGCCTCAAGGCTCAGCAGCTGCAGATTGGGAGGAAGACCCTCAGGGATTTCTAGAAGCTGGTTTCCATCCAGATAAAGGGATTTCAAATAAGTGAGTCTGCTAAAGCTTCTGGGTTTAATCTGCGGCCTCTTGGTGCACAGATGGTCTTTGGGCCCTAGTCGAATAGGTATACAGTTGCATCGGAAATCGATCTCTACCAGATAGTCCAGCTGCTGGAAGGAGGCCGGAGAGATGCTGGGTATGTGGTTAATGGTGAGGGTGAGGTTGGTGACATTGGTGGGAATACCTCCTGGGATTTCTGTCAAATGCTTATCCGTGCAGTCCACGATCACGTGGGCCTTCGGAGCATCCACGCTGACATCGCAGGGCAGGGTTTTCGGAAACCATCTAGCTCCAAGGAGTTCGTAAATTAGGATTATGTTTAAAAGGATGAGGAGCTGTCTCTTCAATGTCCACATTGGAAACACCTGAAAGCATAAGAAAGACCAAATCACCATCACTCGAAATCATTCTAAAATACATCAAGAAGCACACGTAAAACGTCCCACCTGCTGCCTCTCTTGTGCTATAGCCGCCAATAAACACCCCGGGTGTTGTTCTCAGTGGCCTAAACGGCATCTCCCCGCCCCTCATGACTGTACTTGCCCTACTGCGGACGTTTCTCATAATCGAGTTACACATTTCGCTTTCAGTGTGTTAGCTTTTCGATTCCATGGCTTTGAAGGTGGCAGAAGCCGCTCCCTTTTCAGCTGGGTGCCTGTTTCTCCCTCTCTCTGTGACCCTCCCCCTGCTCGTGCTCTCTCTTTCTCTCAAATAAATAAAATCTTAAAAAAAAATTTTTTTTTTTAATTTATTTGACAGAGAGAGAGAGATCGCAAGTAGGCAGAGAGGCAGGTAGAGAGAGAGGGGAAAGCAGGCTCCCCGCTGAGCAGGGAGCCCGATGTGGGGCTCGATCCCAGGACCCTGAGATCACGACCTGAGCCGAAGGCAGAGGCTTTAACCCACTGAGCCACCCAGGCGCCCCAAGCCTCTTAATATTCTAGAAAAAATTAAAAGAGCCATTATCCCCATTTTACAGATGAAGACCTAGCTCAGCAACAGTAGCTGATGTGCCGAAGGAAACTCAACTGCCATTTTGGTGCTGCCATTCTGCGAGCTGGCTTTCCTCTTGGATTGTTTTCGGAAATCTAAGATGATTTGAGGATGAACATTTCCCCTACACGCTGGCTTTACATTACGTGAATTTGGAAAGAAGAGAGCAGAGAGTCAGGGCATTGCTTCGGTGAGTCCCGACTGATCAAAGACGATACTTATGGGAGTGAAAGGAAGGGGGACCTAGTAATAATTACGCTAAGACTATAAGACCATCAAGACTCTCTCTGGCCAACTGGGACATATGGAAACCTACCCCAAATGGTGATTCTTGGGCAACCAGGTTTAGCATGAGCGACAACGGGTCCCTGGGGAGAAAGACCTTAAAGGTAGTACGGGGAGTACTGAAGAGCTTTGCTAGTCACCATGTTAATTTGAACTGGCCCTGCCTTAGAAGGTGGTTTAACCAGCAACATGCACTCAAGTTTCAGGATTTCTATCAACATTTTAGTCCAGAACATTGGCTTTGGTTGAACTGGTGTTAAGCCATGGAATGATCTAGCCTGTATCTCTACAACAGGCTTCTAGATCAATTAATGCTTTTGTCCTCCCAATTGACTGAATCAGTCAACTGTATTGATATCTAATAAACCAAATGCCTACTTCCCTTAATGCCTCTAATAGAAAGGTAAATAAATAATTTTCTTTTTTTTCTTTTTCTACACAACGAGCCCTAACTTTTTATCGTGGACAAGGCTTACCCAATACCCAAGAAGCTTCTCTAGTCACTAACCCAAGCCCAGGTTGTAGTTCCCTTACTTACAAGTCCTTTCATCTGGACTAGTCTTTTCTGGCATTTCCACCCACCAGAATTCTAGTTCTCCTTTAAGGCTTTACCTCCCAATCTGGAGTATTCAGATCTCTGGGAAGATATGGTACTAGGACGGGGTATACAGGAGGCCCTTAGATAAATATGGCCTATCTCCCTGGAGCATCAATCTTACTCAAAGATTTAGGAGAAATGTTCATCACTCAGGGAAGAGGAGTTGAGTCAAGATGGACAAAGGAGAGAAGTAGAGCGAGCTATTTTTATAGCCCCTGATTATAGGATCCCAGACCCTGGACCCCATCTCTAGCTATGCTTCTGTCAGAGGACGTGATGGGTTCCTGCACCCCAGTATCAGAAGGAAGTAAGTAATGCTGCTAAGGGCATTACTGTCGACCTGGGAGGTGCGCCATATTCCAAAGGGGGCCAGGATGAACAAAGGACAAATCACAAACCAGATGCCCTCTTCTGATCCCACTCCCACGAACCTAGATGAGCTCCTGGGAGGAACTGGGATCCCTGAATTAGCAGAGTTGAAAACAGGAAGTGACAGCAATCACCACAATAGAGTTTCCAGAATATGCCTAGCTTAAGTATTTCTGTGATGGGGGGAAGTGGATGCTCTAAGACGAAGACAGTTCAATTACAGAAAAAAAAGAACAGTGGTGTATTGGGAAACATTTAACCACCGCCTGGCCTCCCTAGCCCACATCTCTGATTTGTGAACTCCTGATTTATAGAATCGGCCATTGCCATAGTGTGAGCTGCCACCGTGATGTCACTGAATGTGGAGTTGGGGAGAGACGTGCAGAACCTTGCCCTTAACACACTTGCGACAATGGGACATTTTAGCCTCTACATATGGACGTAGTATGAACTAGAAGGAAAAATTAATCAGGAAGTCTTTTTTTCTCCCTTATTTCTAAACTTTTTCTGGTACCTGTCCACTTTTCTCCTTGTCCACTACCCGCTCCTTCCTGCCATTCACCATTAGGTCTTACCTGGACTACCGCGAGAGACTCCAAACTCCCCCAATTCTCCTTGTCCTCTACCATTCATTCGTCAAAGGGCATGAGAGTCGTCTTTATAAACATGAATCACATCGACTACAATGACTTCCTATTACACTGTGAATCATTATTACTGCTTATATCATGCATGTTCTGACTCCAGCTATGTCCATGACCTTGAAGCATCCTTCCCTTCCTTTGACCACATGCCAGACATTTGGCCTGTTTTCTGTTCTGCATTCGAGCCAGTCTTGGCACTTCCTGTTCCCTCTTCCTGAAATTATCTTTCTCCTCCTCTTCCCACAGCCAGGCCATTCTTATCCCTTAGGTGTCTGCACAGAGAACACATAGTCGTACAGACCTTCTCTGGCCAACTCATCCAATACCCTCCCATGTAATACTAGTGATAGCGACAGTAACCTTTGTTCATTTATGTAGCACTTACTATATTCTGAGCATCATTTTCAGTATTTAAATACATTAACTCATGAAATCCTCTTAATAACCACAAGTGACTGGTACTATAGATCCTAAATCCTTCCCCAAAACCTTTGAGGCTAGATGTGTTTTGGAACTAAGAACTTTTCATATCAGTGACTGGTACTATAGATCCTAAATCCTTCCCCAAAACCTTTGAGGCTAGATGTGTTTTGGAACTAAGAACTTTTCATATCTTAGACCATAATACATGTATCCACATATCATATAATATTCTTACTGGGGCCAGGGTAGCATCCCATAATCAAACACACAAAAATTTGCACAGTGAAACAAAGAATTCTTCACACTAAGTGGGGAAGGAAGGAAGGAGGGGAGGGAGGGAGGGAGGGAGATCAAGAAAAGCAAGCCAGCCAGCCCACAAGCACTCAAACAAGGAAAGTAGGACAAAACTTTCATTCTGGGGATTTTGGAACTGTGGACCTCTATTATTAATTTCCACTTTACAGATGAGTCCACTGAGGTGCAGAGAGTTATATGTACTGTGTACTAGATCACCCTGCTTTATTTCTTTCATGGCCCTTAACACAATCAGAAATTATCTTGCTGGTAGCTTATGTGCTTATGAGTTGTGTGCTATTTGTTTAATGTCTATCCTGCATGAGAAGACAAGCTCTAAGAGAGCAGGGCTTTGTGTGTCCTTGTGTAAAACAGTGCCTGGCACCTAATCCGTGTTGCATTATGTTTGCTAAATACATGAATAGAAGAATGAATGTGCGCGTGAATGAAATAAAGCAAAATACTTCCAACAAATTTCTTCTTGGAGTAGATTGGTTTAGGCTATAGCCCCAGACTTGCTAAGAGATAACATTCTATCTCGTCTATTCGCCCAAGGATACCCTGGGGAGAAAGGTTTCAGGAGTTCTGCTTTCTACTGCCCAGTTCGAACCCATCTTCTTTTAAGACACTCTCTGTGATCAACACAGACAGAAGTATTCACTCCCTCTTCTCATCTTCTACTGCCCTGATTATACATGAGGTTGTGAAATACCACTTCAGCCTGAGGGTTGGAAGAACTGGCTCCCAGTCCTGGCTTGGTACTCCACTACCCATGTCCTCTTGTGAGGCAGCCACTGAGCTCAGCAGAAGAGCCCCCTCCAAGAGAATGGTGGACATGGAAACAGCAATATGAGACACACCAAGGACCAGACAACTGTCCAGGATGAAGACAGTGGACCTGGACCCCAGAAAATCCCCCAACAATTCCTTAGCTAGGAATTGTACCAAGTAACTGGTGAGGAAGAATTTATAATACACACACACACACACACACACACATATTAGAATTCCACTGACGTATTCACTCTTTCATTTGACAAATATTTATTGAACACCTACTAGGGGCAGTAAACACACAGCCTCTGCCCTTAAAGAGCTCAAAACACAGAGGAGAGAAAAAAAATATATATGGATTTAAACTAAAAATGTAGAAAGACCATTAGTTCTTTTTTTTTTTTTTTTTTTTTTTAAGACCATTAGTTCTTTCCAGACAAGATGCTGATGCCTGTATACGTGGAGCTTAATTGTGCATTGCTCTTATTCCACACGGTATTTTCTGATGCTTTAAATTAGTTATTTTTATCATCCTTGTCAAGTTAAATATCTCCCCATATCTTTGCCCCCTTTCTTTCATCTCACAGTGATAGAGTCTCCCTTAATAGAATCTATTTCCCAGACTCCCTTGCAGCTAAGCATGGCCTCGTGACTAAGTTAAAGCCAAGTGTGATGTGAGAGGAAGCGTGATGTGCAATTTCTGGGATATGTCCTTAAATGGTGAGGCTGTTCCCCTTCTTTCTGTCTCCTTCCACCTGGCTTCTTATAATATGGGTGTTTTGGCCACCTATGTTGAATTCTGCAAATAAGGAAAATGTGCTATAGGGATGATGAAGAAACAAGGTAGATGAGCCAGAGCACCCAGATCCTTGCACGATCTCGTAGAGCAGAGTATAAACAATGGCCCAGAACTGCTGACCTCTCAGGTTTATGAGAAATCACGAAGTTGTTATACTAAGCCAGGATTAATTGGACTTTCTACTGTACAAATGTAAACCTACTTTTAGCCAGTGTAGAATTTAGAACTTGGAAGTAAACTGCTGTTCGTGAGAGAATGGAAAATATGTGACATTGATGTTATTAGGCTATGGGCAAGACAGATTCAGACGTCAGAGGCTGGAAAGCTAGCAATCCCTGTCACGCCATTGCAAAACAACTATCACCCACGCCATCTTGGAAGGCAGAATACGAATCAACCGTGACTTTTGTTTTCCCAGTTTTATGGAGCTATAATTAATATACAACATCATATTGGCTTAAGGTGTTCGACACGATGATTTGATAAACACATATATGGGAAAATGATAATGATAAGTCTAGTTAACATCCATCACCTCACATCGTTACAACTGTTTTTGTTGTGGTGAGAACTTTCAAGGTCTACTCCCTTAGCAACTTTTAAATATACAATATTGTTAACTACAGTCACCGGGTTGCACAGCCTCGGAATGCCAACCATGACTTGTGACTTTACTCTTAGGGGAAATGATTTGGCAAGATTCGAAACGATGATGCACGTTGAGAGCTTTGGACTGTTTCTGGCCGTCTTAGGAGAAGCATGAGCCATGGCCGAAGTCAGCCATCCGCAAGCAAGGATGGAAGGAAGTACAGCTCTGCCAAGTGAGGTTTTGTCTGCCTACAACCAGAACTCTAAAGTCGATTAAGACTTCCTTAATCTGGGGCCTTGCAGGGCTGAAAAAGCCTCCTGCTTTACCCCAAATGAAAGCAGATGAATGGACAGAGTCAAAAGCCTTAACAGCCTTTAGAGGACATAACTGTGGGCTCACATGCATGTCTCAAGCATTTTTCCATTAAATATTTTCCAGCAGACAGTGGAAGCCAGTCCGGGGCAAGGAATCTGATTAGGAATGCTGTCTTCCCCTTGACTCATACAGCCTCTGGGGAGTTGATTACATTGAGACTGAGGGGCACTGACAGAACACGGAATCTTTACACTTAAAATGGTCTGGAGCTGCTCTAATACGATAGCCACCAGTCGCATGTGGCTATTTAAATTTAAATTAATTAAAATGAAATGCAATTTTAAAATTCGGTTTCTCAGTTACACTAAAGCATATCTCAGGTGCTCAAGGGTCAAAGTAGGCATGAGGCTACAGTATTCGAGGATGCAGATATATCACAGGAAGTTCTATTAGAGAACGCTGGTCTAGACCAAAGGACGGCAAACTTTGTCTGCGAAGAGAAACTTTCTAGGCAAAATTGAGACGATTATGTGGGTATTTAAATCACCATTTAGAATGTAACTCATTAAAGTAAAAACTATCCTTGCCTCATGGGCCATACAGACACAGCTGACCAGACAGATGTGGGCAGTAGTTTGCAAAGCCCTGGTCTAGACAAAAATCTCCGGCTGTATTAAACTTGTGCCTAGATTAAGTCTAAGAAATGCGCCCCGAGGTTGCCGAGTAGGAGAAGAAATTACATGGCTACAAAGCCTGTAGGTCTGTGCACGTGCCGTCAGTGCTCAACTAACAGCATTTAACCAGCGATTTCATCGTCATTGCAACTCTAAGAAATAGGTTTGTTTGCAACGAGGAGAGTGAAATGCACAGCCTACAGAACTGGCCTAAGGTAAGAAGACTCAAGCAACTCAGACACCGATACCACCTTTCTCGAAGGCTCCATGTCAACGCACCATTCCTCCTTCCGGATGGTGAATGCTCTGAGGTCCAGAACCTTGCTTGTCTTTACACGTACTCTATGACTGTTCATGTTGCTGATGCTGGCCACATAGCATGAGATCAATAGCTGCTGAATAAATCGAGGCTTTGAACTTCCTTAAAATCCTACAGAAGACACGTACTGAATGACCGTGAATAGTAAAGTACTCCAAGGTCAGACTGCTGGCAAGGAAGTGAGGAGACACCGGAGGGCTTGGGACCTCTAAAAGGAAGGGGTAAAGTGGGAAAGTGCCACAGAAGGAAAGGGGACAGTGTCGGAGGAAGGCCATGGGAAGTGAAACTGCAGAAGGTCCCCTACTCCATCCTTTCTCAGTTCTGTTCCCTTGAACCTGAAACCCCAGTGAGAGCACAGAGCTCATTTGTTTCTCCTGGGAACAGGCACAGCCTATGCCGACCCTTGTGATGCTCTATGGCAGGCGGGAGGTCTCCTGGCTCTGCATGCCCGTTGCACCAAGAGCCTGGAACTCAGTGGTACCAGCGAGTTCACATTCTCCGATCGGTGCCAAAGAGAAGTTTAACTGCAATGAGAGGCTGGATTCCGATCAAGCAAAGGAGGAAAGAAAAATGGACTCAATGAACAAAACCTTTCTTGATTTTTTAAGGAGAAGTAATACACTTTGAGGCTTCCAAATTTAAAATATATTCTTGAGGCGCCTGGGGGGCTCAGTGGGTTACAGCCTCTGCCTTCGGCTCGGGTCATGATCTCAGGGTCCTGGGATCGAGCCTGGCATCATTGGGCTCTCTGCTCAGCGGGGAGCCTGCTTCCTCCTCTCTCTCTGCCTGCCTCTCTGCCTACTTGTGATCTCTCTCCCTCTGTCAAATAAATAAATAAAGTCTTAAAAATAAAAAAAATAAAAAAAATAAAAGATATTCTTGAGAAGATGACTGAAAGACGTGAAGTTCTGGGGCAGCTGGGTGGCTTAGTCGGTTGACCGTCTGACTCTTGATTTTGGCTCCTGTCATCTCAGGCTCGTGAGAGCAAGCCCCACATTGGGTTCCACATTCAACTCGGAGTCTGCTGGAGATTCTCTCCCTCTCCTTCCCCCCTGCTCGTTTGCACGTACTCTCTCTCTCTCTTAAATAAATAAAGTCTTAGAAAAACATGACGTCTTCTTTTCTTTTCTTTTTTTTTAGAAAGAGAGAGAATGAGAGGGGAGAGATCAGAGGGAGAAGCAGGTTCACTCCAGAGCAGGGAAGCCCGATGTGGGACTCGATCCTGGGACTCCAGGATCACGACCTGAGCCAAAGGCAGTCGCCCAACCAACCGAGCCACCCAGGCGCCCTTCTTTTATTTCTTAAGTGTGGAAATGTCCCCTTTAGACCACTGGGAACTACCTGCTTCGGTCTGATGTGGGGACCTTAGCTTCAACTAATGGTAATATAAAAGTTCACTCAATGCCAAAGAGGCGCCTGGATGGCTCAGTCCGTAGAGCATCTAACTCTTTATCTTGGGGTTGTGAGTTTGAGTCCTGTGTTGGGTATAGAGATTACTTAAAATATATGAATAAATAAAAGTCTTGAAAAAGAGTTCACTCGGTGTTGAGCCAGACCTACTTTTTCATCAGATACAAATAATACACATTATTTTGTTTTGCTTGCTTTTTTGGCAACAATTGCCTAAAGACACGTGCCCTTCGGTAATTTGATTTGTAAAGTAACCGAATATACCATGACATAAGCTCAGCATTGCCTGCGAAGCACAGCTAATTATACAGGCAAATACACTGGTAAATTTGGATGCTTGATTAGTGAGCTAAACATAGTTAAAATGGGAATGTTTGACTCTGTATGCACAGGTGTCCTCCACTCTCAGTAAATCACTTTTTTTTTTTAAAGATTTTATTTATTTATTTGACAGAGAGAGATACAGCAAGAGAGGGAACAGAAGCAGGGGGAGTGGGAGAGGGAGAACGAGGCTCCCCACGGAGCGGGGAGCCCGATCCCAGGACCCTGGGATCATGACCTGAGCTGAAGGCAGACGCCCCTAGAGTTTTTTTTTTTTCTTTAAGGATTTCATTTATTAAAGAGAGAGAGAGAATGAGCAGAGAGGAGGGGCAGAGGGAAAGGGAGAGAGAGAAAGAGAGAGAAGCAGACTCCTGCTGAGCAGAGAGCCCAACAGGGAGCTTGATCCCAGGACCCTGAGATCATGACCTAAGATGAAGGCAGCCGCTTAACCAACTGAGCCACCCAGGTGCCCCTAGAGTTTTTTCTTTAAAAAATACGTGTTTATTTATTTGAGAGAGAGATTGAGAGAGCAAGAACACGTGATATCCTCTATTCCTTGAGGCTTTTTTTTTTCATAAAGAACATGTGTTGTTTTTATCTTAAAACATTTTAGAGGGACGCCTGGGTGGCTCAGTTGGTTGGGCGGCTGCCTTTGGCTCGGGTCATGATCCCAGCATCTTGGGATCGAGTCCCGCATCGGGCTCCTTGCTCCGCAGGGAGCCTGCTCCTCTCTCTCTGCCTCTGCCTGCCTCTCTGCCTGCTTGTGTTCTCTCTCTGTTAAATGAATAGATAAAATCTTTAAAAAAAAAAAAAACATTTTAGACAATCCACAGCAAGTAATAAAACCTTAGCATAACAATGGAAGGCAATTATGAAAAATGAACATTTCAACAAATATTGATTGATACCCGCTACACACCAGGTACCCACTTCTAAGTGTTAGGTCACATCCGTGGACCAAACAGAAGAGATTTCTGCTCTTTCTGAAGCTTACGTTCTTCAAATAATAAACCGAACAACACAGAACTGTACTAATCATATTGATGTCAGTTGGTAAGGGTTAGAAAGAAAACGCAGGGCAGGGTGAAGGGGGTCAGGCACGTGAGGCGGGCTTGTGACCACAAATGGGGTGGCTTGGGTGGACATCACTGAGAAGTTGACATGTGAGCAAGGATCTCAAGGGAAGGAGGAAGTTAACCATGCAGCTGTATCCAGGGGAAAAGCATTCCAGGCAGAAGGACAAACCTCATGCAAAGGTGGAAAACATGCTAGAATATTTGCAAAGATGGCCATGAGAGTGGGGTTCCTGGAACAAGGGGAGGAGAAGAAGGATAGGAGATGAAGTCAAAGAAGGGGGTCCACAGCCCCTCACCAAGCATGTTGGGCCCTGCCAACCATTCCAAGGAAGGATGGTGGTTTTTACGGAGGGAATGCTGCAGAGCGACACGGCCTGACCCATATTTTAGAAGACTCATGCTGGTTGCCATGTTGAGAAGAGATAATGAGGGGCAAAGACGGAAGGACAGAGGCCAGTCAAGAGGCTATTGCAGGATTTCAAGCAACAGACCCAGCTGAGACTGAGACCCCTCAAGGTCAACTGATGTGGTTCCAGCCTGCAAACCAGCAAGGCCCTATATTTCTTAGAGGGGATCAGGAGCCCAAGACCCCACCCTGAGGAAACGGGTTCTCCTCTCGGGCAACGTCTATAGCCCCCTCCCCTGGTCCCACAGGGTCCTCTGTCTCCACGCTAACATAAGATGCCGGTAGGGGCCCTTCAGCTAAGCACGTGTGTACAACCTTATGCCCACCTTGATGGTGGATGACAAGTTCCCATTTCTGAATATTCATCTTAGCCATAAATAAAAGGAACCCACTCCCATCTGCTTTGGAAGGGATTCCCCAAGGTCTCCTTATTTGCTTCCAATAGTTTCCCATATGGGACCAGCCCACTTGGTGTGCTCTCCATCTGGAACTCTCTGAGGAAACTCCCATCAACTGAGCAGGACAGAGAATTGTTTGATAAGAGGTAGTGATGTGGACATCACCCTAGGGGCTAACCAAGCCCCAAGAATAAGGAAGTTAAACTTAACTCTGGTGAATCAATTTACCTCAGGAGCCTCTGGTTTCCTTTTTTTCTATTTGCTTTATAGACTGAGACCCCACCTGGAATTACCCTAATAAATTTTTGACAAAATAATCCCTCCCTTTTTTTTTTTGCAAATTTTGAAAGATTTCTAATTATAGGCTAATCTCTGTAAAGTATAATTACCATAGATGTGAAAGCCTTATATAGCCAAAAAAAAGTATAAGGATATAACCGACGTATTCTAAAAATAGAGACTTTTGATCATTTATTTCCTACCATTTTAGCTCAACAGACCTACTTTTCAAAATAAAAGAATGATATAGAGTAGCCTTAGATAAATTGGCAACTTGACGGCGCATCACAATAGGCACCAAAGACCAGAAGATATTAAATCTTATTTGACCTTACACTCCATCTGCTTGCTTCCCATAAACCACCACCAAACCATTGGCACGCGTTTCTGTGAGGGGCCAGCTAGTAAGTGTTTCATGTTTTGCAGGCCATCCAGTCTCTGTCACAACTACTCAACCAGTGAGGAGGTTGCCATGTAGTGTGAAGGCGGTTAGCGACAACATCTAAACAAACAATAAAACTGTGGGCACTGAAATTTGAATTTAACGTAACTGGGGTGGGTCATAAAATAGTATTCTTCTTCTGATGCTTTCTTTTTTCTTTTTCTTTTTTTAGGAGTTTATTTGAGAGAGAGAGGCACAAAAAGGGGGGGGGGAAGGGGCAGAGGGAGAGGGAGAAGCAGGCTCCCCGCTGAGCAAGGAGCCCAATGCGGGGCTTGATCCCAGGACCCTGGGATTGTGACCTGAGCTGAAGGCAGCCACTTAACTGACTGAGCCACCCGGTCAGCCCCTTTCCTCTGACTTTTTCAACCACTTAAAAACATAAAAGCTTTCTTAGCTTGTAGGTGGCAAGGAGGGTATGGGCCGTGGCCACAACACGACGCTCAGCTCTAAGCTTTGGCAAGCTTTTGAGACACAAGGGATCTGCTTGTGGTGAGCAAAGACACTGGTGGGTCCACGTGTAATGACTGTGTTAATTTTAGCAGAATTTTTCAAATGTTTAAATGATTAGGCTTGAGTAATTTAGTAGATAAATTTCTCATTACCTCTTTGCTCGGCCAAAGAGAAATTTGCTATAGTTAAGAGTAGCAGCATTTTTTACTTTTATAACTGCTTAGCCATGGTTACATATTGGCATGTTTCCTTCTAATACCCATCTCCAAACCTCTGTGTCTATTTCACATAGTGAGAAGCATTAGAGTCTTAGCTGGGGCTTTGTTGGTGGAAAGATTTCTTTCTTTTTTTTTTTTAAAAGATTTATTTTATCTATCTATGTATCTGTCTGACAGAGAGAGAGAGAGATCACAAGTAGGCAGAGAGGCAGGCAGAGAGAAAGGGGGAAGCAGGCTCCCTGCTGAGCAGAGAGCCTGATGCGGGGCTCGATCCCAGGACCCTGAGATCATGACCTGAGCCGAAGGCAGAGGCTTTAACCCACTGAGCCACCCAGGCGCCCCAAAGATTTATTTATTTTAGAAAGAGAAAGAGAACACGACCGGGAGGAGGAGAAGGGCAGAGGCCGAGGGAAAGAGAGAGAGTCTCAAGTAGACTTCCCGCTGAGTGTGGAGCCTGACTCGAAGCTTGATCTCATGACCCTGAGATCATGATCTGAGTAGAAATCAAGAGTCAGACACTCAACCAACTGAGCCACTCAAGTGTTCCAGAATGATTTGATCTTAAATTCTTATTCTGCCACATAAGTGCTCTCGGACTTTAGTGAATCACTTTTTCTCATGAGCACCAAGATTTCTCAATGGTAAAATGTTTAGAATGTGGGGCTCCTTTGCAAAACTATTAGGGAAAATAGGTAACGTGTGTTCATGTAAACCATGCTCCCAGATTAACCAACACCCAGTAAGCGCCTAGCATATGCTCATTAAAAAAACACCAGGAATATACAATACTGATCAATTTCTAGCTTGCTGTTTTCATTTACCACTATAAGTACTTTCTTAGGGGTTTCAGTGTTTTAAAACAAACATGATTTGAGGAGGACCTGGGTGGTTCAGTCCGTTGAGCATTCAACTCTTGGTTTTCGCTCAGGTCATGATCTCAGGGTCGTGAGATCGAGCCCCATGTCAGGCTGCGCGCTCAACGCAGGGTCTGCTTGAGACTCTTCCCTCCTCCCTCTCCTTCCCCTCTGCTCATGCCACCCCTGTTCGCCAGCTCGCTCTAAAATAAATAAATCTTTAAAAATTAATTAAAACGTGATTTGATGGTTGTATAACAAAGCATTTAACGAGGGACCACAATTAAGTAATCCCTCCCCAACATCCAGCATGAGATAATGTCTTTGCCAAGGCACACAGATGACCTTGATAAATAATTTACCACATCCTTGATCATATCTTTAAAAAGAGTTTCGGTCTTCCCAGTTTAGTCTGGTTAAGTCAGTTTAGCGAGAATCCCTCACCATTGATCTCTGGTCATCCTTGATACCTGCTCAAATCTTTATTATTACCGGTGCCCTCATTCCATCCCTCAAGGGGCAAAGGCAGATGTGGGCATGGGTTGGCATAAAAATAGACATCTGAGTTTCTAGGAAATGAAACTATAAGCAGTTGTTTCCTTTGTAACACAGCCGCCCCCCCGCCCCGCCCCCCACCCCCGCCGTGGTTAACTCTTCATTCGACTTCAGGCACAACAGGAGCCGTGGGGCCCACACTCAGATCTAGAAATCAGCATGGGTTCTCGCTGAATGTACTCCATCATGGCTCATTTGGGTGACAAAATAATTTGAGAAAAAGGCCGCCGATGTCTTTTTCTGACATCCCTAATAGCTCACACTGCTTGCAAAGAACTTGAACACGTATTCTGTGACTTGAGCCTCATGGTGGCCCTGGAAGGGCACCTGGAGAGGTTATTAGAATGTTCTGCCTCTACAGAGAAGGTGAGGCTCCGGACTTGGGCTCCTCCCAGTCACTAGGCCTTGGCCTCTGGGTTTCTGTATCGGTCTTCCCAGTTTAGTCCGGTTAGGGCAGTTTAGCGAGAATCCCTCACCATTGATCTCTGATCATCCTTGATACCTGCTCCAATCCCTCAGACCCTCCCCTCCTCCCAATGATAGCTGATCTCCTCCGCCTGCTCACAGGAAGAATCCTGTCAAGTCGGTTTATCCAGAAGCCGCCCCCACCCCTGACGTTTTGCCTTAGTCGTTTTCCATCCACCCACAACCACCCTGCTCCTTGGCTATAAATCCTCAGTTCTCTATGGAGGCCTCTCCTCCCCTCCCAACCCCCCCAACAGTTCAGGGACAAAGCCTACTCTTGAGGCTCTAATGATTGTCCACCAACATGCTGGAAAGAGCACAATGTAACTTCAGTGATGTGTATGGTTTCAACGACCGAAACATAGGATGGACAGATGAGAGCCATAGAAGCGATTTCCCTAATTCGAACACCTTTTCCTCCCACTAGAGTTCACGTTAACTCTTGCAGGAAGCTGGACAGAGCAAGTGTTGATTAATCTGAATTTACATAATGCCGCCATGATTCATCTTGATTATGAACTATCGATCACAAAGAAGAGCCCCCCGCCCCCCGCCCCAGCAAATAACCAAAATACAAATTCTTCAACATCTCTCTGGCCAGCTGGTTTCAGTTCTCCCCCCCAAGATGAACGAGAACACTTTTTTAGGGAATCTCTTGGCTCTTCTTACCCTTTTTAGTCTTCTTCCACAGAGAAATAGAGAAGTCCGGTTATAGAGAGCAGAGCAGGAAAGATGTCAAGTTCAGCCTGCGATGGACCCAACAGCATCGACTAAGATAAAGAGAAAACCCTGCGTTTTACATTGGCAGAGAGGTTAAAGGACTGTAGCTTCAAAACATGCTGGGACATCGCTGAAAAAATGTGCTCTTGAAAATAGCCATTAATAGTATTTACTTCCTCAAAGTTATGTAAAGTAGAGATATACTCCAGAAAACCAGTTCTAATGAGACATCTGACTTTAATCTTCAAAGAATGGACATTTTAGACTACCAAAATTTTTCTTTACATTTAAAAAAAAAATTTTTTTTTTTTTGGCATAACATTTGGGTTCCCTCCCCTCCCCTCCCCATTGCCGGAGAAGGGCTCATACACCTAATTAGTTTAAACTACCCAAATTTTGTCCGCAGGTGGAAAAGTACCTTTCTGGGTTGCATGGAGCGATTCTGTGTCTGGAGTCTTCGGAGACGAAGAGATGGGACTCAGGGAGCACGGAGTCCCAGAGGCTCCACACCAGCAGCCGGAGGGCTCCCCGGGGCGACAACAAGGTTGGGGGGGGAGGGGAGGGGCATGACTGTTAAACCACCCCAGACAGGAGGTTTGCAGAAGCACCAGGTTCCTCTTACTTCTCCCACCGTAACTGGGGCAATGTCTTGTCTAAATCCAAACAACCCGCTAGGCGGTTGGTTGATTCCTTCCTTCTTTGAATGAGCGACTCCCTCAACCTCAGCTCTCTGGACCTTTTTGGGGAGATAATTCTTTGTCACCTCGTAAGATGTTGAGCAGTGTTTCCGACCCCTCCCCACGAGATGCCAGAAACACTGTCCTTCCAGTTCTGACGACCATAGAGGTCTGCAGACATTGCAAAATATCCCCTGGGGTGCTGACAAGCCCCGGGTTGAGAACCACTGTTCTACAGATATCAGAGAGTCAGGTCTAAATTTACCTTGCTCTGTCTTCACACCCCCCCGCCTCCATCGAAAGGGCCCCTTTGGTTTGTAAGCAGGGGCAGATCTCCCAGCTGGTTGACTCACTTCAGTAAAAAAAGGTCAGCTGCCCTTGTAGCCTGGTGTCATAAAAGCCTTGCTTCTCAAAGTGGGGTCTTCGCGAGAACTGTTCCCCTCTTCACCGACGATCGGGTCCTTTCACCGGGGAGAGTCAAACTATCGGTCGTTACATTTGAAGGTCTTGAGTCCGAGAATTTGAGAATTTGAAAAATTCTCCCTTTTCAAATTCTCAAATTCTCTTGAATTGTTGTCTCACATGGAAACAAGGACCGATCCCGAGTGGCGACAGGAGGAGAGATCCCATTGAAAACAGTAACAAAAATATGAACTACTTGGGAAGAAAATCGGCACAGAATGTTTAGGAATGAAGGAGGTAGGAGGAAGACAGACTAGAATATTCTACCTCTCAGGCTGTAGGCTTTCCACCTGCCACCAGGTCCACTCTGCATGTCTTTCCATCCCACTCCGTGTCAGGTGACACTCTGCTTGCCACCACTCTTTCCGAATACCACTGACTGTTCCTTCCCCTTCCAATTGGACGTCTGGGGTTGCACAGATGGGCCCTGAAGTGCCCTACTCTCCTGATTTCCCTGAATTCTGTCCACACTGTCTCTAATCGGCACTTTGCTAAATTCATCAATTTCTTTCTTTGTGCGTGCTCCTGTTGCCTGCCCAGACCTTGGGAGTCTGGGAAGGAGATGTAAATAAATGAGGAGAAATAAGTCACTGTTAGAGCTAGAGTCCACAACATTGTAAAAAATGGAAATCTTGCTTACATTGATTTATAAATGCTGGGCAACCCCACCAAATACCAATGGGATTTCATGAGTGCCTTGCCAGATAGACTCTAAACAGGGTGGCATTTTAGACATCAGCTGGGCATTTTCTCTATCCCAAAGATTAGGGTTATCTCCTAAAATAAGGATGACCCCTAAGAGAATGAACAATAACCTGATCATATCATCTCATGCTGATTTGGTATTCAAATGTGCCCAATTTGTCCCCAGTGTCACCTCCTTTCATAGAGTAAACATTTGTTATAGAAACGAGCACTGGGGGCGCCTGGGTGGCTCGGTCAGGTAAACATCTGCCTTTGGCTCAGGTCATGATCCCAGGGTCCTGGGATTGAGCCCCACATCGGGCTCTCTGCTCAGTGGGGAGTCTGCTTCTGCTCTCTCTCTGTCAAATAAATAAATAAAATCCTTAAGAAAAAAAAAAAAGAAAAGAAACGAGGCACTGGATCTAACTGGGTTAAGACCACATATGAGAATAGCCAGGTAATTTCTAACCAGAAAAGTACCAAAGGGAGGATTTCGCTTCCAGCTCTATAAACGCATTATAATTCTGTATTGCCAACGGCGTGGTCCCAGCACGTCGATGAAAGAGAGGAGATGGCAGAATTAAGCAAAGACGCACATATGGGACGTTAGTTTAAAGTCACATCAATGACTAAAGAAATTATTAAAATAATGTTGGGCGGCTGGCTTAATAAAGTTTACAAACAATTAAGCTATGGTCCTACCTCATTTCTTACATCAAAATTAATTTCAGGGCACCTGGATGGCTCAGTTGGTTGAGCAACTGCCTTTGGCTCAGGTCATGATCCTGGAGTCCCGGGATCGAGTCCCGCATCGGGCTCCCAGCTCCATGGGGAGTCCGCTTCTCACTCTGACCTTCTCCCTTCTCATGCTCTCTCTCACTCTCTCTCTTTCCTAATAAATAAATAAAATCTTTAAAAAAATTAATTTCAGACGGTTCAAAAATTTAAATGTAAGACTTTGAACATTAGAGGTACTAGAAGAAACCATAGAGAGATATTTTTACAAGCTTAAAGTGAAAAAGTCGTTCCTTGTATGAAGACAACAACAAACAAAAACCCAACAGCAGCAACCTCAGAGTCCAAAAGGAAATACTGAAATATTTGACTATGTAAAAGTAAATCTATCTCATCTGTCAGGGAGGGATGAGGCTTCGTGATCAGCAAAGACACCTCCAGGTTTCATACGGTAAGATCCTGAGAAATGTTGATACTCGTACGTGGTGTATTGATTATGCCTTCTTGTATTGATCTTTGATTCGTATCTCCTAGTTCCCCAATGATACTGCAGACCCCGAGAGTAAGGGACACGTTGTCCCCAGCATCCCATCCATAGTGAGTGCTGAAGAAATTAAGCCTTATGATGATGAAGATGAAAGTGATCGTGAACACAAGAACAATTTGATCAGGTTAATCTTGAGAGGACAATGGTTACACAGATTAATCAATTGAAGTCACTAGTCATCTGATGGGTTTCACTAACTGTTTAAATGAACCAGTTCGGTCGAGTGGCACTTCACCGTAGTCAAGTAGTTGTTCGTAGTCATATGTACGTAGTCATCGTACATAGTCATCGAGCGTAAAGAAAGCTTATAGGTTTTTTTTTAATTCAAAAGATTCTAAGTCCTCCTTAAATCAATGTGGTGAATTCAGTAGCAGAGTGATTAGTGATTTTCTAATAATTGGATATTATTAATAACATATAATAGACACTATTTAATATTCTTTAAAGTCATTCTACTTTAACTTCAATTATGTCAGTAGTCTGGTTGTCTAAATAAAATCTTCCTTTTTCCACCCAACTCGATCTTGCTCTGTAGAAGAGCGGAAGGGATTCTATGACCCAGTCCGGATGCCTGCTGTCTGAGAGCGACAGTTAAGAGTGGGCCTCTTTGGTTTTCTCTCTTTGTTTGTGGATGTATATGTATATGTTTTCTTAAGCATTTGAAAGTTGCAAACAACGTGACATTTTACCCTAAGCAGATAAGCCTCTATCTCCTAAAACAAGGATGATACTTAAAGAGTTAACAATAATTCCATAGTCCCATCTCATGTTGATTCTATATTCACTCGTCCCCAATGTGTCCCCAAACCATCCTTTATAGCTTTTTTTTTCAATGTATGATATCAACCCGGAAGGTGACTTTAAGCTCTGTGACAAAAATGTTCTCCTGAATGATAGACCTGTATTTCCAGTTATGTGCTGGACGGTTTCATATATACAAAGAAGGACCAAATTCTTCTGGAACAAAGCCCTAAGATTTTGAAACATTAAGGTGTAAAAGCTGGAAAGAAGTTTTTTTTTACAAAAACTAAAAAAAAAAAAACAACAAACCCCAAACACTGCCGTTTAAAAGCTACAAGAATTTTCTGTCTCCTTAGAGATTGAGGCAGCAAAATTTGTTATATTCTTTCCTTTCAGGTTTCTTCTTTCTTCCCTCATCTAACCCCAACCCCAACGCCGCCCCTTCCTCTCTCTGAAAACATTTTGGGTTTTTTGGTTTGGGTTTTTTTTTTTTTTTTAAGGTTTTATTTATTTATGAGAAAGAGAGAGAAAGCGAGCACAAGCAGGGGGAGGGGCGGAGGGAGAAACAGACCCTCCACTGAGCATGGAGCCTGCCGTGGGGCTTGATCCCAGGACCCCAAGACCATGACCCCGAGACCACCACCCCAGCCGAAATCAAGAGTCGGACGCCCAGCCGACGGAGCCACCCAGGCACCCTTCTCTGAGAACATGGGGCTTTTAGTTGGGCGAATATAAGGCAAGGTCTTTAACTTTTCTTTACTTTTAATAGAAAACACATAGTCATGAGGCAAGAACTAATGTATAGAAAACAGAAAAAGAACAAAAGGAAGGGAGATAGATTGAGGGGGCTCTTGGGCAAATATAAAGGACTTCTGTTTTGTAATTTAATAGATAATATATATTTATGTGGTATAAAACTTTTATAGAGAGAGGGGGAGAAATTGTGCTTGGGGTCCCCAAGACCGCCCCCAGACTTAATGATTCACGAAGAGGATTCATGGGACTCAGCATATATAGTTTACCCACAGCTATGATTCTTTATAGCGAAAGGACACAAACCAAAATCAGTAAGAGAAAATGTGCATGGGGCAATGACCGGAGGAAGCCAGACATAAGCTTCCAGAATGTTCTCCCGGGGGGGGGGGCCCACAGGAACCACTTAATTCCCCCAGCAACCAGTTGACAAGACACATGTAAAATATTGTCTATCAGGGAAATTCACTTCAGAGATGCAGCGCCCCGGATTTTTTGTTGGGGACTGATCATGTAGGCACCCTCTACCTAGCACGTGCCAACATTCCAGGCTTCTGGAAGGACAGCCGGTGTTCGACATACATGATAGTGTTTACAAAACAGCTGAGTGGCAGGGAGCCACTCTTGGCAGTTCTGGGAATGGTGAGAACCCACTAGAAATCCCAGTCTCCTGATGTTCAAGGCCAAACTTTAAACACAGGCCTTTCTGAGGACAGCAGTCTAGAGCGTGCTGCATTACCCCCTCTCCTGACGCACCATCCACCCAACCCCCTCCCCTCCACAAGAAGCCACTGTCTGTGGTTCATCCTTACTCGTCTTTCCCAAGTGTCCTTCTATCTGCAGACCCCTGGCCTCGGGGAGTGAAACACCAGAACTTTCCCAGGCCACAGAAGCCAGCATGTCTGTTGGAAGCGGCCTTGGCTTTCTGATTAGCCCAGCTACTTTTGTAGCAAAATGCTTTTCTTTTTTTAGGTCACACAAAGGATTTCACTAACCTCCCTTTGTGGATCCGTAGACCTTGTCCTCCTTTGCGGAAAGAACCACGTTGTCCCGAACATCAGGAAGCAGAAACCGGATGCGCCTGGCTCCAGCCCGAACACCGAGAGAGCAGTTGTAGCTGGTACCATCGAGTCTGCATGACATCAAGAAAGGTGGCAGGTCACTGTCCTCCCTTTGCTGATGAACTACCCAACCCCCTTTCAGAACCCCCAGGCCAGGCAGAAACCCCACAGTTGGCCTTTAAACAAGAGTCCCCCTTCTCCCCAGGTGGCCGACCTCTTGAAGAAATCTCCTATTCCTTGCCACTCAAAACCAGTCCCTTGAGTGATGGCCTTTCCGGACGAAGGCCAGCCAAACTTGGGTTGGGTCACAGTACAATTTGTTAGCAAATACTTTGTTCTTCTCTTGCTTTTTCCATTCAGAGTTCCTCTACGCCTTCTGCCCCTGGGAATGTATAGGGAGCCTCCTCCTGCTTCTCCCCCAGCTAGAAAGCATCCTGTTTCTAGATATTCTACAAGTTGCCTAACCACCTCTCTATGGATGGACATGTGGCTTTGTTAGCTCAAGAGAAATTAGTGGATGTTGAAGATAGACTGCTTCAACTTCTTGTTGATCTGAAATTCAGACTTAATTGGGTATCCCGGATTTTATCTCGCAGCCCTGGTTTAGCGTCATATTTTAATCTAGCGACTTAAACCTCGCAGAACTCCTGGGATTAGGTCTCTGACATTGAAAGCAAGTGCAGACTCGAGCTGGCATCCAGCATGGTGGGGGAACAAGCACTCGGCTGGGGACAGAAGCCCCATGTTGCCGTCCCTGTCCTGCCATTTGGCTCCGACACAGATATCAAAGTAGTTCCACCGAACACCGTGTTCCCAGCGCAGGGAAGTACAACGTCTTAAGTCTCTTTGTGCGAGTTTCTGGATTTGGGTGAGCACGGGAGTGAGGGGTAGGTATTTACCCGCCCACCTCCCCGATTTCTGCTGTTCCCCCTCGCGGATGCTGGCAGTCGGGCTGCTTGAGAAAAGGGAGAGGACTTTAATGACAAGCATCATGGTATTTTTGTAACGAGCCTGAAATTTTAATCCCTTCAGTGAGATACAACTGTGACCGTCTTCAAATAATATTCTTTGTCAGAAATTTGCTGATACCGTGAGCCCACTCTCCGCAAGAGGCGAAAGGAGAACACAGTCTACAGAATTTATAGTAAAGCCCCAGTATCATCATTAACCTTGTCTTTCGTTTCTCCCTTCCCCCCAACCCCTGCCATAAACTGAAATACCACGTGCCTCGCTGCTTAGTCCTGTAAGTTTCATTTCACCTTGAAATGAAAGTATTCTGAAGATATCCTGACAGGATATGCAAATTCGTGTGACAAAAACCTTCCCCTGCATCAAGGGCTGGTCCCACCTAAGAATGTTCACCAGATGACTCCAAAGGGTGAGATGCTTCGGAAAAAGGCCCCAGATGCAAATAATGGAGTAGATGATGTGGTTAAAAGAGAAAAGGATGGATCGATGATGACCGCTGGTGGCGTACGAGTTGGATACAGTGAATACGTGTCTGGAACGCTGAGGTCCATAGGAATAGAATCTGGTTTATTGTCATGTTTGAGGTGATTCTATAGACAGATATCAAAAATATACAAGGATCTTGGTTTGGGTCCTTATGCTCTTGTATTTTCTTTTAATTTTTATAATTAGATCAATGAAAAAATAAACATGTAAATAAATAATGATTAAAGCAGTGAAATCTTGTCCAATTTAAAAATATGTGGTTAGGTAAGGAATTGTATTAGTGTGTATTTAAAATGCTGATGTCTATAAGGAAATATATGGTACAGGACTTGTTCTTTGAGGATGATATGATTACTGATAAGTAATAAAGCTCATATTCTTTATTGGCTAAAAAATAAAAATAAAAATAAATAAAAGAGAAAAGGCTATTTATGGGTGTAATGGTCTCCAAGCAGTGGTCTGGTCATCTGCTTTCCATAGCCCCACAAGTGGATTCCTTAGTAGCAAGGCTCAGTGTAAAGACACTGGCTTGGGATTTGCTGATGATTTGGTTGACTCGGAAGCACCATCATTCACCACACCTGAGATGCTGCTGTGACGGTATTTTGTGGATGTGATTAACCTTGACATAATCAGTTGACTTTAAGCAAAGGAGATTGCCCTTGATAACGTGGGTGGGCCTCATCCAATTAGTTGAAGGCCTTCAAAGCAAACACTGATTTCCCACAGGACAAGGACTTCCGCCCTAAGATCGTAACATAGAAATCCCACCTGACTGGGGCGCCTGGGTGGCTCAGTTGGTTGAGCAACTGCCTTCAGCTCAGGTCATGATCCTTGAGTTCCGAGATCGAGTCCCACATCGGGGGTCCCAGCTCCATGGGGGGTCTGCTTCTTCCTCTAACCTTCTCTCCTCTCATGCTCTCTCTCACTTTCTCTGTCTCTCAAATAAATAAATAAAATCTTAAAAAAAAATAAATCCTGCCTGACTTTCCAGCCTGTGGCCTCCCCTACGGAATTCAGATTTGAGAAAGTAACCAGTGATTTCATTGACTTTTTATTGTTCTTTGCCTAACCAATGATATAGAAAAAAATGATGTTAAGTAAAACTACTTCAATTATTTTTCTCTTGGTTCTAGCTTCCCTCCTTATTAAAGGAGAGTCTCACATTAATAGAACCATTGGAAATTACTTAGGTATTAAGCAGTGTATGTTGAATCCCTTATTACAAATGATTACATTTGCTTCAACATTTTATGGTAATAAGTGTATTTACACCAATGGAATATTAATAATATGACAGCATGACCTTATACTTTGTGCTTGGAAAACCAGCATTGTCTTTTTCTCTTCATAAAATCAAAGCATTACAGGAGAGCCTGGGTGGCTCAGTAGGTTAAACGTCTGCCTTTGGCTCAGGTCATGGTCTCAGGGTCCTGGGATTGGGCCCTACTTTAGGTTCTCTGCTCAGTGGGGAGCCTGCTTCTCCCTCTCCTCTCTCTGCCCCTTCCTCCCCACTCATGCTCTCTCTCATGCTCTCTCAAATAAATAAATAAAATCTTAAAAAAAGAAAAAATAAAATAAAAGCATTAGAAACAACTCAAATACCCCAAGCAACTAAGAATCTGGCAATGACAGTTAAGTGAACACAAATACAACAAACTTCTATTCTAGGTACATTTGGAATCGTCAAACAAGTGGAAAACCGTTGTTCTCTCCAAAGGTCCACAAAGCAGGCCTATTTGTTGAGTCGAATACAAGAGTTCCAGTGATGCACAATGAAATGTGACGAACTTACCAGAGTCAGAAGCATGTTTATTAAAGCGGGAAAGGCTCTTCCCCTCCACAACCCACAGAGATCACTACCTTGGGAAGGGCCAGGCCACAATTTCACTGGTTTTTGTTGTTGTTTTGTTTTTAAAAAGGATTTTATTTGTCAGAGAGAGAAAGAGCAAGTAGGGAGAGGGGCAGAGGGAGAAGCAGACTCCCCACTGAGCAGGGAGCCCGATGCGGGTCTCCATCCCAGGACCCTGGGATTGTGACCTGAGCCGAAGGGAGATGCTTAACCGACGGAGCCACCCAGGTGCCCCAATTTCATTGTTTTTTAAATTGAGATGTAATTGACATATAACATTAGTTTTTTAATCAATTTCGTTTTGACCAGTGTTTTTTGATGCTCCTTAGGTGGTTATGACATACAACCAAGTTTGCGAGCTATCATACTAGAAAACTTAGCCTTTCAGAGTAGTTCTCAAACTCTGGGGTACTGAACCCCCATGGCTGCCCCCCCATGCATGTCACACCCCTCTATCCAGAGTTTCTGACACAATATGGCTGCATGGGGTCCGAGAATTGGCCTTTTTCCTAAGGTCCCCAGTGATGGAAATGCCACTTGTCCAGGACCACACTTGGAGAACCACTGTCCTACCAAATTACCATTATCTGAAAACCATCTGTGCCCCAGGGCCGTTGTTTGGAATCTCCCCATGTTGGTATGACGCTGAAAAAAGAGCAGGCAATGAAGACTTTCTGGAAGAAAGAAGGTGAACAACCAAATCTATAGAAACAAGCATTCAGGTTGATGAAGGCTAGCACGGCATAATTTATGCTTTTCCTCACTGGTCTGAGGCTTAATGATAAAGTGCGCCTCTGTGATACAGTGGTTAGTCATCAGAGGTTGCCTGGGTTTCAGTAAACATCTCCTCTAGGCCAAAGCAGCGAGAGGTCCTGTTTCTTCGAAGGACCTGTGTGGCCTTACTGAGTTAGTCACTTCATCCCTTTGAGCCTTACTTAGTTTCCTTACCTATTTCTCACCTAAAATGAGAGGGGACTCATTCGGTCTCGAATGTTCCATCTCATTTCAGATTCTGATCAATTCTGTGACGTCTGCCATGTCAGTGCACAGGAGTTCGCCATCACCATTAAGTCTTCACGTCAGCCTCTCTCCGCAGGGTGAAAAATCACCAAAGGGCCGGGAAACCTGCCACCTACCCGACGCACCGAAAACTGTGCTCTCCAGAGGTCACCTGAAGTCAGACCAAAATTCAGTCACCTCTTTGAAGGTTGCTCTGCTTTCATTAGTTTCTTGATTAAAACAAAACTGAAAAAACCTCACCCTTCGTGACCCATCCTGCGGCTGGAACCATTCCTAGAGGAAACTGAGAAAACAAATGACTTAGTGACTTACTCAAATCTCACCTGACTCCTGCCAGATGTAGGGATCTGGGAGTGTAGCCCCGCGACAAAAGGATATTGTGATCATTTCCATGTTAATTTCAAGTCCTGCCAAAACAATGCTGCTTAATTTTCTTAAGTGATCCATGATTGCCATTGCCTTATTCACTTTGTTCCAGAACGCTTTTTTACTTGAAATTGGTCCAGAAGCCAGGATGGATGTACACTGGAATTCTGGCCTGAATGAATGTCAGGAAAGAGGATCAAGGAAGAAGGTTTGCACTCCCCCCACCCCTCCCCCCGCCCAGGGAACAGGTGGCAATGTCTGGACACATGCTTTTCACTGTTACAAATGTGTGTGTGCGCGTGGTGGGGGGCTGGGGGCTTACTACTTACGTCTCTTAGGTAGAGGCCAGGGAGGGTGTAAACGTCCTAGAGTTCACGGCATGATCCGGCCCAAAATACCAGTAGTGCTCTGAGGCGGAGAAACCCTGACACAATTCTCCTGGGGCAACAAAAGAAAATAGCCAGAGGGACAAAAAGGTGGGAGCAGAGGGGATCTGTCCCTGGGGAGAGGCATCCAAGCTCAGGGAAAGGCTGGTCCTCAGTAGCTCATTCAGCTTCCCTCCCCTTAACTCTGCAACCTCCCCCCCTCCCCCTTTTTCCTTCCTCACCTGTGGCCTTCCCCGCTCCCATTCTGAAATGCCTCCATCAGGGACCCTGAGGCACTTCGTGGAGAGAAAACTGGCTCTGGGGAAAATATGTGATCAAAAGAAGCAGCAGCAGAAATGGCTATTAAAACAATAAAGCATCTTAAAGGCGGTGTTTAACCTGGAAGAGATGTGCTCGCACTTTTTTAAAATAGGTGCACTTTTGTTCTATTTACGTTTAATGCTGAGCGTGGCTGCCTCGGTGGGCTCAAGATACAAAGGATTTGGATTTCAGATTTTTTTTTACACCATCAAACGTACACAAAACTACAGCAGGATATAGCAATAAACGGGGAGGGGGGAGAAAAGCGTTGTGATCAGCTCTTTCTGACCACCCACCGCTATGGTGGCCTTGGCCCCAAATAAATGATCGTGTCCAATCAAAATCCATGGAAGCAAGTGGCATTTCTCAGATGGATTATAGTGCCAAACTTGTGTGCTTACAACAAAACAGCTTCAAATGACTAGGGCTGGAACCATGTTCGTGACCGCACTGATGGAGACTGGGAAACACTAGTCTTGTGCCGTCTGGTTTTTCTCTTTGATTCATAGGACGTTGTCTGTGAATTTTGTCTTCACCCAGCGTTGCCCTTTGAAGGCTCTGAATGCAGTCAGTAGGGAAATGAGTGCACCATTGCTGAGGACGGGGGTCCGTCCCTTTCCAATAGTAGGAGACTGCTCAGTAGCCCGGGTCCTACACAGAGGATATTCTGGGGCTTAAAGAAATTTACGGTCCGTTCCTTGGTCCCTCAGATGAGCACGTCAGTGGCACTTCCTGAGTTCAGTCTATAGCAAACATACACCCAAATGAACATGCGGGACACTCTGCCTTTTCCTTGGACTGTGCTCCGGGGTCTCTAAGGACCACTTAGGCCCTAAGGGCAGCTGTGCAGTCCTGCCGGGTCGCAAATGTATTTTCTAAAAGTGCCTCCCTTTTTCCTCCTTTATTTGTGACTTCAGCTCTTTGGCTTCTACAGTGAATAGACAAGGTATTTCGTAAGAACTGTGATGTCACAGGTCACTGGCACCTAGTCGGGCTTGTCATATAGTCTGCTTTTTGTTGCAACTGGCACAAAATCAGAGCCACACTTGTGAGATTCCTCAGCTGAGGCAAGCGCTGGGGATCCAGAACCGTCTACTTTAGAAGGCAGAACGGGGGTGACCGGGGTTAGGGTTTGCTCAGGACGGAGCGCTTCCTGGGGTGCATGTCTTCTGGCGCTGAAATTGAGAAAGTTCCCGGCCAGCCAAAACGAGTGGTTTGCCTGATGGGGAAGGAACCGCCTTTGCCTCTTTGGAGCCACAACCTTTAGTAACTGGTTATTTCCACTAAATCTAGAATAGATAGCCTAACCTATGAAAACTATTACGACCCCTATTCCAGGGGACTTCAGCAAACATCTACCCTCTCATTTTGGCAGAGATACTCAGACTCAGAGTGGTGTAGACATTTTCCCAAGGTCACACAGCTTGCTAGTGGCATATCAGGAACCAGGCTCTAGACTTAGGACATTGTCCATGGCATGGCAGCCTTTCACTTTGCCAGTCTCTTTGTACCGCTCTTTTAAAATGTAAATGAAAACATAAAATGTACAATGACTTGTGCTGGTTTTTCTTTTGGCTGTGGGACTCTGCCATTAGAACTGTGTAAACTGGGGGGCGGGAGGGGGGCAAACTGCATCATGGAGGTCTCCCGTGGCCAGGCAGAAAGCAGCGAGAAGCCCAAGGACAAGGATGCGATGTCCAAGGATGACTACTTTATCCCTATGCTCACCTCGGCATTCACGAGAAGATGCTGGAAGATAAGGCCCGCGCCTGCAGGTACCAAAACTCCACGTTTCACAACCCGCACCTTTTCAAGGACAAGGTGTTGCCGGATGTGGGCTCAGGCACAGGGATCCTCTCGTATGTTGGCTGCCAAGGCTGGAGCCCGCAAGGTCATTGGGATCAAGTGTTCCAGTATCTCTGATTATGCGGCGAAGATCGCCAAAGCCAACAACAGAGACCGTGATCAATTGAGGCCGTTCACACCAACCCGATTCGAATCTCCTTCCCAGCACAAAGCCAAGCGAAAGTGGTGCCCAGTATAAACGTAAGGGCAGTTTGTACTTACTCCCCGCCCCCCGGCCGAGGATTCACTGGTGTCAATGCAACCAAAAGAGAACGTCCGTTACTGTGGGCCAGTCTTCCCCACCACCTCTACAGCCATTGGAGGGATTTTCAACGCACGATTATTTGTTGCCACCGAACAACAACATGGACAACATGACCGTGGACAGAGATGGTCACACGCCAGGACAACGTGCCCCTGGGTGAGGGGCTGGTGCTTGCGACTAGACCACACGCACACGCCGCTTAACATCTAGAAAATGCGTGAAAATCTTGCTGCTTCCCATCTACTTACTCTTCCAAAGGGAAGACTTAAGATGCCTGCTCTAAAAGGTGAAATTAATGTACAAAACACTCCATTCTAGGCACTGTATGGAGGTCTCATCCAATCCTCATCATCTCCCGACAGAGGTACTGTTATCCCACTTCCCATCTAAGGAAACTGAGGCACGAGAGGTGAAGCAACTCTCAGTACAGAAACTGCACTGAGTGGTGGAATCCACTTCTGAGCATCACGTGCTTTGCTTTCAGGGGAGAAAACGGTTCAGAGGCTGTAATAAAGCAAAGCAATTCAGAACGCAGCTTTGGAAAGCGAGGGCAGGGACAAGGCGGAGGGCGTGTTCTCGGGCGACAGGGAAATAAATCAGGAAGGCGAAGATTTGTAGTAAAAAGGGGGGATCCTGTTGACTTCTCCACACAAGCTACATGAATGATATGGTGACAGACTTCAGCCCTTCCGTCTTCACTGGCCATCCTCAAAATCCTCACGTACCAAATGCCCTATGCTGTCCTGCTTCAGTCGCTGCTGGAAGGCAGCCATCCGGTTCTGGAAAATTCTGCCATGGATTCTCATCTATAATGGCAGTCCCTTCACAAAGCCCTTCCGCATCTCCCCAGCCTGATTCGGTCCTCTGCACCCTAGTATTTCCTCTTTCCCTTTGCCGCTTAGCCTGCCCACCTTGTAGGTCAGCCTGTAGATTTGCTAAGGACCAGCCGAGATGAAGTCAAATGCTTCAGAAGGGGTGTGACGGCACGATGAGGAGTAATTGTAAAGTTGGTGACGTTTTGGGATCCTATCTCTCCTTTGTTTTCTTCCTCCCTTCTAGTACATTCCATCACGTTGGGTCTTAAACTGTGATCTTCTCTGGCAGACTACTACTACTTTAACGTGTACGTGCCCTGGGCCATTTCTGACTTTATGGGCAACATCTAGAATTATCAACCTGGGTATCTCACGTGACACAGCCGCTACCCTTTGGGGCAAGGAAGGCTGCTGTCAGTCCCGAAAGAAATACCTTTGCAATGGAGAAGAGCTGACTTCAATTAACTTCTGGCTTCTCTGTAATTTTATCTGCCAGGCTAGGATCATGAAGCAGCCAACATGTTCAGGAACCCATGAAAAGGCAGCGCTCCTTCCACATGCAGCACTCTGCAATGAGGACACAAACTATAACAGAGAGAACGAGCACGATTTTATTGGAATGTTCTAGTACAGTGTTTGACGACCTTCAAATCCTCTATTCTAAACCAACACAAGCACTGCAAACGACACATTCCTGAATCTAGTGGGCGTCCGGACAGAGGCAAGTTCTACCAGGAGTATCTGCAAGTTGATTGACACACTTTCAGTGGGAGGACGAGCAGCGCTGGTGCGTGGGTATTTCTGCAGTTCCCCTTCTCGGCTACACACACGGGAGGCCCGCCCCACGCAGCAGAGTCGGACCCAACCGAGACATCTGGTGCTCTCGCTTAGTGTCTGCACACAAGCTTCGTCATCTTTCTTGAACGGAAACCAGCACGTAGTTGAGGTGGTCTATGTTGCCGCTGTGGATGGCCAAGTCTAGTCGAATTAGTTAATGTATCAGAACTACTTGAAAACCAAAAAGTGAGGCTACAAGAGAGAGACAGCTGTTAACTCGATAATGGTAATGCAAATTTTTATCTGGAGATTATTTTGAAACTAGCTCTCTTAGACCTGAGAGGAAATGATTGCGTTTAAATCAACTTTTTCTCGATCACATCAGCGTGCCAACGCCTGTATGCCGAGGCTACGTGTTTGGGACATGTTCATTGGTCTATGCATAGAAATTCCAAGAAACAGATATCCCTCATTTATCAAAACTAAAAATTACATACATCTAAGTAGGCTCTTTACATCGAGTCAACTCTTCCTAGATCGAGGCAATCTATATTACGTAGCTGACTCTACCAGGCTAGAATACCACTGCTTCCCTCAAAAACCATTTTAAGGAACAGCAAAACACTCGTCTCTGCAACGACCCAAACTACACTTTACTTTTCAACTTCAACCTCTGCTGCAGTGAAGTTTGAAACCTTAAAGATTGCAGTTCGAGTCTGTTAATGACTTCAAGATTTGGTTTTGCCACCTGCAAAATTGAGATCAATTTCCTCTCTTCAAGTTTTAAGATTCAGCAGAAGGGAGGGACTGTAATTATTCCCAGGCTCTGTCTATGCAGGCAAATATCTCTTCTCTTGAGGCTGAAGAACTCGGTTGTGCACTGGCGTGCATATTAGCAGAACTCAGAGGGGGGGTCAATGCTTGCTTTCTGCCACACGTGGGGAGGAACCTCACCGAGGAGGATGCTGTCAAGGGCCATGTGTGGATAAACCAAGCTCTTCGGCCACCAATGGAATGTTACCTTCATAAAACAACGAACGCTTACTTATCTGTACTTTCTCCGTAAGCCTTCCTTACCCACATTCTTCACGGGACTGTTTTCGTTAAAATCATCAGTAGTCTAGTAGACTTGCTACTTCTGATTACAAAAGGCAAAAGAACATTAAAACAAAAGAGGTCATGTTTAAATATGCACTTGGTGGTACTCACAGAAATTCATCTTTTTATTATGTAAAAAACAACGAACAGATTCGTAAATCTGAGGGGACTTAGGGGCAGTCTTTGTTTTGGTGGCAACTCAATGTAAAATTATTGAAAAAAAGGCAAAGTAAAAGCTGGAGCTAACAAGAGGCCATAAAACAAGATGGCGGGACAGGAAGAGCACAGCGCGAGGGCCCCAGTGAGCCTGCGGGGTCTATCTTGACACTTCCTCAATCAGACCTATCGCTGAACTTAATTTTGGAATTTTAGAACATAACATTTCAGGTAAGTGATAGAGTTCTAATGTGGTTTTCAGAAGTGGCAATAAAAAAAATAGTGATTGCTTCTGCTATGGGTCATGTTTATCAGAAAGTAAATGTGTCAGTGGCTATCGTGGGCTGCTTAAATTCTGGTCAAATTAAGCATAATAACCACAATGGTTTATTTGAATCCTGGTTACTAAAAAACAAAAAATAAAATAAAACCAAATTCAGGGTATTATGCATTTTCTAAGGTTCCCTCGGAAGTAAAAGGCTAATTCTGTATACAGGGTTTTACCCCAATGTCCATAGGCATTATCTTATTTACACAGAAGACTTTAACCTGAAGTCGCCTTGGGCAACCTCAAAATACATCAACTATGAACTTCGGCGGTAGAATTCCATACTTGAAAGTTTGTGGCCTCAGAGTACTGGCAAAACAAAGAAGAGGGTCACCTGTCAGAACAAGTCGGGATGACGAAACTCTCATTAACGACAGTTCACTTAAGAAGATCAAATAACCACCACCTTCCCCCACCTGACTGGAAAGAAGTGGTCTTGAGCTTGAGAAGGGGGGAAACAATGCGTCTTGGAGGATACAAGATGGGATGCTTTTGCGTTATCCTAGAATTGCCGAGTGCTAAAACTAAGAAGTCAGGCGAGCGCGCGCGGGAGGCGCCCACGCACGCGGGCCCCGCGCTCCCGTCCGGGGTCTAGAGCGGCACGTGGCTGAACAGGTAGGACACAGATTCACCGTTGTGAGTTCTCCGGATCGCCTCTGCCAAGATCATCGAGATATCAATAACCTGCAGGCCGACAGAAAAGGGTAGAGCACAGTGGGACACCCCAGTCGTATCTAAGGAGAAACACAGAAGCCAGAGAGAGCCCGGAAACGGTTTCTCCAACACACAGACATGTGGTGGGAACACCCACCCCCCCAACCTGCCGCCCCCACACCCACTTCGATCTTCAAGTTACAAACACGCGTGGGATCGGGGAAGCGAGACTTCCAGTGCACAACCTCAAAGGCTTTTTTCCGGGTCCTTGTGAACCAGAGATATCCTTTCCTTGGGGTGTCTCTGGTTTAATTTTACTCAATCATGACATGGAAGGCTTTCCTCTCTCTTGGTTTCCAAAAATGCAGCGACCGCGTCATTTAAGATTTCCTCACTCGGGGGGGTCGGCACGCTAGCTTTTCGGTGAGGGACCCCGATAAGTAGTAAGTATTTTCAGCTTTGCGGGCCAGGCTCGACTTGGTCACTGTAGTGTGAGAACAGCCACAGACTACGTCAATGAAGGAGTGCAGCTACATTCCAATAAAACTTTATTTACAACACCAGGTGGTGGGCCACACCGGGCCTGGGGGCTGTAGTCTGTGGACTCTCGACTACTGTCAGTCAGGGAGGAAAGTCTAAGACAAAGCTATTTTGACCATTTTCCAATGTCTTCCCCCTCTTTGTGCCAAATGAACCTCGTTGCCATTGGATGGGTCAGAAATCACGAAGCGGGCCACCTTCATGCTCGGCTGGTGACAACGGGGGCTTTTAGTGATGAAATGACTCGCCAAGGTTCCCTGAGCCATATAGCCAAAAGGGGGGCTTAAATCCCTTCGACACAGTTCCTGGCCGTTGGTATAACCTGATTACCACCAATTCTCTGGCGGCTTCCCAAGTCAGAAAGGGCAGGAAGGGGCAAGGTTCTAAAGATCCTTAGCATGGCCTGTTTTTTTTTTTCTCCTCCATTTTTAAAAACTGCGGGAAAATATCTATAATGCGAAAACTGCCGTTTTACCCACGCCATTCAGTGCCATTAACCGCATTCCCAGTGCTGCGCGGCCATCGCTAGTGCCCATTTCCAAAACGATTTCGTCACCCCAGCCAGCAACTCTGTCCTCATCAAGCGCCAGCTACCCCCCCTTCCGGCCCCCAGCCCCCAGCGACCACCTATGTCAGACTACCCTTCTTCTTTAAGGCTGAGTAATGCTCCATTGGCTGGACCCCACCTTGGCTGTCTGCTCCCCTGTGGACGGACATCGGGCAGCTTCCGCCTTCTGGCTACTGCGAACAGCACTGCTATGGACAGGCGTGTGCAAGGTACTGTCTGCACACCTGTTTTCAAGTCTGGGGGTGCAGAGCCAGAGGTGGACTCCTCTTCTTAACTGCGCTTCTGGTGTGGTTCAATCGGCTTACTATTTCTAACTTGGACCTCCGCCGGCCCCAGCCGCCCTCGGACCGAGCGGGAATTGCACCCTTGGTTGTGAGAGGCCACAGGTCCACCCAGAAGCCAGGGGCTGCCTCTGGAGGGACGTCCCGCGCTGCTCATTCGGCCTGTCGTATAGGAGTACCTGAATCTTGGGACAGTGTCTCATTTTGTCCTCTTGCGGAATGGTGTTTGTGACCACAACAGCCTCGAAGGCGGCATTATTTATTCGGGAAATAGCTGGCCCAGAGAAGATCCCGTGGGTCAGGATAGCATACACTTTGGTGGCTCCGGCCGAGAGCAGCCTGTAAAACAGGAAAAAAAAAAAAAAAAAAAAAAAAAGGACAAATATCCTTGAAACATTCTCCCCTTAGTGTGATTTAAAAAGCAGAAAGCATGTTCCGTCAAGAAAAAGAGAAAACCAATTTCTCTCGCATTTATTAGCCTAAAAAAGAATCTTTTAAGGTACGTGGTGGCAAAACTCTTTCTGTCAACCTTGGCCTCGGGCCTCCGTGATTCTTTGCCAAACAGCATCCCTGGCCTCTCCACTAGCAACGCCCTTCCTCTCCCTCGCTGGTGACAACCAAAAAATGTCTCCCGGGGAGCAGAACGGCCCTTGGTTGAGAAGCATGGGGTTAAGCTAATGAAGCCAGAATTCCATCATTTCGAGCTACATTCAGTACCGAACAGTCAGTGACACAGTTTGCATTTTGTGTCGCATGCGGTCTCGGAAACCCAGCGGGCATGGTCGGCCCTCAGCGCGTCTCAGGTCAGGCCTGCCCGTCCTAGGGGCTCCTCCCGACAGCCCCGCTCTTGATCCTTTAATCCCGCAGGAGCCAGGGGCTGAGGAGGCTCGAGGGAAGGCCAAACAGAATGAAGAAAAGGCCCAAAGGAGCCCGTAAGATGGTCTCTTTCCTTCTGTGCTGTTTTAGGAGAAGCACCTTCTCTGGCCCTTTATTTTAAATACCCTGAAAGCTCATCCTTGAAAGTGGAAACCAGGCCATAAAGGCTCATGGGGTTTCTTTCTATGGAGAAAAAAGAAATGGGCCTAGACCGTCCTTTGGTCTGAAAGGCCTACCGCCAAGCAATCAGCAACACTTTGGAAAAACCGGCCCAATTTTTAAAAGCTGCCGTTTCTCCTTTCTTAATGAGATGCCCTCACACTTGCCCAAACCATCCCTCATACTTGTCCGCGGCGTGACAGATGGTGCCACACGTGTCAGCCATGTCGTCCACGAGGATGGCCACCCGGTCCTTCACGTCGCCCACCAGCACCATCCGGTCCACTTCGTTCGCTTTCTTCCTCTCTTTGTGAATCAAGGCAAATTCCACGTTTAGCCTGTCGGCGATTGAGGTGACCCTGCTCGGAGACACAGACGGATGTGTCAAATCCTGTCAGTATGAACAAAAGCTCTCCTTGGTTCCCGCTGGTATTTTGGGAGGGCAGTTAACCGACCACACTCAAGATAACGAGGTCATCGGGTCTCACTTGGAAGGCCAGGCCTGGCCTGGGATGCGCAGCAAGCAAGCCACGGGGAGAGACGTGTACCGACGTGGCCTTGCGTTCATGGCAGCCGGTGACGAATGCCAGGCGCCTGGATAAAACTGGATAAAACCACGGAATGAGAAATCCATAGGCCACCTATTAGTGTTTGTGCAGACTTCAAATAAACACTTAAAAAAAAAAAAAGCATAAGGAAATAGCTGTATGTTTAAGAGCATGAAAATACAGTGTTCATGAAAAATCGGTAAGAAAAAAAAAAAAAAATCACTGAGACTATTTAAATCGAGTTATTTAGAAATTGCGACCCGCTCAGCTTGTGGCGGAGCCATTGGGGACAAAAGTCTCGGCTGGCAATCCCATGTAACACGGCGGCGTAGGAAAATAGGCTTCACTGCACTGGAGGCCTAGTAAGCCGTGAGTTTCTCTACTCATCCGTGGCAAACACTCCTTAGTCGCCCACTCAGAAAGGGCTGGGCTGGCAACAGAGAGAGGAGGGGGCAGGCCAGACCTATCAGTGAGCCCTGGGCCTCTGGCTACAACTCTTCTTTTCCACGTCCAGGAGACTTAATATATAGTCTTATCAAATGATGTTGAGACTACCCAAGAGTGCCCTCTTGTGGCAATATTTTTACTTGCAACAAGTCAAGCTTCAAAGCTTTTAACTAATAAGGCAGTGGGTTCCAAAGGGACCCATACCTATTTTCTTTGATGAGATGACTTTCATCGCACTGAGCAAAGATGCCATTGACCATGTCCACTGCACGTATCACGGGGGACCTGTGCGGCGGTTCTGTCAGTTGGGGAACAGCTTACCCCAGAAGAGGAAGAAGATAATGATGTGTAGCAGAAACTTGGGAGAAAAGGAAAGGAGGTAACAATAAAATCCATAAGAGATGCTCCTAAAAAGCTTGACTTTGCTGGCAGAGGGAGTAGGGGTAGCTGAGTGGGACAGCCTTGAAGGGGATTTGAAAAAAAAAAATCTCAGCGCTGGCCACTAACTCTGGTTACTTGATTCTGCACTTTTAAAATCAAGGCTTTGGGGCGCCTGGGTGGCTCAGTCAGTTAAGCATCTGACTCTTGGTTTTGGCTCAGGTCATGATCTCAGGGTTCTGCTCGTGGGGAGTCAGCTTGGTATTCTTTTTTCTCCGTCTTCCTCTGCACCCCCCCCCCAACCCCGGTCAAACAAATAAATCTTAAAAAAAAAAAAAAAAGAAAGCAAGCGTTGGCAAGTAGATGGGGGAATTTTGCATATAAGATGGTGTTTTTGAAATCCAAAGGGAAAAAATGGATGATTTAATAAATAGTTTTGGAACAACTAGATGGCTGGGGGGAGAAAGAGCTGGATTCTTCTTCACTCTTTATTCCAAAACAACTATCAGATAGAAGAAAAATTGGAACGTTAAAAATGAAAAAGGCAATTTGTCTTGAAATAGACGAAATCCTGGGAGAAGAAAAATTGAGAGATGCGTGAACCCTTCCGAAACCTAGAAGCCAGAACATGAAGAGATAAATGACGACAGAAGAAATGTTCTGAAAGTCCTACAGAGCATAAAAATACCCAAAGGGAAGAAACGAAGAACCTGGGAAAGTATCCGCGCTACCCCCACACCCACATGGAACAAAGGTAAAACCTCCCGCCTGCAAAGAGCTCCTAACGATCCGGGGCGCCTGGATGGCTCAGTGGGTTAAAGCCTCTGCCTTTGGTTCAGGTCATGATCTCAGGGTCCTGTGATTGAGCCCTGCATCGAGCCCGCTTCTCCCTCTCCCTGCTAGTCCCCTTGCTTATGCTCTCTGTCGAATAAATAAAATCTTAAAAAAAAAAAAAAAAGTAAATAAAGCCCTACTGATGCAAAGGAAAAGGCCTCCAGCCCACACAATAGGCAGAGGCGTGACCAGGCCCTTACGGAAAAGACACAGGCCAGAGAAGATGCCGGACCCTGTCCGCAGCAAGCAGAATTGAGAGGAAAAGATACCGTATCATCACTACCAGGTTTATAAAGTAAAAAAGGTCTGCCCCACCGCTGTGGCAGCAGGCCTGGGGAGAAAGTCACCGGTATTCGTGCTTGGGATGGTTAACTGGTCTACCTTTTCCAAAAGACCCAATTTTGTCCCTGTTCATGCAAACCAAAATGGCTCTCGCCCTAGGACTTTGCAACTGCCCTTCTAGGACTCGATCCTGTGTGCAAATGTCCGCCAAACACAAGCCAGTGCTGCGGGACCGTGCTTAGGAGTACACACCACAGGACCTCCAGGTGAGGGACGGGGGGGCTAGGTCAACAAATCAGGACCTGTGCATACCGTGGAATCTACCGCTCAGCTGTAAAGAGCAAGAAGGCGGATTTACCGCACAGCTGTGGAATGACGGCTAAGACAGAACGAGGACGGTTCTTAAAAAGCACAGGGAAGAGGTCTGGGCGGCAGATTACCGTATGTGTGACCTAAGAAGGGAGACATGTCTGAACAACAGAATTCTGATGCTGGGAAGAACGGAGGTCTCTCAAGAGGGAAATGGGGAACACGACCTAATTTGAGGTTCTGCGAACGGGACGTGTATGCCTAGACTATATATATACAAACAGGGTTGGGATAGAAAAAGAAAAGGCAACATGAGTCTGTGGGATCTATTATTCTTTCGGCTTCCTAGCTGCCGTGGTAGTTTTTCCTGGTTAAAAACAAAGGACCGCGTATTGCATGAGCCATCCATGCGAAATATCTGGAGAGCCAGGAAGGAGAGCAGTGGTGGCCAGGACGAATGGGGGGCGCCTGTCTAGCAGGTACAGGTTTGTTCTGGGGTGATGAAAATGTTCGGGAACCAGATAGCGATGCAGGAGGCACAGCTCCATGAACACGCTGAAATCCACAGAGCCGTGGAACAAGAGGGTCGTATGCGAATCATCTCTCACAAAAACTGTTATGAACAAGTTCCATCTGAGGCTCACCTACCCCAGGCCTGCCCATCCACCTCTAATCTTCCATCGGGCCAGGGGAGTCACCATATCTGAATACAGATTCCACTGTGCGACTTACTAAAGTGTCCAAGTAAACACCAAGCGTTTCCAGCGGACAGGCGACGCTCTGTGCGCTTTGACCTGGAGGTCCCGGGTGAGGGCTCTGCCACTGCCCGACTGGGGTCTCTGCAACCCGACTTTGTGCTACTGCCTTTGATGTATTTGTGTCTCCTTCCTGTCAACGGCCACTTCCTGCTGCTGTCAGGGGCCCGGCCCCACCTGCTCGGCCCTGCCCCAGGGCGGGGAATCAAGCCCTCAAGACCGCTAAGGCAGCTTAGCGAGCGTCAGTGCTCTTCTAAGCATCAGGACCTCCGCTTCCCTGCGTGTGCCCAGTGACAGCCTTCTGGGCTACTCTTGAGCTTTTAATTCGATTCTAAGCCCCTCAGCCAGGCTATAGGCAGACAAGGGAGCCCAATGACGCAGCTGCATTTTAAAGATGTCCCGAAGCCCGACGGTCGCTGCATACTCTCATGGCACATATACCAGCTTCTCTGCTTCTGCGCTGGACTGACAGCCAGAGGTCTCTTGTCCGGGTCCCTTCCTGATGGAGATCCCTATACCTAGCCACTAAAGCTTCACGCACTCTGTCCTCCTTTCCCAGATGGCCGCTGCCCAGGTCTACAAGGTCACAGGGAGTCTGCAAGCCTCCGGCCCGTATCGAATCAACCTTCTATCATCCTCGGTCTGCATTTTGAACTCTCTGTACTGACCGCTCCTTCATTCCCCAAGTCTGCGAAGCCCTCTAGGTTGGCCGCTCAGTACCGTTTCCTGGTGCGAGTCCAGGTACCCGCAGTCTGACGCTTCCGGTACCATGTCGGTTTCTGTCCAACTCAGCAATCTGAGAGTCCAGTAACTGTTCCGGAGACCCCTATGTGGGCACTTAACACCCAAAACACCAGCCTCTTCCTGCATCCCATACCCGACCCCCAGGCCACTGAAGCAGGGTTGGCAGCTCTTCTTTATTTCTCGGCCCTGGATATTTTCCCCTTTTTCTTGGTGCTCTACCAACACAGATTTCTTTTTGAAAACTCTGTTCTACTTTGGCTTTTGCTGTCAGCGGTTTGTAGTAGGGAGGACTAGCTTAGTCCACTGCGTTGTTAATGAAAAGCCTTCTTTTCCAATTAGGCTCACTGCTTTTATCATCAGAAAAAAATTACCTTAAAATAACACCTCGAGTAAAACACATTCACTGTAAACAAACACGTGCCTGTGTTTCTTACGTGGACGATGACAGGTTAACGAAGAGGACCGTTCTCTGCTCTGCAGGTAAAGGCTCCACTTAAGTTATTTAAAACACGCTTCCTTATCTAATGCATTAAAAAAAAAAAAAAAGAACAGAGAGAAAAACCACGGGGCATTCAGGCTACCTTTTGGCTCCCCCGGCATCAGGTGACACGATGATACAGTTCCTCCACTCGGCAATGTTCTCCCGAATCCACTGCAGGACCGCGGGCTCCGCGTACAAATTATCCACAGGGATGTCAAAGAATCCCTAAGGGGGAGAAGTCAGTTTCACGCTACCGAGTTTTGGGTTGTTTTTTGTTTTTTACAAGATACCCTATGTTGTGTAAAATTAGTTACGTAAAATTTCGTTATGTAAAATTCAAATTTCCTATTCAAAAGAAGCCTTTTCAACAGACTCCCTTTTCTGAATTTTAACAGAATTAAATCAAAAGACAGGTATGTTCTGGAAGCCTAGGTCAGTCCAATCCATTACCTTTGCAGACAAGTTGTAGTCTCTTTGGATTGCCTATGTTCTAAGGAATAGGAGAACGGCTCTGCAGGGGAGTGGGGGGAAGAGGTCTGCTGTGTCTTAAGCACCTTACTGAGAGCCACTTGCTTCTTCGCACTGTATCACAGAGAAGGCGCAGTGTAACTGAGCCAGTTTTAGAGATGAAGGAACGAAGTTAGGAAGGAGGTTAAAAAAATATACACGACAACCCTGCCATTCTAACTACCTTCGAGAAACTGAGATGAAATTATAAAGTTCCCTACCCAGAAGCAATTCCCCCTCCTCCAAAACTGGACGCAAGCTGGTGGCAGACAGTGGAAACAACGATTAAATTGTGCTTCCAAGTCCAGTAAAGATGAAAATCCAAGACAGCAGCCATATACCAACTCAAACATGTGTCGTGTTACCCACTTCGAAAACAATTTAACCTAACAGAGGTAGGATTTAACCACTCGCATTAAGGCCCTGATCACAACCAAGGGCAAGAAAGAAAATGCTGGAACCTGGATCTGAGAGGCATGCAGGTCCATGGTGATGATGTGATCGGCCCCGGCAACCGAGAGCATATTGGCCACAAGTTTCGCCGAAATCGGAGCACGACTCTAAAAAATAAAGACCCAGATTTTATAACAGGAAAAGAGAAAGGAAGAGAGAACATTAATAAAAATTAACCTAAGTCATTTAAAACTTTAATACTTCAAGTTACCATTAATAACAAGGAAATTACATTATAACAAAAGATGTTCGTTCCATTTTATTCGCCCAATATTTACTATTTCCATACACTGTTGCAAGACAATGTGCTTGACACTGGGTAGAGAGAACAAATATCAGAGAAGCAAACCAACACACACACACACACATAACATCATCTGTATCACGCGAAGAGTGACAAGGGTGAGGAACAAGAGGGACTGGAGAGAGGAGAGTACGAAGGGGAGTTTAAAGACACAGGTAACCACAGATCCCGTTGAGGAAACTGCTTTTAAGATGTGGTCATCAGAGGGGAGACCAGTGTTCTAGAAAGAGCAGCACGTGTGACACCACCAAGGCCAACAGGTCACATCCAGGGACTGAAAGAAGTCCAGCGTCGCCATGGGCAGTGATTGGGGGGGGAGGGTGGGGAGAGAAAGAGAGAGAGAGAGAGTGAGAGAGAAGGCGCACGAGCGCATGCGCACGCCAGGGAATGCTGGGAAGGGAGGCAGAGGCACCGCAGCGGGAAACTCGTGCCGTCACAAATTAAACAAAAACCAGACTGAAGAAAGAACACCGTACAGGGAACAAGAATTTGGTGTTTCAAGAAGGGATACGAGGTGATTCATTGACTCCGTATCCTCTTTAACACTGCCTGACTTCTCCATAGCTTTATTTAGCTTCTACATCATAAATCCTGGACAATAATGATTTACCTCAAAAAAAAAAAAAATATTTAAGACACTACACAGACTTAGATGAAACCTGGGGAAAGAGGTCAGCATTTCACTGTAAACAGTAATATTCTTATACACCAACCCGAAAATATATATATAAGCTGAAAAGATTTCATTCAGACTCATACAATGTCATCAATTACATCTCAAAAGTGAAATAAAAGACATTTCATTCACAATAGTAAGGAATACAGGATCCCTATTAAATACGCTAGCATATTCATGTAAAAACATACACGAGAAGGAATCACATCATAATGTTAACAGATCATTTGTATTTTCTCTTAACACACCGTACTTTACCAAAAAAAAGAAATCTACTACCTTATATTATACTGTGAACATTAGCAATGGGAACCCTCACTAATGGAGTCTGGATGCTTCGGGAGGGGGGCTCTCATGCCCTCCCAACTCCTAGCCCACTGCAGACCCCGCAGGAAGAGGCGGACATGACCTTGCACAGGGGCACTACTCTACTATTCCAGCAGGAGGAAGAGGTGCTTTCCACGGCCCTTCGAGGTTTGCACTGCTCGGTGATCAGAGGTGCGATCCAGAGAGGCCCCAGGGCTGGTGAGCAAACAGGGGCCGTACCCCCCGAACTGCTGTGGCTCACTGCTTTATCTACGACCCTGGGGTTTTCAGGGTAAGCTTTCCCCTGGATTTTGAGCTTCATGCCTTGTGTCTAAGCTCTCCGGGCTTTACTCGGATCTGTGTAAGGCCTTGGGTTCTGGGTTTTTTGTTTTTGTCTGTATCTCTGACCACTCATTTGGCGTTCAGGCCAATTCAGACTGTTCCTGATGGAACTGTGCGAGGCTCCCTTTGATTCCTGTCAGGAACGGGACCGTTCCTAATGAATCCTTGGCTGCGGTTCCAGGGGTCCCACACAGACCAGGTCTGGGTACTGGCCGCTGACAAGATCCAAAGGCAGAGAAAGGAGCGGTGGTGAAACAGGTAAGGAACTTATTTCCGTGAGACCAACACCTGGAAGACTGCGGAACCAGTGTGTCCAAGATGGTCTCCAAAGTGCCAGAAAAAGGTCTAGGTGTGTATCAGGAAAATGTGGGGCAAAGGTTCTGTGGGGACAAGCAGGTGGGCAGCGAAGGTCAGATCAGTCAATCATTTGCCTGGGGGTCAACTGCAGGGGACTGCTCTGCTTGGAGCAGCCAATGCTCGAGGGGGTAATTTCAGTTCCTCTCAGGGGGTGCCGTGCCCTCAGGGTCTTTGGCCTGCCGCAAGAGATAAGCTGGAAGGGAAAGTTAATTAGAAAGTGCAGACTCAGGCCAGAAGGAGGCAGCGAAAGTCCTCTCGCAGAACTAGGCTGGTCTTCGTTCTGATTGCTTTTCAAAATCAGACCGTTCACACTGGAACTGTGCCAGTTTGAACTGTGAAGGTCTCCGGTCCTACTCCCTTTGGGCCGGGACTGTTCCTCCAGGAACTGTGCTGGTTTTTCATCGGATTCCTTTTGGAACCAGGCTGTTCCTGAAAAACCTCTAAAAATGGGACCCGGTCATCGAAATGCTCTGAGCACATGCCACCGCCCCCCTGCCCCCTACTGGGACTCCAGCCTGGTTTATGTTTAAAAGCTATGGTCCCTCCACATGCACATTTGTAAATAAATGGACTGACTTAACCAGAAGTAATTTAGAACTTGAATGGCCATTATGGGGAACTTGCAATCCCTCCGAACTTAATTTTCTCCAAGTTGAATTGGACAACAAGCACGATTCTAAAACTGAATGGGATTTCTATTTTAATTGGTATTCTGAAGCTTTCAAACACTATCAGGAATCCGAAATTGCCTCTTTCCAAGATACACCTTATAAACTAAATGAAGCAAACAATTAAAAAGAAAAACGGGCTTCTGAGGCCTCTTCTCCACCCCGGGGCGCCATCTTCTTCCGGTCTCTCTGTGCCCTCTCTTCTCCTGTGCTCTCCTTCTAATCCTTCCGCCAAACCTTCCCTTCCTCAGAAGCTCCCTCTGCTTTCTCCTCTCCTGAACCAGTTAAAAACTGTCCCTTTAATGTTAAGTTTTCTGGGGATCTAAATAGACCCCCTCAGTTTCTTATGTTATCTGAACTAAGGCTGAACTACAGCTGAACTTCCAGCCACGGTTAGAGTTTCTTGAAGTGACTGGGACCCCACAGGTTTGCTGAAGAATTTAACATAATTATCCCAACTTACCAACCTGGTTTCTCAGATTTTTATCAACTAGTGCACATGCTTGTTGGTGAGGGCCAGGCCAACACTGGATGAAACTAGTCCAGTGGGAAACTCCTAAGCAGGGTTTAGAGAAACAGACCCCCATCTTTTGGTGAGATGCTACAAAACTCGCTGGAAATCTCCACTGAACTATAATGCCTTTCTGTAAGCCTGTTGACTGGAACAAAATTCAGGCTTGATGAAATCTGTTCGTGATGATTACAGTCAACTCCAAACGGTCTTTAAAGAAAATTCTGGTCTTCCTTTGGATGCTGAACCCGTCGAGGTAACATTTAACTCTATGCTTATTAATGACTGCTCCAAATTCCCTCTTAGTTAAAAGGGAATGAGAAACTATGTCCACTTCAGGTTTGACTAACTTGGCAAGCCAGCTTGCTTACACCCTAGATAAGGCACCTAAAGGAAAGATTGCTCAAATTTTTGATGTACAGCTCCAGCAAATGAAGGCCTCTAAGCAAAACTGGAAGAGTCGTTTCTGCTAGTATTTCAAGGATCCAGGATATTGGGAAAAGACCGTTACAAATATAAGAGCTCCAGGCGCACTCCAACATCCTAATTTCCAAAGACAGGCATAGAGAGCAAGATGGTGTCGCTCGTGTCAAGCAATGACGCAAGCAGTTCAGGGCACTGCAGCTACGAGATATGGCTCCGTACAACAGGGCTACTGGGAACTACAGGGGCTCTTCCCAGTCCTCCCTCTAAGCAGCTTGCAGAAACTACTATCCGGACTGGGAATAAATCCGTGTCTGCCCTTACTGACACCCCAACGATAAAGCAGCCCCCGCTTCGGAGTACTAGACCGGTTCATAGTGTGGGGGGCCTCTGATCAATCAACAGGCTCCTGTCTCTGTACCTACTCCCATCTGTCCTGGCCCTTTAACGGATACATCTGCTTTCTTCCCTGGTTCCCCTGCCCCTATTCACTGACTGGGCCCAGATTTCTTAGAAAAATACGCCAGAAACTGCTTTCTCCCAAAAGAGGAAAATAATTCTAGAATTTGACAGTAGTAACCAAAATAGCCAACCAGGGGAAATAAATGACCCGCTGGCATCTTTTTTTATGCTGTCTCTGATGACACTATAGCAGAGTCTGCGGGTACTGGGGTACTGATCATTTATTCCTACTGGATTAGCTACCATCCTCTTTATGGGTAAATCTTCAACTGGTGTTGGCAGAACCCACAGTGTACCTCCCGTCAAGATTCAAACTGATTCCCAGAATTAATACCCTACAAACAAAAAAGAAAACCTTCAGGGCATTGAGCCCACAATAGAGATTACAAGGGTCAGGGCCTCATTAGCCCCTGCACTGGTCCGTGTAACACTCCAATTTTACCTGTGAGAAAACCCAATGGCTGAGAATGGAGGTGTGTCCAGCACCCCGGAGCAATGAACAGCACTGGGACCCCTTAGCATCCCGTCGTTCCCCACCTGCTTGTCTTACTGACACCTGTTCTCACCGAAAGCAAATTCTTCACTGTAACTGACCTATGTGGTGCATTTTTTATTTTTTTTTTAAGATTTTTTTTTATTTACTTATTTGACAGAGATCACAAGTAGGCAGAGAGACAGGCAGAGAGAGAGGGGGAAGCAGGGCTCCTCGCCGAGCAGAGAGCCCGATGTGGGGTTTGATCCCAGGACCCCAAGATCACGACCTGAGCCGAAGGCAGAGGCTTTAACCCACTGAGCCACCCAGGCGCCCCTGTGGTGCATTTTTTAGTACCCCAGTCGATAAGGATAGCCAGTATCTTTATCACTTGGGAAGAATGGCAATATACCTGGCCAGTACTGCCTCAGGGTTACACAGAGTCCTTCTTAACTTTTCCCAAACCTTAAAAGCAGATTGGGAGGATCCAGGGTTTTCTGCAGGCTCTACTTTGTTGCAATAAGCACACGGTTTGCTTCTGTCCCCCTTCTCAAGCGTCTTCACAGGAAGACAGCATCCGCCTGTTGAAACTTTTGGCCTTAAAAGGACATCAAAGTCTCCAAAGAAAAACTGCATTTTGTTTAAACTCCGGTTTGGTATTTAGGGTCTGTGATCTGGGAACACAGGTCTGATTTGGGTCTGGGCAGACTCCGAGGCAACGTACGTTTCCCAGACCCTAAAACGAAGAGCCAGTTCCGTACGAGGCTCTCTTGTCCAAATTGGGATTCTGAACTTCCCTCTCCCGGCCCAGCCTCTTCACCCTTTACTCCAACCCGACAAACCTACCCTATTACTTGGAAAGAGGGGCATGACAGAGCCTTTGGTGCTTGAAAGCAAAGTCTAACAAAAGCCCCTGCCCCTTAGACATCCTAATTACCAACCTGCCTTCTTCCTCTTCGTACGCAAGAGTTTAGGGAATGCCCTCGAGCGCTCACCCACAACCGTCAGGCCAGAGGGTACCCCAGCCAGCAAGCAGACCCTGCGGCTCCTCTGGGATGCCCCCCCCCCCCAACCCCGGCCTCAGAGCCGTTCCTGACACTGCCCTCATAGTTCAGGCCCCGGAAAATATAAATCACACGGGTCCCCCCGGAACCAACTCCGTATTCCACGTGACACCCCTCACCGCACCCCAGGGACCCCCTCCTACTACTGCTCCTCCAAGAGTACCTCTTTCTCACCGCGATAGCCCTAACCCTGCCAGCCTCTCCCCTTCGGCTGATGAACCCCCTCACACAGCCTCACGCTGAAGACTGCCTCCTGACTGCCCGTGACGATTCACAGGAAACTCCTCGAACCCGTGCAGACTTTTCTCGGTTTGCTGACGGTTCTTAAAGGATCAAACTGGTAACCACCACGCTGGGCATGCTCTTCCAACTCCCTCTGAAGTCACTGACGCTTGTCACCTTTACCTTTAGCTACTCGAACGCAACAAGGCTGGGTTATATGCTCTTACTCAAGCCTCTATTTTCGCCAAGGGCAAAACCACATACATTCATAACGATAGTCAGTGCGCCTCTGGGGTAGCTCATGATTCTGGAATGTTATGGCAGCCAGCGAGGTCTCCTTACCTCCAATGGGGATAAGATTAAAAATGGCTCCTGAGTCCAAAATTTATTGGGTGCCATACTTTTGCTGGCAGCTCTGGCTACGAAAGTTCCCAGACATTCCAGGCTCATGGACATCACCTTGCTGATACTTCCATCAAAAAATGCTGATCTCAAGAAGACTGACAGCCAGAGCCCTGGCGTGTTCCAAAGGGATGTTCTTTCAAAGGACAAATTAGAAAAATTAACCAGAGGTGCCCAACAATCAGCCCCAGAAAAAATACTGGAACTCTAGTAACTGCTGCTTCGATAAAGAAAGCGAGCTTGGGTTTAGACCAAATAACCATCTGGTCCTACCAGAAATTCCACAATTCCCGCTATTTCCAACTGCAAATGCATTAAACCACAGGTCTACTGACAAAATGAGAGCAATTCATGAACCGATATTGATGGGAAATTTTACAAAGGCTGCAAAAACGTCAACCTTGCATGCTCCACTCGTCCAAAATGTAATTCTGGGAAATCTCTCCGTACTGCATCTTAATTTGCCTGGCAAATTAAACTGCCCCCGGACCATCTGAGGTTTGGGAACTGGATTTCATGTAGCTCCCCCCATCTCCTGGATACAAGCATGTTTCTGTCACGGCTTGTCAGTTTTCTCACTGGACTGAAGCTTCCACTTGTAGACAGGCCAGTGCCTCCTCTGTGGCTAAAATTCTAGCAGAAATGATGATTCCCTTCCCAGGGAACCCCTCGTGAACTACACAGTGACCAGGGCCCCCGTTTTACCGGTCAGATGCTTCTCCGTTGGGCACTGTGGGCACTGGGCACTGGGCTAGCTTCACATAAACGTTTTCCACACTGTCCTCGATCCTCACGGCTGCTCGAATGCACTAAGGACACCGTTAAGATTCAAGTGGCAAAATGTGCAGATTCTAAATACCCTGGCCAAAGGCATGGCCAGGAGTCCTTCTAGATCATAGATCTTCCCCCTTTTGGAACTCATGCACTCTCTCCCTTAGAGATAGGCCCAGGACCACCGTTCATTTGGCCCCTGCCTCTCTGGATCCACAGCTGATGAAAAGAGAGCTCTTCAATATCATAAAGCTCTAGTTGCTTCTGTTGAAAAAAATCACCATTCTCTGGTACGGCTGGGTCTTCACTGTGGACTCCCAGCAGAGAAACGATCTTCTGTCATCGCCCTTCACAACCTGGAGAATTTGTCTCTTGGAAAGGACGCCTCCAAAAAGACCCTTCGTCCTCGCCACGTGGCCCATCTAAACTAAACACCAACCCGACCGGACCTGCTCGCCCTCCGAGGATGTGAGAGCCAAGATCCCCGGAACTGAAACACGTAACATCTGGAGAGACCACTTTCCCCAGCAGTCCCGCCCGGGCCTGTAGACCTTTGTCCTCACTGTTGCTGCTTCTATCTCTTTTGTGATAGAAAACGCCCTTGATCTAATGCATTGCCCAATCTCTTGCCAAAAAGGGGAAACCTTTTCAAACAGGAACAGCCTCATTAGGACCCTGTGAGCGTTTCTGAAGGGCGACAAGGTTCATAATTCACAAGTCTTTCTTTTATCTCAACTAGGAACAGACCCTAGATTCATAGGGTCCAAATTCATAGTTTCTGAACTGGCAACTTTATAGACTATTAGTGGTAACACACATGGTTCTAAATAGTTCTTTTGAGATAACAAGAGTGTTTACCGTTTAAGCAAAAACGGTACGCTTTAACCACTGCTTCAGGTTTCTAGTTTCCCAAATGCGCTCGGTTATCCCATGTACTGTGCTCTCGCACTATTTTGCTATTTTATTTCCTAGCCATTTCAGGAGGCAAACGTGACTCCAGATGGCCTTCAGAGGGAGAAATCTTTCTTCCCTAAATCCAAGTAAGAGCCAATAAATATTTTCAGACCTAGGGTTCTGGTTGAGAACTAACATACAGTTGGTTCTATCCCGTTGGTTTGGACTGGGTATTGTTTCTCTGTCTTTTGCAGAAAGGACATGCCCAGTAAGGTGACGCCGGCTCCATGCTCACGATCCAGAGAAGAGACAGACTTCCGATGGGAAATGCCTGCACCTTCGTCTCTTCTAACGCTCCCAGGACTCGGTGTGGCTTAAGCGCTTTCCAACTGCTGAGCACTTTCCCTCCCACATGAGACCCGACAACCAGGAAAGGTCCTTGCTGGCATGAAGAGAGAAAATCACTACATACAAAGAATCTGACTGCTGATCAGTGACATGTCCAAGGAAAGATGTTGATCGGAAGGGGGAAATAAGAACATTAGTAAGGGAATTCTCACTAAAGTGGAGTCAGAAGGTTTCGAGAGGGGAAGCTCTCATGCCCTTCCCCTCCTAGTCAACTGCAGACCCAACAGGAAGAGGGGCACTTGACCTTGCATGTGGACACGACTCTAGTACCTTGCTACTCCAGCAGGAAGAAGAAACACTTTCTTCATCCCTGGCAACAGCTCTGCTGATGGAAAGCCACTATAAAAGCTTCAGACTCCCAGTTTCCTCCAATGGCCTTTTAGTTTGTACCAGCCTCCCACCTTTCCCCTCTGCTTCTTCAAAAGTGTCCCTCTCCTTCGCCCTCCAGACTTGCCAATGTTTTTTAAATTCTCGAAAAAAAACCTACCTTTTCCTGGTAAAGTAACTGGCATTTTCACTTTTAAGGTTAGTAATAGATGTGTCACACACACACACACACACACACATTTTCCAACACACAAGGAATGAGAAGAAGCACCCCAAAATGTTAACTGTAGCTGTTTCCAAAAAAGTGAAAATATGGGAAAAAAATTTTTTTTCCTTTTTTCAACCTTCTCAACTAACTACATATTATAATTCATGTTTCCGTTGTTTAACTCCCCGTTCAGGGGCACCTCAGTGGCTCAGTTGGTTAAGCGTCTCCCTTCGGCTCAGGTCATGATCCTGGGGTCCTGGGATCGAGCCCCGCGTCAAGCTCCCTGCTCGGTGGGGAGTCTGCTCCTCCCTCTGCCCTTCACCCCACTTGTGCTCGCTCGTTTGCTCTCTCTCAAATAAGTAACTAAATCTTAAAAAAAAAAAAAAAGACCCGGACCAGCCTGGCTCTAAGGGTCTTCCCTGCCCACTCTTGTGCCCACTCTCTCCCTCTTCTCGGGAACAATTTAAGCCTTGCCGTCCACACCCCTGTGTCGGTCTCGCTGCCATGCCTCTGCTGGGCCACACTGCATTTGGCCCTCCAGGTCTGGTTCAAATTTCCAAATGCTGCAATGCTCTGAGAACTCCCGAGAGAAATGGTCTGTCCATTCCAAAGGGACACTGCATTGGCTGAGCACTTGGCCCCTACCATTGGGGACCACCTTATGCCATCCGCTGAAAGACTGACATCAGAAGAGCTGAGATGTACGGATGTCACAGTTCACAACTGGACTAGGCATCCGTCAGGGGCAAATGACTGGCTCTGGAGATTTCCACATCCTCTGCAGCACACGGCTCGGGACCCTGCACACCACAGCTCTTTGGTAAATACTTAACAATAGAATCTCAGCCACACTGAGTTTGCAAGGCTTCGTTATTTGCCGCTCGGTGACTGTGACAATTATTCAGTCTAACACGGTTTCAGGGTAATTAAAAGAACAAATTGGTCACTGGGACTTCTTTGTAATATAATCTGATTCTCAACACTCACCCAAGTGGGGCTCTTCCTCTGATTCTGGAACCGGCAAAAACATTCCTCTGTGGCATCCAGCACGTCCCGCTTCTGAGATCTAAACCCCAGGTAATGTCTAAATTCATACTTTCTGATTTCCTTCTCCAGACCTTGTTTACAAATTTGCATTCTGTACCATGACTTTGGCTCGCAAGACCCAACTGAATCTCGCAGGAAAGAGGATGTGCAAGTTAGCGGACTTTATAGCCACTCGGACAATAATTTGGACGACATTTCCACAAAGGTAGCATCCAGGTACAGTAACCAAAAGAGAAACGTTCAGATCCCTTGATGAAACAGGGAGAAAGATCAAACGTTTGGTGAGCCAGCCCAAGCATGATAAAGACCTTCCGGATATTCTAGATCTTATTCAATGTATAAGATGCCATCCTGCTAGAGATGTAAATTTGATGAGCTTTACAAATTTATAATATTGGAGAAACCAATGTCAGGACACATGTTCTCAAGGTTTCCGGTTAAAAACCAAAATGAAATAATTTGAGGATTGAAAAGAACATAACCTTGAAAATGGGGGGAAAAAAAGCTACAAGTCCTCTATCCTCTCAGAAGCAACGCTTTGCAGCTTTGCCCACATCATGCTGTTTGTACCAGGGAAGGGAACCAACAATTACTGAGTGCCGCCCGCCACGGGCATCGGCCAGCCGCGGCCCCTCAGACTAACCCGGCCTGCGGTCTGTTTTTGTACAACCCGTGACCTAAGAATGGTTCTTACATTTTTCAGAGGCCGAAAAACAAACGAAGAACGTTTTGTGACATTTGAAAAGTGTATGAAATTCCTATTCCAGGGGCGCCTGGGTGGCTCAGTCGGTTAAGCGTCCGCCTTCGGCTCAGGTCATGATCCCGAGGTCCTGGGATCGAGCCCCAGGACCTACAACCTGCTCAGCAGGGGGCCTGCCTCTCCCTCTCTCTGGCATTCCTCCTGCTTGTGCGCTCTTTCTCTCTTTCAGTCAAATAAATAAATAAATCTTTAAAAAAAATAAATTAAAAAAAAAAAAAGAAACAAATTCCCATTCCCACGTCCATAAATAAAATTTTACTGGAACACAAACAGACAGGCCTTCACTTACATACCATCTACGGCTGCTTACATGCCAGAATGGCGGAGCTAACCTGGTCCAAGAGATCTGGTGGTCCACCGAGTCTAAAAATTTGACACCTGGCCCTTTTTGGAAAAAAATGTCTGCCTATCCATGTATTTACTGTATGCTGAGCACGTTAGAAATAGTAGCAAATGCTATGCTTACATATACAGATGAGAAAACTAAACACACGCAGAATTTAAGCCACCGTCACAAAGGACAAGCTGAGTGAATCATGATGCTGAAATTCAGAGCTGAGTCCGCTTGTTTCCAAAGCCGTCACCCCGGAGCTCAGACGACGCGACACCACGCGTCTTACGATTCGTACGACGTCACCTTCCTTTCCCGGGGATGGCACCACATGTGCTTGACGCGTCATGATTTATGAAAGCATTCCTTCACCGCCGGAACTAGGCCCTGCCCCTCGCACATACCAATGAGGCCAGAAATAAAATTTTACAGATGTGCGGGGCTTGCCTAAAAAGCAGCAGTAAGATTCAAAATACTGAAGCAGGTTTTGAATACGGTTAAAAGGCTCTAGCTTTTTCTGGGTTTCTCTGCACGTAACTCTGAAGAGGTCGATTACCCTGGATTTCCTCGGGTCTCAGACATCACAGGCTGCACGGTACTGCGGGAAAGAACAGGACAAGGGAAACCCGGGTTTGGGGGGCGGGGCACGGGGGGGATGCGAGTGTGGCGCACGCCTTCCCGTCGCACTGAACACTGCACAACCTTTAGCCTACGTAAGCGGAGCACAAAGGGGGAAGAGGGCTTTCCCCTCATTCTGGGTCTCACCTCAGCCCAGTGACTGATAAACACAGTTTGCTCACAGGCTCAGGCCATTTCTCTTAAGCGCTTGCTAAATCCCTTGTTACACTCACTTCAAGAGGGAGATTTCATGGAGGTAAGAAGCCAAGTGAGGACACAAACAGAGGCTGGAGGGATGTGGCCTCAAGCGAAGGAACGAGGCAGCCTCTAGAAGCTGCGAGGCGGCAAGGATCCTCCCCGAGGGCTTCCAGACACACCTGGCTCTGCCACAGCCTGATTTTTGACCTCTGGCCTCCAGAATGGTGAGACGTTTCTGTCGTTCTACGCCCCCCACCCTACTCCGCCCCCCATTTAGTTATTACAACGCAACACAGCCCCGCACAGCCTCCGCGCGATTGCTTCTCTCCTCCTCGGTTTTCTCTGACAATAGGCCACACAATTTCTGCCCTCGGGCCTCCCTCCGCTGCTATCTGTGTGGCCTCTCAACCCGGTGTCCACCTCCCCGCGTGGTTGACAATGAACGTCTTATCTCCTCCATCGGCAGTTAGGCTCGGAAGTCTGGAACTGTCTGATGGGGGTTAAACACTGAAAACAGCTACCAGGTTGTTTCTAAGAAACACACTTAGGGCCAAGTGATTCAGGAAGAACGAAAGGAAAGAAAGAGACAGGTGCTCATGACCCGCCCAAACGACAGGACAATGGGAACCACGACAAAGAGCCTGTGAGGAGCTGGGACGGCCACACAGAGCCGGCTCACCCGCTGGGGGAGAAGAACCCGCAGGGCGGCAGGGGCACTGCAGAGGGCCAGCAGCGCCCAGGGGCTGGGGGCGCGGCCACATTCCCCCTAAGGCGGGAGACAGGTCCCCTCGAAGGGCCAAGGCCAAGCAGGGCTAGTTTCTCTGCAGGACAAAGACTTCTTCAGGAATAAGCATGATCAACAAAGCTTGAAAATACCACCTTGAAAACAGAAGGAACTGCAGACTGGATACTTGCAAAAACAAAAACCGGAGGAGTGTCCTCTGGTATCAGGTAAGAAGTTAAGGCTCCCCTCCCCGGGGCAGTGGGCCAGGGCCAGGGGCCATGGAACAGTAACAGGAATCAGTTACTCAAGAATATACAATCCGCTGCCTATGTGAGCACCCAGTGCAAAAGTTACTAGAAGTGAAAGGAGAACCCGATGGCAAATGACAGAATACAGAACTCACTAAGCCTCTTGCAACACGGAAGAGAAAGCGCAAAGGATCACTGGCTCCGTTAGGGCACGGACAAAAATGAAGATGTTCAACAATGCTGTGACACACACAAATGGGACAACAGACTGTGCTGATGAGACAAAAATCAATGGAAATTCTGGAGCTAGAAATGCACAGAAAACTTTCCAATCAAGTTAGAATAAAAAATGCTCCCGGGGTGCCTGGGTGGCTCAGTGGGTTAAAGCCTCTGCCTTCGGCTCAGGTCATGATCTCAGGGTCCTGGGATCGAGCCCCACATCGGGCTCTCTGCTCAGCAGGGAGCCTGCTTTCCCCCCTCTCTCTGCCTGCCTCTCTGCCTACTTGTGATCTCTGTCCTCTCTGTCGAATAAATAAATAAAATCTTTTTAAAAAAAAAGTGCTCCCTAAATAACAAGGGGGAGGTTATGTGCTTCACGGCAACCTATGTGACCTAAAGGTTTTGGCTGCCTTTAGCTAAGGCTCCAACACACTCACTAACGTACTGTTTGGGAGCCAATAATGGTTTTTACATGACTCAACAGCCGGAGCGGGGGGAGGGGGGACAATCAAAAGAAGAACATTTCACGGCCTGTGTCGATTACATGAAATTCACGTTTTACTATCCATACTTAAAAGTTTCATTGGAACACAGCCATACCCATCATTTACATATCATCTGTGTCTCTGAAGTCCGCCAGAGTTCAGCAGCTGCCACACAGACCGTACGCCCCTCTACAGAAAGTCTGCCGACCCCGTTTAATCGATGCAGGGTAAATCACTAACTCAATTGCAGAATGGAGTTCTGGAGATCCAATTTCTAGGGAGAAATTAACTGACAGCTGTGCTCAGCATGGGGTCTGGGAACCACACCAGAAGAGGTATTAAAATTTAGGGCCTTGGTATAGGAATTCAAATTTATAAAGGGATATATTTTTTTTCCATATAGGAGGGAATCTCACGTGCTGTTTGGAAATGTGTGTTGTTTCAGAAAATGAATTAGGGAGATAAACGGGTGTATCAGGGAAAACTTCTGGCATCATCAGTCACATCACAGAAGAGCCACGTGTCTTGTCAATTGGAAGGCTTCATGGAGAACCTGACGAACCTTTAGCTATCCGTAAGACATAAGGCACCTGACGGTTTAAGAGCCAATCGCTATCAGGGCTTGACCGATAGCCCCGCAAAACGTGTTCACCCAGAACCTTGGAATGTGACCTCATTTAAAAAGAGGGTGCCTGCAGATAGGACTAAGGTAAAGATAAAAAATGAGGTAACTCCGGATTAGGGTGGGTCCTAATCAAATGACCGTCCTTTTAAAAGAGAAGGAAGGGCACACAGAGACACAGGGAAGAAGGCCACCTGAGAAGAGGCAGAGATGGGAGTGATGCCACCAGAAACCAGAAGAGGCAAAGAAGGCTTCCCCCACCAGAGTCTTCACAAGGAGCACGACCCTGATGCCACTCTGATTTCTGATGCCTGGCCCCCAAATCGTGACCGAAGAGGTTCCTGTTGTTTTAAGCCACCCAGTCTGTGATGATTTGTTACACCAGCCCTGGCAAACGAATACAATCCCCCCCAAAGTTTCCCTCCAATCTCAACTTCTCAGATTTTTTGCGAAGGCACCGCTGTTTTAATTTCTTCCAGAAACTCACACGGCCTCCTGTAGTGCTAGTGTTGCTAAAAGAACAAGTCAACACTGTTAACTTCGTTTTTCTTGAAAGGTTAAAAAGAGGTTAACAGTATTTTTTAAATGAATTTTTTTCTTTTGAGAGACCTGTAGATTCATATGCAATTATAACGATTCAGAGATGTGGTGGGGCTCTTTACCCAGTTTCTCCCCGTGGTAAGACGTGCAAAACTAGAGTACAGAATCACAACTCAAATACTAGCATTGATCCAATCCGGCGATCGGATTCCACTTCCCCAGTTTAACATACTCACTGGGGGGGGGGAGGGGGGGGGCGGCGGGATATATTCAGTTCTATCCACCACCATAAAGATACACAACAATTTCAGCACCAGATGAGGCGGCTTATTTACTCCATCATTAAAATAGAAAGCAAACATTTTCCCAGATACTCTAAGGTACTATGTAAGGGGGAAAAAAAACAGATGTTGCCCCAGAACAGGTTCTGAAAATGGGATGCAAGTCTCCTACCTTGTCCTTTTTATCCTGTCGGGCGTATGGAAAACACGGGATCACGGCGGTCACCCTGGACGACGACGCGATCTTGCAGGCGTTGATCATGATGAGGAGCTCCATGAGGTTGTCGTTGATCTCCCCACAGCCACTCTGGATGATGTAGACATCTTCGCCCCTCACGCTTTCACCAATCTCGACGCTAGGAAAAGAAAAAGGCTGTCTGCTAACGGTGAAGCAGGCTTGCGTCTCGGAGGTCCCCTAGAACCCCACCGCGGGGCAAGGATTCACTGTACAGCGGCACTCGTGGCTAGGACCTCCCACAGCCAAAGGATACAGAGCAAAATGGGCAAAGGGCAAGAAAGGGGCGAGGAGCAAACTCCGCGGGCAACCAGGTGCAAGCTTCCATGAGTCACCCTGCATGGGAGTCGCAGGAGCTCGGCTTCAACCCAGCCATGTGCCGTGACAATATGGCCGAAGTGCTGTCCACCACGGAAGCTCATCAGTGCCCAGTCCATCTTCCTGGCCTGGACCAAGATCCCAGACCCTCAGGGGTTCCACATTAACCACATCACTTGTACAGTTAGGCAGAGCGAGACATTCCTATCTGGGAAGGGCAGGAACCTCGGCAAAAACAAGGTTCCCAAAGGCCCGCTGAGGACCACCTGGCAAGCCGAGTTGTTACCATATAGGAGGGGATCTTCTATGCTCATTGGAAATACGTCTCAGTCCTGTTATACTAACCTCTTTCTGCTAAGTAGTATACTGAGTTTTACTTTTATTAAAGTTACATAGGAGCACCTGGGTGGCTCAGTGGGTTAAGCCTCTGCCTTTGGCTCAGGTCATGATCTCAGGGTCCTGGGATCGAGCCCTGCATCAGGCTCTCTGCTCAGTAGGGAGCCTGCTTCCTCCTCCTCTCTGCCTGCCTCTCTGCCTACTTGTGATCTCTTTCTGTCAAATAAATAAATAAAATCTTTAAAAAAAAAATACATATACGCACTGCTTAAAAAATTCTAGTCATTCTGTAAGGCTTGTAGCAAACATCTCAGAGGCAACCCGAATCAACTCTGGCTTATGGTTCTCAGGCATTTATCTTCAAGTCTCCAGCTAGTATGTTTCTATTGCTTCATCTTGAGTTCGCATTTTCAGCATCACGTGTTGACTTCTTCCTGTGAAGACGGGGACCGCACTAATCCCCACAGCCCGCCCCCCTCGTCACCTGCAGTCCCTGCAGCCTTCATCTCCCCTTGGTCTCACCATCGTCCCAATGTAGACCAACCTTCTGACCAAATAAGACGGCTACTTTCACCTCCGTAAGGGCTATTCAGAGCTGAGCCGTAAAGCAAACTTAAATCCAAGGTTTGATTTCCTTCTTACACATAGCTTTTGGTGACTTGTCTTCCCTGGAGTCTATTACCCTACATTTTCACCTGCGAAGTTTTCTAAGTAGTGACGACGTATTCCTGCTAAAACACCGGGCTGACCACCTACATTCCCACCGCGTCAGTTGCAAGCGCTATCTCCAGCTCACTGCCCTGCCCGTCTTCTCCCGCCCCAGGCAGCCTGGGTTCCCCTTCTGCCTCTGCACAGATGCCCCCCGGGGGGGGAATCCCACCACCCCTCCCCCACACTCGATTTCCCACTTTCTGTATCCTCTTTCTTGCTGGACTTCTTCGTTTTGCTGGTTGGCATCCTCCAGTAGCTTCTGGAGAAAGAGTAAAGAGGAGCCTCAAACGTTTCTGAAGGGGTGCCTGTGTGGCTCAGTGGGTTAAAGCCTCTGCCTTCCGCCCAGGTCATGATCTCGGGGTCATGATCTCGGGGTCCTGGGATCGAGCCCCGCAACCGGCTCCCTGCTCAGCGGGGAGCCTGCTTCCCCCTCTCTCTCTCTGCCTCCTTGTGATCTCTCTCTGTCAAATAAATAAATAAATAAAATCTTTTAAAAAAAAGTTTCTGAAAACTGCATATTGGAAAATTTCTGTTTTTGGCAGAGAATGCTGAGTGTTCTACCCAAGAGCAAGCCAGCCCATCCCTGGCCCTCGCCTTCCCGAGGGACGGAAAGGGAAATAGCACTGTGTGCCGGGGAAGGTCCTTCCCAGAGCGCTGCCGGGAACCAGTGCTGCGCTACAACGCTGTTCCACAACCGATACATCAGGAACAACAGGAGCGTAATTCGATTTCTGCATTTGTTTCCACACCACCTTTCACCCCGAGATGAGAAGGCAGAAAGCTGCACTGCCCCCAGCTGAATGGAACCACTTAGAAATACCCGGCACATGCGTGCGCACCCTCCCCGCCAGGCCTGCAGCCACACCCATCCACGGCTGGTATCACCGTTTCCCACACGCCTTCGGATCGCCCTCCCTCCGAGGGCTCACGAGAACCCCAAAGCTACGGCCCTTCCAAGACCCACTTCCACACGGAAGCTGTAGGTCTTTTTCAGTGGAAAGTGTTATACTTACTACACTGTTTATGTATTTTTTTAAGATTTTACTTATTTATTTGAGAGACAGAGAAAGTGAGAGAGAGCATGAGAGGAGAGAAGGTTAGAGGGAGAAGCAGACTCCCCGTGGAGCCGGGAGCCCGATGTGGGACTCGATCCCGGAACTTAAGGACCATGACCTGAGCTGAAGGCAGTTGCTCAACCAACTGAGCCACCCAGGCGCCCTTATGTATTGTTTTTAAAGATTTATTTATTTGGGGGAGGCACAAGCAGGGGGTAGGGACAGATGGAGAAGCAGGCTCCCCGCCGAGCGGGGAGCCCAACACGGGCCTCGATCCCACGACCCTGGGATCACGATCTGAGCCAAAGGCAGACACTTAACTGATTGAACCACCGAGGCGCCCCACTATTGTTTAAACCCGTAATGTGTAGCGTTTTCCCATTTCTATTGTATTCCCATTTTTTTTTTTTTGTATTCCCATTTTCTTAAAATAAGTTACAGAAGAAGTTTGAGTGCTGGTCCCCAGTCTTCCCATAAACCCTGTGCTTTTTATTGTACGATTTTGCCTAGCAAGATGATTAGGAAAGCATACGTCACATCGCAGTAAGACGGACTGTAAGTGGGCTCGCCCTAAGAGGAAATAATAATGACTCTTACTTCAAAATTACAAGTGAGGTACATAAATAATTACCCTTATCTCTTCTACTATCAGAAGCCAATTATACCCAATGATACTGCTTTATCAACAGAGCCAACAATTTCCAAAACAACTTTAAAATGACTCGACATTTCGGACACCATGCAGCAGTATGCTGAACCGACGGAAGCTTCTACCCAGCTTCAAGTAGAATAATTAGAACACAAAAATGAAGTCTTTCAAGTCGAACTGATCTGAAAGTGACCTCGTAACAGGGGGTAATATTTTTCTACGTTCTCCGCTATGAATGGAAAACGATGCCACTCTCAGGATGAGAGAGACGGAATTCTGTACGCTCCCTCCTATTTTGAGTTCTAAGGAGCTAAGTGTAATTCCGTCGTGAACATCCTACCAACTGTGGAATAAAGCCAATTTGGCAATCGCAGGATCATATAGCTAGGAGTCAACAATCCATAACCCACAAGCTGAGAATGGCGTGCGAGGCAAAATGGCCCCACAAAGAGGTCTATGCCTAAGCCCCAGAACCTCTGACTGTGTTAGCTATACGGCAAAGGGGAAACAAGGGGACAGACAGAATGAAGGTTATTGACCAGCTGACCTTAAAATAGGGAGATGTCCCGGGATTATTCAAGTTGGCCCAATGCAATCACAAGGGCCCTTTAAACAGGACAGGAAGACAGAGAAGGTCAGAGAAAGAGACTGGAGCAGGAGGTCTCGAGCAGGGTGGGACAGGCGCTGCACGGTTGGCTGTGAAGATGGAAGAGACCAAGGACCGCCGGCAGCCTCTCCGAGCTGAGAAAAGCAAGGGAATGGCTTCTCGCCTCGAGCCCCCAGAAAGGAATGTGGTCACCCGTGACGGACCTCTAACCTATGCAGTCACGAGATGCAGCAGCCACAGGGAGGACACAAGCCTGCCGAGCCCGAACTATTTACTACCCAGCCAGTTACAGATCAATCTGCCAGCCTCTGCTGTTAGGACCGTTTCTCCCCAAAGACCTGCTTCTGTGGCCTATTTTTCTTCAGGAACTTCGGTCCCCTTATGATTAGCAGTCCAGCAGAGGATGGAAAGTCCTCTGTCACCATGGCAACTCTTCCCCCCAAAGCTATTCCTGCTTCTGCTCATAAAGATAATCACGACTGATCTTTCTTGTGGGGTCTTTTAAAAATTATGGCCAGACGGCAGCATCCTTTTGCTGTTCAGATGAAGAAGCTTCACAGATCCCAAAATAAGAAGGCAGATGAGTTTAACTGACTCAACAATGAATGGGTGTGGTAATTAAAAGATGGCTGCAGATGCTTTAAAAACTTCAAGGGGCGCCTCAGTGGCTCAGTGGGTTAAAGCCTCTGCCTTCGGCTCAGGTCATGATCTCAGGGTCCTGGGATCGAGCCCCACACCGGGCTCCCTGCTCAGTGGGGAGCCTGCTTCCCCCTCTCCCTCTGCCGGCCTCTCTGCCTACTTGTGATCTCTGTCTGCCAAATAAATAAGTAAAATCTTATAAAAAAAAAAAAAAAGAAGTGGAGTCTAGGGGCACCTGGGTGGCTCAGTTGGTGAAGCGTATGCCTTTGGCTCAGGTCACGATCCCAGGGTCATGGGATCGAGCCCCACATTGGGCTCCATGCTCAGCATAGAGCCTGCCTCTCCCTCCCCTCCTTCTTCCATGCTCTCTCACAAGTAAATAAATAAAATCTTAAAAAAAAAATAGTGGACTCTAGGGGCACCTGGGTGGTTCAGTTGATTAAGTATCTGACTTGTTTTTGGCTCAGATTGCGAGATCAAGCCCCACGTCGGGCTTGACACTCCGTAAAAAGTCTGCTTGAGATGCTCTCGCCCTCCGCCTCTGCCCTTCCCTTGCCTGCACGCCCGCCTTGCACACACACACACTCTCTCTCTAAAATAAAAAAAAGAAAAAGTGGAGTCTATGTTCCCCTTCCCTCGGATTTGGGAGGACTCTGCTTGACAACAGAGGTCACAATGTGCCAACTTCAGGGCCCCGACCTTCCCAGACTGGCAGCTCCCACTCCCGGTCTTCCACGCGATAAGGAAGCTCAAGCAGCCCCGGGGGGAGGTCCTGAGGCTCCCGACCCCGCTGCCAGGCGGAAGCCAGCACCGACTTACCAGCCACACGAGCGGGTCACATTCGAAGTAGACCCTAGAGCCCCAGGTAACCATCCTAGTCGCCATGACACCTTTGTGAGTCAAATACACAATCGCTGTTTTAAGCTGTTAAATTCTGGGGTGATTTGTTACACAACAGAAAACCGAAATTTGGGTCTTTCAGAACAGCTTACCACTCTGTGGGCAGGTTAACTGACCAGGATAAAATGTTACAACGGCCTTTCAGCCACCTTCATTGTGGGATTTCAGCCGTCTCTAGGGAAGCTGGCGCAGACATCTCTCTGCATATTTAAAACAACTCAGAGGGGCACCTGGGTGGCTCAGGTCACGAACTCAGGGTCCTGGGATGGAGCCCCGTTTTGGGCTTCACGCTCAGAGGTGGGTCTGCTTGTCCCCCCCACTCGTGCTACCCCCCTCTCAAACGAATAAATAAAATCTTTACAAATAAATTAAAAGTCAGTAAAACGATTCAGAGATAAGAAGGGAAAATGAGAAGGCCCTGTGTCTGATTAAGTGGTGTTTTAAAGGTGGGGAAAGAGGGGCGCCTGGGTGGCTCAGGCAGTTAAGCGGCTGCCTTGGGCTCAGGTCATGATGCCAGGGTCCTGGGACTGAGTCCCGCATCCAGCTCCTTGCTGGGGGGTAGGGGGTCCTGCTTCTCCCTCTGCTGCTGCTCTCCCTACTTGTGCGTTCCCTCTCCCCAACTCTCTCTCTCTCTGATAAATGAATGAATGAATGAATGAATGAATGAATAAATAAAATCTTTAAAAAACAACCGGGTAGGGGTGCCTGACTGGCTCAGGTGGATAAGTGTACTACTCTTTTTTTTTTTTTTTTAAGATTTTATTTATTTATTTGAGAGAGAGAGAAAGAAAGCATGAGAGGGGAGAAGAAGGTCAGAGGGAGAAGCGGATTCCCCACGGAGCTGGGAGCCCGATATGGGACTCGATCCCAGGTCTCCGGAATCATGACCTGAGCCCAAGGCAGCTGCCCAACCAACTGAGCCACCCAGGCACCCCAAGTGTACTACTCTTGATCTTGGAGTTCTTAGTTTGAGTCCCGCGTTGGGTATAGACATTACTTAAAAATCAAGACTTAAAAAAAAAGAAAAGTGGGTAATGGAAGGAGCGATGACCAGGAGACATCAGCGCAGATTTCCGTTCCTGGCTCAGGAAGGGGCCTCTTACATGAACTAAATCAATTTTTTCTTCCTTTTACCCCGTTTCTCATCTCTAGGACCACACACTAAAAACCAGATCATTAGTACAATACCTAGTACAGAGAGGACTGTTTGTAAAAATCAATCTCTGGACCTAGACAGTTCATGGGAAAGAGAAAAGTCAGGAAGCTAACCTATTATATTCTAAATAAAAACATAATGTCGGGGCGCCTGGCAGGCTCAGTCGGGAGCATGGGAGTCTTGATCACAGGGTTGTGAGTTCAAACCCTTCCCTGGGCATAGAGATTACTTAAAAAACAAAACGGGGGGGTGGCGCCTGGGTGTCTCAGTGTGGGTTAAGTGGCTGCCTTCGGCTCAGGTCATGATCTCAGGGTCCTGGGATCGAGCCCTGACATCAGGCTCTCTGCTCAGCAGGGAGCCTGCTTCTCTCTCTCCCTCTGCTGCTCTGCCTACTTGTGCTCTCTATCTCTCTATCAAATAAATAAATAAAATCGTCTTTTAAAAAAAAACAAAGACAAAACAGGGGCGCCTGGGTGGCTCAGTCACTTAAGCGTCCGACCCTTAATTTCGGCTCAGGTCAGGATCTCAGGGTCCTGGGCTTGAGCCCTGCCTCGGGCTCTGGGCTCAGCTCAGAGTCGGCTTGAGATTCTTTCTCCCTGTGCCCCTCCCCCTGCTCACGTGAGCTCTAGAGCAAGCTCTCGCTCTCTCTAAACAAATAAATAAAATCTTCGAAGAGTGAATGGTTAAAAAACAAAAAACCCAAACACGCAAAAAAGAAAACCCCCCAAAACCCATAATAGAACTATACAAGCAATCCCCAGACTTCACGTTGAGTGGTTTTTGAGACCTCACGACTTCTAGTTAGCAAGTGGTGGTTATAAAACACTCAAACCCAAGTAAAACTGAGTTAAACATACAATCGTATTTCAAGGTCCGAGAGTTTCTCCTAAAGATACACCCGGTATTTTGAGCAGAAATCCAACAAACACTTCGCAATGGGGTCCTGAGATTAACTATGCTCCGACAACAAAGGAGGGCGCTGAACCCTGAGAACGTGGAAGGGCAACATTATTTGCTTTCGAAATCCAGTGCACCCAGAAATTTCTCCTCCACTCACAGGACACCACCTCCTGAACAAAAACTATTATCCCACTCTTCTAACGGCTACTGAAACTTGAATAGGACTGGCAAGATATTACAACATTCAAACCTGGCTACACTAGCCTTTTTTTTTCCCAGAGCCCTCCACCACGCTTCCAGACTTTTGTATTAAAGTCCGCAAAGCGGAAATGTTGGGCTTCAAGACTCCGGGCAGGTATAGCACCTGTTACTCGTTCACAAACGTTCCTTCACTTACATTATCCACAGGACTATGTATAGTGATTTCCCACCTGGAAGAAGGGCTTCACAGATCCTGTAAAGCTGACTCCACAAACACCACCGTCCCCATATGCATGACTAATCCCTCAGCATCTAAAACATTTTTGACTAATCCAAAAGTCACCCAGGTTTTCTTCTACAAATATTTCGTTGGAGGCTTCACGTTTACGTCCACGATCCATTTCATTTTCGAAATGGTGGGAAGTAGGGATGGCTTTTGTTGCCGTTTTGGCAGCTCACACCGATTGTTCCCGCACCACTTGTTGAAAGTGCTGGTGCACTGGACCTCCGCCAGATATACAAACGATCAGTAACTGCGTACAGTGCTGGACGCTTAAGGGAACGAGCTAAAAAGGAGACCCGCTTGAAATCGGTCAAAGAGCTTTGTGGACTCAGGGAGGTGAAAAACGGAGCCCCAGTCCCGTTTCGGGGGGGGGGGGCGGGGAGCGGGGTGGGGCACCGGCTTGACCTCACTGAACAGAGGCGACCACGGCTCTTGGACCTGAGACACCGGTGGCAGTTACGCTGGGCCAGGGCCTCGCCGCTGGACACAGCAGAGTCCCACAACTACGAAGATGATTAAATGTCTATCACCTTTGAGGCAGAAAATCAAAGGAAGCCCACGGGAACCAGCACGTGCGCTCCGGCGCTCTTGAAACCCTCGGCACAAACACCCCCTCCGCGCCCAGGCTGCTGAGGAGTCACCTGCGAGCTTTTTTTTTTTTTTTTGAAAACGCCGATTCCCAGCCAGCCCGCGGGATCCGAAGCTCCGAGGCGGGGGCGGAGGGAAGCGGCTTTCTAAACGACCCCAGGTGAAGGCAGGGCGCTGCCTGGGCTGGGGACGTGGGCGGAGCCGTCCCTCGCATGCCCGGGGTTTGGGACCAGCCTGGAGGGGACGGGGAAACCGGACGGGCACAGCCAGGGCCGTCCCTCGCCGCGTGCCCGACACCGAGGCGGTTCCCGTCGGCCTGCGCCCACCTCTCCTCGACGCTGTGACCGCCCCGAGGTCGCCCTTCCGGGCCAGGGGCCGCCCTCCTCCGCGTCTCCCGGGCGCCGCAGCGGTGGCGCGGAGGCCGCGTCGTGGCCGTCCCGCCCCGGAAGGGGGAGCGGGCGGCCGCGGAGTGGTCCCAGGCGGGCGACGGTCCCCGCCCGGCCCCGCAGCCGCGCGCCCGGCGCTTTCCCCGGCGCGGCCCGGCCGCCGGCGCGGCCCCCACCTGGTCTCCTGGTTGCTGAACTTCTTAGTGACCACCTTGCCCAGCTCCAGGCCCAGCCGGTCGGCCACGCGCTGGGACAGGTCCTGGTGCGAGCTGCCGCTGAAGAGCACGATGTTGGGCATGGCGGAGGCGGCGGTGGCACCGGAGGCTGCGACGCGAGCGGGAAAGCGCGGCTGTCGACCAAAGGAGGAGCGGAGTGTAAGGGAGCTGAGGGGGCGGAGCCGGGGCGGGGCTCGAGGAGGCGGGGCGGGGTGGAGCTGAGGGGGCGGAGGAGCGGGAAAGCGCCGCGGCGAGACCGGGAGGAGGAGGAGCTGGAGGGGGCGGAGCCGGGGGAGGAGGGACTGAAGAGGGAGCGCTCGGGCCCCCGTTTTTGACCTTTCTGCCCTGCCTGGAGAGGGAGGGCCGATGTACCAGCTTAACTGGGCACCGAGGGAGGGTGCAGGAAGAGGCGACGGACGTGCCAGGCAACCAGGAGCGGCCCCCCCGACTCGGAATACTCCCAAACCCACTGCAGACGACTGGTGTGCCACTACGAGGGTCTCTAAAACTGTGGTCCGCGGGCCAGATCCACAGCACCGCCTGTCTGTACCAGAGAGCTAAGCATTGTTCTTACACGTGAATATTTGCAATTTGTGTGATCTCTAGCTGTACTACGTTCGCAACCCAATTAAGAAACATATATCCCCTTCAAAAAAAAAAAAAAAAAAAAAAAAGCCAAAACCCTTTCCCCTCTCAGTAGTAGGTGTGTACTGCAAAAAGTTGTACTAAATTATTGTATTTTGTCAATAAAAATATTGTGAAAATTTGTTTTCTCTCGTTATGTAAGTACCTCCATAATAACCTCTCCATTTTGCTTGGTGGCCCACAAAGCCTAAATTATTGACTGTCTAGTCCTTAATCAAAATTCACTGATGCCTGAACTACAGAATGGCCCTGTGTCCTTGAAAAAGGCGCAATGCCTGTGGCCATCTGAGCCCTGACCACAGATGGAGGGGCAAGGTTGCTCTCCATGGTGATGGTGAAATTGGATCAAACCAAGGCCCCTCCAGATTCCTCATTTTTAGGTAATCAGGCCAGTTTTGCAACTTACTGCCTGATCCCGAGACCTCCCCGCCCCACCAGGGCTCCCCATATGACTGGAGTCCGCTGACTCCCTGGAGCAAAAATGGTTTTCTCAAGCAAATGCAGTCCTGGAGCCGAACACGAATCAAATGTAGGGGAAAGGAGCGTATTACGTGGGAACAGAGGCCATTAAACTGCTGGCCAGTTTAATGCTTCTCAATGACAACAGATTAAACAGGTCAGATAAATGGCTGGGTTTTACCTACCGTTGCCAAGAATTGGCCCTCCATCCACACCGAAGGCCTCCTGCAGGCGGGTTATAGCCCACTGTAACCTGATATCATATTACTGGGATTTGGGTGATTCCTGGGATTATTCAGGTAATTAAGACTTTTCATCTGGGTCCATGTACTTTTCAAATTTGATTACCTAGCACATCGAGGATTTCTTTAAACTCTTTTTTTTTTTTCTTTAAACTCTTGAATCTGTCTGCTTACCAAAAAACTGTCCCAAACCACCAATTCTGGCAGCATTTCTGCCCCGTTTTCATTCTTCCTGGAGACGTGTATGTGCTCTATTATTAAAAAAGAAAAAAAAAAAAAACCCAACCCTACTTGCAATGATTTATTGCCTGTGTGTTTTACAGTTAATTACCATAGCAATGAGATTTATACTGATACTCAACCATATGTCTAAAATTTTTATTGAATGTGTCTGCTAATGTAATTATTTTTAAACTCTCCTAATAAAATTTTCTGCTAACAATATTTACTGTAATTTTTATGTCCTTAAAATTTTTCTCATAGACAAGCTATATACATGTTCTTTCCAGGGGGAAAGTGGCTTCTCGATAGCATGGCAGGGCAGGTGCTTGGGTAACAAAACTGATGGACTCTATCATACAGTAGAAGTTAAAGCCCCTGGTCTCTGAGTATGTTAACGGTCGGGGATTTGGAAGCTAGGGTTGAATCCTCACAAATCATGAGATCAATACTACTAGGGAGAAGCAAGCTCTAGGTGGGGGCAACTTACCAAATGGTCATCGGTTCAACCCTTTGATGAGGTACTAGGCTTGAATGTGGAGGGTAAACTGGGATCATCTAAATCATCATGAGCGGACTCCCCAGAAACCCGTCCCTGGTGTATGCGTGGACTTTAAAGGTGACTTTGTTCAAGTGCAAACACTTTCTCTCCAAAGCCCTTTATCTTTGACCCAAAAGACCCAGGTCGTGGTGACAAGACCCTGGACTAGAGCAGGTTTCTCAACCCTGGCACTACTGACATTCGGGCTGGGCAATTCCTTGTGAAGGTGCCATCCTGTTGATCGGAAGATGTTTAGCGACATCCCTGGCCTCTGCCCACTAGATGCCAGCCAATAGCACCTTCCCGCTTGTGACACCTGGGTCTCTGCAGCCATTGCCAAATGTCCCCTAAGGAGTAAAATCACGCCGGCTTGAGAACCACTTGTCTGAGCGCACCCCTGTCCTCTTCCTCCACACGGATGAGCAAATACTTATCAAGCCTCTGGTATTATCAAATTTGCCAATGTCCCATCGGTCAAAGCAAGTTACGTGGCAAAACCAGCATCAGCATGGTATGGGGCCACATCGATACCAGGTGTGCTAGTCTACCAGTAGGCTGCCACAGCGTGCTTCTTGGACAGAATGTGGAGCTGAGAGAGCCTCCAGGAAAATGAACCACACATACGAAGAAGGACTCAAGACTCAGGATGGAGAGAACATAGGCCATGTGTGTATGGGAGCTCAGATTTTGGACATACTGTAAAATAGTCATTATTTTAAGATAAAATGTTAGTGGAGAAAATAAGATATTTCCACCATTGGCTTCTCACTTCGCTGGCTCATCAATAGGACTAATATGAGAAAACACTGATTTGAGTTCATGAACAGCTTTTACGTTGTGTATTCCCCACATCATTTAACCAAGATCTTTGTATATAGTAAGAGCTCTCAACATTTGCAGAATGAATTTATTCCCAACTACCCTAGGGCTGAGAAGTGGAAGAAATGGCCCAAAGTTGCATGGCTAGTAAAAGGCAGTAAGGGAATCAGAAGGCAGGCCTTCGGGCTCAGTCCTTTCTCTCCAGAACAGTGCTGTCCAAAAGAAGTATAATGCAAGTCACATATGTAATTTACATTTTTTGTAGCCATATTTAAAAAGAGTAAAAACAATGTCATTATTTGAATGACGCACTTTATTTAACCTAATATGTCCCAAATGTTATCACTCCTGCATGTAATCAATATAAAAAAAATTAATGAGATATTTTGCATTCTTGTTTTTTTTTTTGGCTCACATGAAGTCTTTGAAATCTAGTGTACACTTTACAACTACAGCACATCTCAATTTGGACTATTTTTCAAGGGCTCAACAGCCACGTGTGGCTACTAGCAGTTGCTGTAAGAGCAAGAAGCTCTAGAACATTGGTTCTTAAGAGCAATGCTGAGGAGCGCCTGGGTGGCTCAGTGGGTTAAAGCCTCTGCCTTCGGCTCAGGTCCTGATCTCAGGGTCCTGGGATTGAGCCTCGCATCTAAAGCCTCTGCCTTCGGCTCAGGTCCTGATCTCAGGGTCCTGGGATTGAGCCTCGCATCGGGCTCTTTGCTCAGCGGGGAGCTTGCTTCCCCCTCTCCCTCTGCCTGCCTCTCTGCCTACTTGTGATCTCTGTCTGTCAAATAAATAAATAATCTTTTTTTTTTTAAAAAAAAAAGAGCAGTGTTGAGATGCCCTGATGCATCCATTCAATTGTGTCTTTTTTTTTTTTAAGATTTTTTGTTTATTTATTTATTTGACAGAGAGAGAGATCACAAGTAGGCAGAGAGGCAGGCAGAGAGAGGGGAAGCAGGCTCCCTGCTGAGCAGAGAGCCCGATGTGGGGCTCTATCCCAGGACCCTGAGATCATGACCTGAGCCGAAGGCAGAGGCTTTAACCCGCTGAGCCACCCAGGCGCCCCCAATTGTCTTTTTCTTAGGAGTGTGGCAAATAATTTCTAATTAATTATGAACTACTAGAGTTTATAAATAATTTACTTTAAAATGCACGTTAAAATAAATACAAGTTTATTCCTCTATTAGTGACATTTTTACTCATAATCAAGTTTCTTTCCCTGATTTTTATTTCTATATCATCTCTTTTACTTTCTATCATTTAAAATTTCTAATTGAGGGCGCCTGGGTGGCTCAGTTGGTTAAGCGACTGCCTTTGGCTCAGGTCATGATCCTGGAGTCCCAGGATCAAGTCCCATATCGGACTCCCGGCTCTGCGGGAAGTCTGCTTCTCCCTCTGACCTTCTCCCCTCTCATTCTCAGTCTCTTTCTCTAAAAAAAAAAAAAAAAAAAAAAAAAAATCTTTAAAATTTCTAATTGAGAAGAGTAGACTTAACATCCATAAACCCATCACCTGCATTTAGCAGCTATCAAAATTTTGCCAGAGGGGCGCCTGGGTGGCTCAGTCGTTAAGCCTCTGCCTTTGGCTCAGGTCATGATCCCAGGGTCCTGGCATCGAGTCCCACATCAGGCTCCCTGCTCGGCGGGAAGTCTGCTTCTCCCTCTCCCACTCTCTCTGCTTATGTTCTCTCTTTTACTGTCTCTGTCAAATAAATAAATACAATCATTAAAAAAAAATTTGTTTTGCCAGATTTGGGGTGCCTGAGTGGCTCAGTCAGCCAAGTTCCTGACTCTTGATTTCGGCTCAGGTCATGATCTCAGGGTACTGAGATCCATGTGTGGACCCTCACATGGACCCCCACATGGACCCGCCCCTCCATCCAGCCCTGCTTTGCTCCATCTGCACTCAGTGGAGAGTCTGCTTCCCCTCTCCCTCCTCTGCTGCCCCTCTCCCGACATGCATTCTCTCTCTCTCTTAAATAAACAAAATAAATCTAAAAAAAAAATTGCCATATTTGCTTCATCTGTTTTGTCTGACATACATTACAGTCATTGTATATTCACCTCCGAATTCTTCAGTCTGTGTCTATAAAAAGATAAAGAGTTCACACCATATATAAAAATTAACTCAATATGGACCAAAGGTAAGAGCTACACCTGTGAAATTCTCAGAAGCAGACATAACTGCTCATGACCTTGGCTTCGGCAACGAGCTCTTTAATGCGACACCGAAAGAACAAGCCAAAAAAAAAAAAAAAAACCAAAAACAAAACAAAACCAAAAAAGCACAAGCAAGAGCAACAACATAAACAGATGAACTAGATATCAAAATTGTAAACTTTTGTGTTTCAAAGGATACCATCAAGAAAGTGAGGACAACCCAAAGCATGGGAGAAAATGTTTGCAACCAATCTCTCTGATGAGGAAACTATATTTACAATGTATAAAAAATGGCCATGACCCAGTGGAAGACAAGGAATTTTTAAAAATGGGCAAAGGAGCCTGCACAAGGATATTTATAGCATCTTTATACATAATTGCCAAAACTCGGAAGCAACCAAGATGTCCCTCAGTAGGTGAATGGATAAACTGTGATACATCCAGACAAAGGAATATTATTCAGTGCTGAGACAAGATGGGCTATCAGACCATAAAAGACACACAGGAACCTCAAATGTATATTACTAAGTAAAAGAAGCCAATCTGAAAAGGCTGCCTAGTGTATGACTCCAAGTATGGGGATGTTCTGGAAAAAGCAAGACTAGGGAGACAGTTAAAAAAAAAAAATCAGCTGTTGCCAGGGGTTGGGGAGGGAGGGGGTATGAAGAGATGGAGCACAGAGGGTTTCCAGCACAGTGAAATTACCCTGAATGACGCTACAATGGAGGCTACGTGTTGTTATACATTTGTCTGAACCCTTGGAGGTTCCGCCAAGAGTGAACCCTAACGTCAACTACGGGTCTGGGTTGATAATAACGTGTCCTTGTTGGTTCATCATTTGTAACAAATGTAGTGCTCTGGTACAGGGTGGTAACACTTAGGGAGCCTGGGCTGTGTGGGGAGGCAGGGGGTATATGGACGGGAACTCTCTGTACTTTCCACTCGATTTTGCTGTGAACCCAAAACTGCTCTTGCAAAAAAAAAAAAAAAAAACCAAATACCAACAAAGTACATTTAGAAATGGAAAAAAAAAAGAAAGAAATAAAGAAAAGAAGCCAAGGATCTGTTCAGATCCTTTTCCACAGAAGATATGCCAAGGGCTAATAAACACACGAAAAGATGGCGTCATTAGCCATGGGAGGAAAAGCAAAAGAAAACCACAGTGAGATACCACTTCCACATCCGTTATTTGGCCACACTAAAAAAGACAGGTAAGACGAATGTTGGTGAGAATGTGGAGAAACTGGAACCCTCCCTCCTCATACACTGCCAGCGGGGATTAAAAATGGCGCCACTGCTTTGGAAAACAGTCTGGCTGTGTTTGTTCCTCAAGCAGTTAAACACGGAATTACCATAAGACACAGCAACCTCACTCTTGGGTAGAGAGCCAAAAATTGGGAAAACAGGCGCTTAAATAAACAGTCGACATGAATGTTTATAGCCGTACTATTCACAATAGTCCAAAGAGAAAAGCCACCCAGCTGCCCATGAACTGAAGAGTAGCCCAACAAAATGCAATACCGCCTCACAATAGAACATCATTCAGCCAAAAAAAGGAATGAAGTTCTGATTCACTCTGTGATGTAGGTGAACCTTACAAACAGCATGCCAAGTGGAAGAATTCGGTTACCACAGAGGACTGCATATGGCTTGACTCCATCCATGTTCAGAATAGGCCAAGTCTACCGACAAAGAGTAAGTGAGGTGCCGCGAGGGGCTGGGGGCTGGGGACACTGGCGAGTGACGGTTAAGGGGTGTGGGGGTTCTTTTGAGGGTAATGAAAACATTCTAAAATTCTAAAATGGACTGTGGAGATGGAGGCCCTACTCTGTGACTATATTCAGAGCCGCTGAATTTTGCACTTTACATGGGTGAACTGAATGGTACCTAAATTATACCACAGTAAGAGCGGTTCAAAAGAAAGATAAGGAAGGACATTTTTCTTCATCATTCCAACGCCATGATCCCATCTACCGTATTAACATGTCATTGTCCCGCTATCGTGACACTGAGATCGATCACTGCTTTAAGATGGTGATAGCCTGATTTCTCCACAGGAAGGCTTTCTGCGCTGCAAAATGCTAGTTTTCTAGTTCTAGCATCCCTTCCGGTCTACAAACACTAGCTGCAACTCCTCAGTAAAGGAGAGCTTAAAAAACAAAAACAGAAGCACTTCCCTTCCTCTTCTGGGGCTCCTCGGTTACCCCCAAATAGAGTTTGGACCAGAAAAGCAAGACAAAAAAGTTTCATTTTCTTCCCTTTGATTATCAGTCTTCAGGGAAAGGAGTTTGGTGCGTAAATGCTACCGCCCACTAACAGGAAGCAGAGATCCCGGTGCACTTGGCAGATCCAAGGTCTGGGGCAGGGAACCGGCAATGTGAGTCAGGACGTCCTGCCTCCACTCTATCACAGACAAGGGAGGATATGTCCAGAGGATAAAGAAACCAGTTCGAAGGAGTGGCTGCTCATCGAAGGTAGGACAGTGGGAACATCAAAACTTCATGGAATGATAAGTGCCTGAAATGCACCCGATACATTAAAATCAGCCTACAACAGACGCTCAATTAAATGAAAACCAGAATGAGACAAAGAGAAGTAATCCTCACTTGAACCCAATGAAGGGGAATGTTAGACTAACTCCTTTCCATGGAAACTGGCCATTAAAGGGTCAGCTTTCCTGAGAGGCAAGGTGAAGATGCTATTAACTGATTTCTTGGGTGATTACGTATCATCTGATGGTATCCAGGGGAACATCCTTTCCACGTAGGTCGGATCAGTCACTTCTGGAAATCAGATCAAAGATAAAGGCTCTGGTGCCTGCAGTGGGCTTAAGGGAGCTAGATACAGCATACATAATTCAAGCAGAGGAGTCAAATGGCATGGAATTCCCATACCAGGGTGTAGATGGGTGTATGAAGAGGTCTTACAGTGGCGGAGCTCGAAGGATTTTAAATGGGACACCCCGTTCGCATTGTCATGAGAAGGTGGGGGAATGCTCTGATGAGAAGAGCAACAGAGTCATTTAAGTAAAACTGAACTTCATTTTAGCGTGAGCCAAACTAACAGAAAAGCGGAGGGCCCACATTTAGGGACGAGTAAGAACAAGTTGCTGCAAATCCTTTCTAGAATGAGGTAGCCATTGAGAGAAGGAATAATGATACCGGACCTGTATGTAACACTTACTACACGCAGACCTTCACAGCAACCCTATGTAATCAGTCTTATGATTCCCACCCCCATTTCACAGGTAGAGAAACTAAGGAACAGAGAGGTTGGGTAACTTACCCGAGGTCACACAGCTACGTAGTGGAGCCAGGCAGCTTTAGCTAGTGCCTCTTACTTCACTCCACTGTGTAAGTGGGAGGTGCTGAAGAAGGCTGTCCATTTTGGATCAATGCGGTATATAAAAAGAATACTTCTTCCTTATGATAGTGTTTCCTGTTCCTAAAGAATCCCAGGAACACGATTTTGATAAAGATTATCCCAATCACCCAACATTTTTTGGAATGTTCCTGGAATACCTCCAAGCACGATTCTGGGCTTTCTTGTCTTCTTTGTTCCCTTGATAAGCTCTCCTTACCGGTCATCTAGGCCCATGACTTATTCCTAAGGACTTCCATGTTTATATCTCGGGCTCCGATCTCTCTCGAGGGCTAGCCTTGAACATCCAACTCTACGACAGGGGTCGGCCAACTAAGGCCAAATCCTGTTCACGAACTATTTTGTAAATAAAATTTTACCCATGCACACACTTAACACATTGTCTCTGGCTGCCATTGTTTCCAGCCATAAGAACAGAGTTGAGCAGTTGGGGCAGAGATCATGGGGCTTTAAAGCCTAAATATTTACTATTTGGTCCTTTACAGAAGAAGCTGGGCCTCTCCACTGAGGAGTCTTTTTTTTTTCCCTCCAGCTTTACTGAGATATAATTGACATATAACTTATGTACACTTAAGGTGTAAAAAATGTTGATCTGATACACTTACGTATTGCAAAATGATGACTACCGTGGCATTAGATAATCCTCTGTCACGTCCCGTAATTACCATTTCTGTTTTGTGGTGAGAACAATTAAGATCTACTCTCTTAGTGACTTTCAAGTAGGTAATACGGTCTTATTAACTGTAATCACCGTGCTATACCGGAGCTCCCCAGAGCTGGTTAATCTTATAACTAGAAGTTTGTACCCTTTAACCGTGTCCCCATCCCCCCACTCCACAGACCCTGGTAACCACCACTCTGCTCTGGGATGTTCTGAGTTTTGCTTATTTATTCTTAATTTTTTTTAGTAATCCCTACACTCAACGTGGGGCTTGAACTCACAACCCTGAGATCAAGAGTTGCATGTTCTACAGACTGAGCCAGCCGGGGGCTCCTTTGGCTTTTTTGAGATTCCACATATAATTGAGATCACACAGTATTTGTCTTTTTCAATCTGGCTTATTTCACCTAGCGTAATGCCCTCAAGGTCCATCCATGTTTTTGAAAACAGCGGGATTTCCTTCTTACTCATGGCCGAATAATATTCCATTGTACACACATGCACACATACACGTCTTTTTAAGATTTTATTTATTTATTTATTTATTTGAGAGAGAGAGTGAGAGACAGTGCACATGAGCAGGGGGTGGGGGAGTAGGAGAGGGGGAAGCAGGCTCCCCACTGAGCAGGGAGCCTGATGTGGGACTCGATCCCAGGACCCTGGGATCATGACCCGAGCTCAAGGCAGCTGCTTAAACTACTGAGCCACCCAGGCGCTGTACACATTCTTTTTTCATTCGTCTGCTGATCTGATGCTTCTCCTCCCAACAACGCATTCTTCCCTCATTACATAGCGCCACTAAGCATCCAGTTGCTTGAGTCAAAAACATGTGAAGCATCCTTGATCCTGACCTTCCCACTGCTTTTCACCGGCTGCGATCATCGGTTCGTTTGCAAAGTCTTGATCCAAGCCTGTTCACTTCTCTCCATGTCCATGGCCACCAGCCAGCCCCAGCATGGACCTCCTCCACAGTATTTTCATAGCTTAGCCTCCTCCAGCCCCTTCCCACATGACAATCAGAATGATTTCTAAAATCAAAGCTAATTGTTTCACGTCACCCTCCTGCTTAAAGCCCATCTATAGCTTCCCATGCTACTTGGAGAAGGGCCGTGCCTTAACTGCCAGCTTCACGTGCCCTTCCCTCACCGACCTTCAGCTTCTCTAGTCTCCTGCCTAAAACACATACAGATCTTCTGGCCACAGGACCTTTGCATATGTGCCTCCTCTCTCACAGAGCTCTTTCCACTGGCTCCTCCATCACAGGCTTGGCTCCTTTGATCTCCTGGTCTCAGTTTATAAATGTCGTTTCTTTAACCTCCCCTCAAACCATGGGTCTCCTTCCTCTCCCACCCCGACTCCAGTTCCTCTTTTTCTCATTGCTCCCTGTGTCGGCTGCGGTCACAGCATTTATCTTAATCTGTAATTATCATCTTGTTGCTTTTACATGCACATCGCCTCTCTGTTCCATTAGCAACTAGATTGTAAGTACCACAAAGTCAGGGATTGGGTCAGTCTTGGTCACAACCTTATCCTCAGACTCCAACACAGGATTTGGCCAGAGAGTGTTTTCAGCTTTGCCAGCTGTAGGGTCCCTGTCGCAAATACTCACGTCTGCTGTTGCCGCACAAAAATAGCCACACGGGGAAGCCAACGCACATGGCTGTGTTTCAACAAAACTTTATTTATAGGTACTGCAATGTAACTGTCATTTTATTTAATGTGTCATGAAATATTATTCTTTTGGGTGGCTTTTTTTTCCCTGCCTCCAACCACTTAAAAATGTAAAAACCATTCTTAGCTCAAAGGCTGAACAGAAGCATTTGGCCATAAGAAGTTTGCCCGCCCCTCATCTAGCACATCGCCTGGCAGATCCTCACAATTTTTTCTTTCTTTTCTTTTTTTTGGAAATAAAGAAGACATGCAGGGAAGAACTTAAAAATGAGAAGAAACCCTAAAGCTTTCCAGTTCTACCACTGGCTTTTTGTCCCTCTGGATTCTGAATTGCCCCAACCTCTTCCTCTCTTTCACCAGAGCATCAGGACCCTTGTCCTTGGAGGAGCAGGTCATGACCCGGAAGACAGCCCTCAAGTCAGCAACGCGCATGCTCCATTGACTCTTGCTCGGTTCCCACCGCCGTTCGAGTCGTCAGGACTGTGATGGTAAAGCCATTTCTCTCTGTTCTTCTGTGCGAAAGCTCTTTTGTTCCTCAGGCTAATAAAAAGAAACTGTTTATGCCACCTAATTAATTTAGCAAAGGTAGTGGGGAAATGTTGAGACCAATGATTCCCCGTGTTTATTAAAAAAAAAAACAAAACAACACCTTTATTTAAAAAAAAAAACCAGTGCATTTCTTTTTATAAAGAAAAGGAATAATTTTTGAAAAAAAGAAAATGAATAATTGTTGAAAACCTTTTTTTTTCTCCTCTCCAACACAGAACTCTAAAGGGGGTAAAAATTCAAAATGTACTTCCTGAAGATTTATCATATAGAAGAATCTGATTTACGAGCGCAGCTTTTTAGCAAAAAAAAAAAGTTCATGTCTCTGAATGCCAACTTAGGACAACTATCTACATATCAATTTCTCAAAAGCATGATGTGATTTTTGTGATCTTTTAAAAGAAGAATAATGTGACCTTATTCAGGCTTGAAAAAGTCTCAGCTCAAGTATCTTTGGGGAAAAAGCCATGCTTAGTAAATTATTAACCCCACTGGCACTCCTTGAAGGTTACCCTATCATAGGTAAGAGAGGGACTGTAGCCAAGTTCAGGAATTTTAGTTCAAACACACCCCTCTGGAATATTTAGACCCTTAAATTCCAGGTGCTTTAAATGCAAGCAGTAAAATAGATTTAATAAACACCCCTACTGAGTGAAATACAAAGCATTGGGTATAAATCATCTCAGGTTAAATAGAAAAAGGTTGCTTGTGAATTCCTTCTTTAATGGAAACTCCAGAGGGAACTTGAGTCCCTACTATGTGCCATACGTCTTCACATACAGACATTCAGTTCTTCCCACACCCCCATGGGCTATGGAAAACTGAGGCTCAGAAAAGGTTAGTAAGGCATCCAAGGTGTGTGGTGGGCAAGGATTTGAACTCCCCTCTTTGTTTCTTTTTTTTTTTTTTAAGATTATTTATTTACTTGAGAGTGAGAGAGTGAGGAAGAGCAGGAGCAGGGGGTAGGAGCAGAGGGAGAAGGAGAAGCAGACGCTCCCCTGAGCAGGGAGCCTAATGCGGGGCTCAATCCCAGGACCCCGAGTTCATGACCAGAGCCAAAAGCAGACGCTTAACCGACTGAGCCACTCAGGTGCCCCTCACCCCTCTGTTTCTATGTTCCATTTGTTTTTAAATATGTTGAAACACAGAACATAACTGCTCACTCTTTGATGTTGGATTTGGGAACCGGTGGGATTCTAGACACCTGATGATGGCCACCAGTGAAATAAATACATTTACGACTGCAGTGGGAATAAAATGGATATAAAAATCCATATACACATAAAATTATCAATGTGCTCTCTGTATACCCTAAATAAATGAAACTGTACCAACCCCAAACTGCTTACCAAGTGGTCTAAGTGGTAGCATGTTGCTCATCGGATATCATAATAATTTCCAAATCATTTCTGATTTTTTGGAAATTGCGGATGTGATCTTTTGTTTGACACTGCTACGATCGGCTAAATGATGCCTTTGTCTGAGCCACGATTTCGCACAAGAAACCACATCTAACTCGTCTAGTGATGGTTCCCTTAAATGGATGTAGCCCCCAATGCCAGATCTTGGGTTTGTTGCAGCCCAGGGATGAGCAGGCTGGCTGCACCTGATCTCAGGTCGCTCAGCCTGTGCATATCATGATGTTCGGCAAGGCACACACCAGAATTACGGCTCTGCAGATCTCGGGGCCACCAACGCCCCTTGCTCCAGTGCCATCACTAAGTACCCTCCACCAGCACTGCCTTCACATCCTACTGCCTGCCTTTGAAGCTGCCAGTAAGCTCTAGTATCTGGTGACTTCTTATCTAATCAGCCGAGAGTATAAGCTAACGGCAACGGCATTATTCTCGGCACTGAATTTACTCGGACTCTGATGAACCCACAGCAAATTGATGAAAACATTTTTCAGCTGCTTTTCCTAGCTGGGCTATTAATATATTTAATATCTCTATAGTCTACTGAGACACACAGCCACTACAACGATTGGTTACCATGACGTTCAATGCCGTGGCGGTTACCTTCCACTAACAAGTTTTTTACCACTGCTAGCAGTCACTAGGTTGCTATTTACCAATGAGCATAGACATGTAGCCATGTCAGGCTGAAACTTCTGAAATTGCTTACAGTCAACCATTTCTGATCGGCCAACACAGCAATTTTGAAATGTGTGGTTGCACAGTTCCAACAACTTGAATGGCGGTACTGGGTATGCCTGTGGAATCGGCGCCCTGAGTGAGATAAACATGCTTCTCTCGGCCAGTGGTTCTCAAGCAGGGGCAATTTAGTCCCCCAGTAGTGCTGAGGCTGAGAAAGCCCGCTCGAGGCTAATCTATCGACTAGCCGGCCACGCCTAGGTGTGCTGCCCCAGCTTGCATTTCACGTCGCTCAGTTTCTTCCGGCCGTTTCTTTGTGCCAAATCTTGCCTAGTACACACCTTCTATTTCATTACCTTGGTAAAGACAAAAACATGAAAACCAGAAGCTAGGAAACTGGTAGACCACAGATGAGAAAAGCAGCTCTACCGTGATTATAAAACAACATTTTGGGATGCCTTGCTGGCTCGGTCAGTAGACCATGTGACTCTTGATCTCAGGGTCCTGAGATCAAGGACCAGGTTGGGTGTGGAGCCTACTTAAAAAAAAAAAAAACAGACCAAAAAACAAAAGAAAACAAAGAAAGAAAAACAGTATTTAAGTTGAGAGAGAACAAATGAGTAATGCCATTGTCTACTGCCTACATGGAATCCAGGTCTATATTTTTTTCAGACTTTTCACTGAAAACCTCCCCTAACAGATCCTCTGCCCCACCCACAGTGGTTTACCCAGTTGTCTTAAGATACCTTGTTCTTTCTGGGATTTTTGTTTTTCCCCATACCCAAACTCAGTGGTATTTTCACCCTTATTTTCTACTTAATTGCTACATTTACCACGGTGATGATCATGGACAACCTGCTTGTTCAATATGCATTTTATGAATTGAGTGAGCATGTTTCACATGTTATTTTATATAGTTCCTTCTAAAGTAAACTGTATCAGGGCACCTGGGTGGTGCAGTCTGTTGAGCGTCTGACTCTTGATTTCTGCTCAGGTCGCGATCTCAGGGTCACGAGATCGAGCCCTGCAACAGGCTCCACGCTCAGCTTGAGATTCTTTTTCTCCCTCTCCCTCTCCCCCTCCCCCTGCTCGTGTGTGTGCTCGCTCTCAAATAAATAAAATCTTTTAAAATAAATAAGTAAATAAATAAAACTGTATTGTGGGATAATTTTATTTTTTTAATTTTAAAAAAGATTTTTTATTTGAGAGAGCATATGTGCAAAGTAGGCAGAGTGGTAGGTAGGGGGAGAGGGACAAGGTGACTCCCCACTGAGTGGGGAGCCCGAAGTAGGACTCAATCCCAGGACCTGGGATCATGACCAGAGCTGAAGCAGACGCTTAACCAACTGAGCCACCCAGGTGCCCCAAGTTGTTAACTTTTAAAACAGAGACCAGTTCCTAGAAAAGCCCGATCTAGGACTTCTCTGGAAGAAACCAAAGATCCAGACAGTGGTCCTGCTTTGGCACCGAGCCACAATTGTTTACCCCTGAGTCAAGGCTGTCCCCTTTTTGCGGGGGTAGCAGTCTCCCCTGTGCCATGCCCCAACGGTCTCTATTTCATTCCCATGGAGGTCAAGTGTTCCATTTGTCGTTCTGCCATGCCCTAGCTGCACATTTCCATCACCGTCTTGGCTCTTAAAGGCGGCTGATTTTCCTCGTCTACCTCTAAGCCTTAGGACCCATTTAAATTAACGCACAAATAGCTGCCTGGCTCCAATTATCCTGGGCCTGCGGCTTGGGACATGCATGCATCTGGAGAAATTTAATTATCCTCCTAGAGAGGGAGTGTGCTTTTACTGTGAAGGAAAAAAAAAAAAAAACCCGAAGAGCATATCGAATACGTCTGTATAAATGTTGCCTTAGCATGGAGGTCATGAAGCAGGTGCTTCTGCACCGGCCTCAGCAGAGCCCCGCAGCACGGCTGAGGTGGGGGAGTAGAGACCCAGACTATTGACGGATATGTGCTCCTTATGGCAAAGGATCTGCCCCTCCCTCCCTCGATGCCTTGTACTTTGAGAGAATTAAATATAATCCCAATTATGAAATAAACAATGCATCCCTAAGAAAACCAGTAACAGTAGAATTGTCTATATTTTGATATTTGTTTCAGATACTGTTGGTTGGCCATTTTCCTTTCCATTTGGATTATATGCAGCTTTAGCTTAACCGAGATTTGCAGGTTTAGCTTCACTCCCCAAACAGCAATTATTTTAGGAATGTGTTTATATTTTAATTGTCCTCTAGAAAAAAGCTTTTATTGAATCATCATTGTTCCAGTAAGAATTTTCATTTTTTTATTGGGCATTTTCTCTACGACTTGGGAAAATTCAAATATGGCAAGTATGGGTCTCATGGTGAATTCAGCATTGTAGAAGGGAGGGAACCAGAACTTTCTATTTGAGCTTTCTGAAATAGAGCAACTTGCAGCAAACTTGTCTTTCTTTCTTTCTTTCTTTTTCTTTCTTTCTTTCTAAGATCTTATTTATTTATTTGACACACAGAGAAATCGTAAGTAGGCAGAAAAGCAGGCAGAGAGAGAGGGGAAAGCAGGCTCCCTGCTGAGCAGAGAGCCCATGCGATGCGGGGCTCGATCCCAGGACCCCGAGACCATGCTCTAAACAGAAGGCAGAGGCTTTAACCCACTGAGCCACCCAGGTGCCTCCAAACTTGTTTTTCTAAAATTAGAAGAAACATAAGAATGATTTACCTCTTGGTGATTTTATTGGTATGTGTCTTAAGATCGTATACTGTTAATTTTTAAATTTGGGAAAAAGGAAACTCCAAAGAAAGCAACCAATTATCTTGAATTAAAGATCATCATATGCAAATGAAACCTTTAACTGTCTTATTAAACTAGTATTTCACTACAGTTGCATTACAGATATAAAAATTCAGAAAGAAACACTGGGGAAACTTCTAAAGAGAGAAATAAGGTTTTCCTAGAAGTTTTTCTTTCCATAGCCCCCACACCTTCTTACAAAGGAGAACAATTTCAATTGTGCCTACTATTGGAATGATGAATAACACAAGCCAATCACGTAGTATTGTCCAGCTTTCTGCTGGAAACAAAATGATAAAACTCTACATACCGTATTTGGCTGTAACATATATTAAGCCCCTATTATGCATTCTCCAAGCACTGTGCTAAGTGTTCGTGTTTATTATTTCCATTAATCTTCACCAAAGCCAAAGGAGTATGAATTCCTATCTCCATTTTGCACATGAATAAACTGAAGAACAGAGGATAAGCCACGTTATTGACGGGACACAGCCGAGCTGGGGTCTGAACCCCGGTGGAGCTGATCTCCCGAGCTTGTCACCTGAGCTAAATGCACACACTGTCCCCGCTTACTGCCACGGTTTTCTGTGATCCTGTGATTCCTATGTGTTAAGAAAAAGGACAGCAAAAGCTGAAGTGGCTCAGCACCTTTGCTCTTCACACATCAATTTTACGAGTCCTCTGTTTTACACGAGGCCAAACCATCCAAGCCAGCAAGCCAGGTTCACCCCTTTCCCTCCCAGAAACCGCTTTGTGATTTCCTGCTGAGAAAGGGTTCCACTCCCAGGTAAACACATTTCAAAGGCCATTGGAAACACAAAACTGATCATATTTTTGAGAGGTTAAACTTGTATTTGAATATGGGGGGAAATCGGTATTTGCTCAGAAGAATAGAGGCAAGATTGACACTGAAGGTCGATGAGTCATGTTGTGTGTTCAGGGGAGTCAATAAGATCTTTCCATTAGCTGAGTTTTTCATGTTTAGAGTACAAAGCATGAAATTCTCTTGAATATGGATGAGCTGAAACAAGTCTTTTTAAAAAACGTTTTCGGAGAAAGTATTTTTTTGAAGAAGAGAGAGAGAGATGTTCTTCATGTACCTGGAGAAATGACCTGAACCAGCAGGAAGCCACCCCAGGAGAAACAGTACTGGCCTTGACGTGATAGCCACTGGGTTTGACTGGGGGGTCTTGCTAAACTGAGCTGGTGGAGTTGTGCAGTGCACAGCCTATGTACCCATACATGGCAGCCCCAAGGGAGCGGAATCTCTTTGGCTTTTGGAAAGTTCCTCTTTCTGTTTTCTGATCTGCTGGATGGACAAGTACAAAAGTAAAGAGCCGGTGACTTGGACAAATATTTTGATGAGCTTCGCTTTAACCCAAAAATGGATTGCCAAGTAGGTGAATATAGAATTGGGTTTGAAAACTAATTTAAGGGGTGTCTGGGTGGTTCAGGTAGTTAAATGTCTGCCTTCGGCTCAGGTCATGATCCCCGGGTCCTGGGATCGAGTGCCATGTCAAGAATCCCTGCTCCGCGGGGAGCCTGCTTCTCCCTCCCCCTGCTTGTACTCTCTCACTCTCTCTCTCAAATAAATAAAATCTTTTTAAAAAGTTTAAAAATAAATTTTAAGATATAGAAAAGGAGTCAGTTGTCTTAAGAAATCCCCTGGTGAATTTTTTCATAAAGAGAGAAAGCCTTTCACAAAGTAAATAATTACCCCTTTTAACTAGAAAAATTTGGATTTTCCTGCCTTTGTTTTGCCTCAAATAAAGTATGTTGAAATGAAGGACATTGGTCTGGGATGTGACCTGGGCTGTGGAATTTTTAAAAGATGTCAAAACCACTGGGGTAGTTGTTCTCTCCCCTTCTCTAGAAAAACCTCCCATTTCAAGGATCAGATCATTGTTTGAGAGAGAGAAGATGTGTTCTTAATTTAGCCACTAGATGGCAGGAATTTGTAAATCAAAGTGAACATATACCCAAAGCCTGCCATAAATCAAAGCATTTTTTACTACAAAAGCAAATAAAGGGCCCCTAGGTAAGTATGGGACAGCCTTAGATAGTATTTGAAGGGAAGTGCAGTTTATCTCTGATGCCTCTAGAGTTCCCTTTCCCGCATCGGTATGGCCCAGCCCCACGTTGGTGTGTGACCTCCTGGTCCGCTCCTCCTGCTGGGAGCACCACTTCTCCCGGCGATCAGGAAGCACTGGGCGAGCCAACCGAGTGGCAGACCACGGCACGTGGATTCCGCCAATCCCAGGCCGAAGTATGCAAAATGGGGCACAGTGAGTGGGGCCTTTTCCCAGTCTATAGTGGCTTCCGGGGGACCATGCAACTGGTAGAGCCGGGAAGGAAATGCGGGCACAGGATGCGGATGCCTGCTGACCCGATCCGAGGAGGAAGCCACAGGCCCGGGGGACCCCAGGCCAGCGGGTGTGCCGGCTTGGGTGACATTCCCCTGTGGTTGGGATTAGGACTGTCTCCATGTTTAAATGATGACAGAGAAGCAAAAGAACGGTCGTCAGATCCATCCCCCACTACTACCTGTCAGCAGCAGCAGATGAATGAGGCTGTTTCTGCTTTAGTTTGTTTAGCCTCAGACTAGGCGGGCCCTCTCCCTTGGCCTCAGTCCTTGCAGAGACGACGTCTTTTTTAAGCCTCAACTAAAATCCCCACCCGCTAATTTTCAGCCACCAAAGTTGTAGAATGAAACTGCTCGTCTATGGCAATGACTCAGTGCTTCTGACGGTAAGATGGGACAAAAGAAGCTTGTAGAACACCCATCTGGGGGTACCCGGGTGGCGCAGTCAGTCGAGCATCCAACTCTCAATTTCCGCTCAGGTCATGATCTCAGGGTCCCGGGATCGAGCCCCAAGTCAGGCTCTGCACTTGGCGCTGACTCTGCTTGGGATTCTCCCTCTCCCTCTCCCTCTGCCCTTTCCCCTGCTCATGCTCTCTCTCTCTCTCTCTAAAGAAATAAAAAAAAAAACTTTTTAAAACAACCACACTCATCTGACTCATTTCCACTTTCCAACGGAGGAAAGATGTAAGCGATAACAAGGGAATTTTGCTTTATAAGCACTTTGGGCGAAAAACGTCATCTTCAGCAATAGGAATGGGGAAGATGCACAAAATCCACCTGCTCCTTCCTGGGCCCGTGGCCACACACGTGAAAAGTTGGGGAAAACGTATTGAGCATGTGATTTGGAACAGCATCTAAAATACTGCTGTAAAGTAAGTCTACCTGTGTTTCCTGATATTTCAGATATGTGCAAATTTCCCTGTCACCTAGCCAGTGGAACCGGAGCCACTGTGCGGAGCAGAGCCCCCCCCTTCCTCTCTCTACCAACCTTCCCGCTGCCGCCCTCCCGTCCCTCTACTCCTGGGGAAATTATAGGCCCCCAGTTGGCAAAAGCACACCTTAGACCGATAAAATCACCGCCAACAAGCTAGAGGAAGGCTTCACGGTGGAAGGCAATTGGAAATCCTACTCTGGGCAGCACCGATTGTGCACTCTCCATGTTCTCGAAAAGTCTGGGCATCTCAGTTCCCTGCGAGCCGGAGCTGTAGGGCGCCCGGCCTTCACTGCAGGACACTGAACTAGACGGCCCCACCGACCCTGGTCATGCCAGGGTCACATGCTGGTTTTTGTTCATGAGCTCTTATTCGAGTGGCTTTTTATGCCCCGCCTCGATGGAAAGCCACTTAAAACCAGCAGTAGATGAGGGAAGGATAGGAGCATGCCGGTGGACACAGGGCTGCGGGGTGGGGGTGCTGGGGAACGCTGCAAGGTCCTCCCACCGCCCAGGACCCGGGACCAGCTGTGTCCCCCCCCCACACACACCTGTCTCCTCCCTCGTGAACAGTGCGGCTGCACGTGGTCTCTTCCAGCGCTAACGTTTTAGGATTCTGTTGTCATTCTTTTTTTTTTTTTTTTTTTGTAAATTTTAGCTTTTCTTCCACTTAGTTTTTATTCTGATAAACACCGACTTGATAAATTTTTCATTGAATAATCCCCACCATCAATATTGTATTGGTTTCAGGTGTAGAAATGCGGACGGTTTAAAACGGGGGTTGGCAAACTTCTTCTGTAAAGAGCCAGATGATAAATATTTTAGGTTCTGTGGGCCCCAGGGAACCCCCCCCCCCATGACTTCAAGACTTACATCTGCCCTTGGCGTGGGAAAGCGGCCAGTGATGGCAGGCAAACAAACAGGCAGGACTGTGCACCAGGAAAACTTCATTTAACGCAATAAGCGAGGGCTTCCCCGCCCCCACGCCCCCCTTCCCAGCCCCCTGGTTTCTGCCTCAGGTACCACCGCTTGCAACTTCCCCATTTCTCCCTTCATTAACCTCAGTAGCCTCTTCATAATATGTGCACACAACAGTTACTGCCCAGGAAGCCTGCGCTGCCTCAACTAAGCCTTCAGCTGATTTAAGTTCAAGTTGGAGACCCCTGCTCCAGAGGATTTTCTCTGTTATTGAAAATGTATGTAGGGGCACCTGGGCAGCTCAGTGGGTTAAGGCCCCTGCCCTGTCATGATCTCAGGGTCTTGGGATCAAGCCCCACATTGGGCTCTCTGCTCAGCAGGGAGCCTGCTTCCCCCTCTCCCTCTGCCTGCCTCTCTGCCTACTTGTGATCTGTCAAATAAATAAATAAAATCTTAAAAAAAAAAAAGTATGTAAAACGATGTTTAAATATATGTTCGCTTTTCTCTTAAGCACAGTCCTTCTGTTACTAGCCCCACCCTTACCATCTCCTTCTCTTTCTTTGGGACTCATTCCCTCCTTTGGGTGGGGGGAGGGAGCCTGTCTTCCAGTAGCTTCCTGAGCAATAACACATAGGAAATAAATTTTTGTAGTTCTGCAAGTCTGAAAATGTCTTCAGTATACCTCATTCACACTTAACTCCAAACTTGGCCGGCTGCAGAGCTGTTAATTGGAAATTGTTTTCTCCCAACATTTTAAAAGTTTCGTTCTATAAACAGTAGTTCCCCTTATCCGTGGGGGATTCATTCCAGAACCTCTGATGGATGCCTGAAACCTCAGCTAGTAGCACAGGCTACATGCGATGTTTCGTCCTATACGCACAGACAGGGTTTCATTTATAAATGAGGCACAGTAAGAGATTAACAGCAGTAATAATCAAATACCGTAAGATATCATATTGCGCTGTACTCACCCATTTTCTTGTGATGAGGTGACCTGACGAAACGCCTGTGTGATGAGATGAAGTGTGGTGACCCGTGACCGTTGCAGGCACTGTCACACGGCGTTAGGCTACTCTTGACCTTCTGAGGTCAGGAGGAGGAGCATATGTTTCTAGACCGCAGTTGACTTTGCGTAACCCCAACCGCGGAAGAGCAACCGTGGATAAGCGGGGACTGCCCTAGTTCTTCCGGCTTCATTTCTGTTGAGAAGCTCAAAGCCTTTAAACTTCCAAAAAAAAAAAAAAAAAAAGCCTTTCAACTTCTGATCTTTGGCACGAGTTGTTTCTTCCCCACTTTCCCTCTGGAAGCAATTCCTCTGCAGTCTCCCCACCCCAGGCTTTTTCCCTCTCTAATTTTAACATCAGAAGGTCCTCTTTGATGATAATAATATCAAATAATGAAAGCTAACATTTTTATGGCACTTACTGTCTGGCAGAAAGTCTTTCAAGCACTTTACACACACTCACTCACTTAATCTTAACATTCATAAGTGCGAGGGGCTATCGAAGATGGGGACACATGAGGCTCAGATGTCACAGCCGTCTGGTAATATTTAAGACACTGCGCCAAAGAGACGAGTGGAAGCCATGTACCAGGGAATGGGGCTTGTCACCCAGGACTTTCATGGAGAGTGATGGAGACATCGGTGATAAGCAGAATCATGGCCCCCAAAGGTGTCCTCATCCTCAGCTCTGGAACCTGAGAAAATCCTGGTCATTAAATTGATATTTGGGTGTTTCCGCAGAGATGGAAAGAGATGGAAAATGCGAAAATCCGATTTTTTCAAAATGTACCCAGGGTCCTTTGAAAATAAGTCAAATTCGCTCTAGTAGCGCATTTTAAGCCTGTTAATAAATACACTGGCAGATTTTTGAATTAGCACCAATCTCTATATTCGAGTGAACTTCCTTGAGGTCTACAAGAGTAAATGATGGATTAGTGCTAATTATCTGAAAAACACGTGCTGAGAAAGCGTTGGAATGTTTTAACCGCCAATTAAATGACCACGGAAGTACATTTTGTACTTTATTCATTCTCCCAAGTCCATCAAGGTGATGTTGCTCATAAAGCTAGAATATTCTTAGAGACAGCAGTGAGCTTCTTGTATGGACTGAGTAAGCCATGAGAAGGAGAGAGGTTTCAAACGATTTCCAGCCCGAATAGCTTCTCTTCCACACTGTTTGGCAGCACCTTTAGGGCCCTTAGACATTTTTCAAAGATCCCAAGTCCTCGGTTGAGAAAAATTCCCACTTCTCCTAGAATGGGCCCCACTTTGCCTGAAGTAAACTGATTTCCCGGGAGTTGCAAATAAAGCCCGCCTCTTACTTTTTCTTACTTTTCCTCTCTCGAATCTCACATCCACAGTGGGTCACAAACATAAAACGTATTTTAGAATATGGACCTTTACAGGGGACTCTTCGGAGTAGTGGTTCTCCGGGCGCCCGGCGGGCTCAGTCGGTGGGAATGCATGACTCTTGATCTCGGGGTTGTGAGTTTGAGCCCCAGGCTGGGTGGAGAGATGACCTAAAAATAAAATCTTAAAAAAAAAAAAAAAAAAAAAAGAGCGGTGGTTCTCAAAGTGTGGGCCCTGGTCCCACCCATTGTAGAAATGCAAATTCTGGGGCCCCATCACAGCCCCAGCGAATCGGGAACCGTAGAGATGGGCCCAGAGTTTTAACAAGCCCCGCGGGGGATTGCAGTGCAAGCTCAAGATTGAGAAGTCCCGTCCTAGAGGATTCCAGGATGAATTGGCTGCTGTTTTAGTTGCTGGCACAGTGCTGACATACTGAGGATACTCAATAAATTTTTCAGTGAAGGAACCTAAGAGAGACTCACTTAAGACACCTAATATTGGAATAGACAGCCTAATGGGCAGAGTATATCTTTAATCTTTATAAAGGATCAATAGAAAAATCCATCACGCAGACAGCCAATGGCTCTTATGTAACTGTAGTTAAAGGTGCTGTGTCGACTTTGGGACCAAGTGTCCTTTATTCAATACCCTGCTGTGGTAAATGAGCTTACCCTAGGAAAAAAGTTTGTTGTTGAAGGAGAATAATAAATAATAATAATAATAATAAGCCAAGGTCTGGCTTTTTGGCTTCACCACCTGGAAGCTTTAGCGCTGGCGAGAGCCTTTTCTGCTCTCTTTGTTTTCTATTTACCCTGTTGTGCCTTTTACAGGAGTAGCCTCAAAGCCTTTGGAAAAGGCAGGGTATAGGTTTGAGATAAGAAGCTGCCAGAAGAGCCGCAGGCAGCTCCGAGGCCAGGGCCAGCAGCTAGCAGAAACCAGGCTGCAAAGGTGACCTTGATCACTGAGGACAAAGCAGCAGCCTGCACCTGAGATGGACAGGTGGACGCTCGAGGAAGACTCTGGAACAGTTGGTAGGATAGGGGTGCATCCAAGAGAATGTGAAAAACCCTGAGGGAATGGCAAACAGGAATTTCTGGAAAACACGCCCTGAGCTCCTCCTCTCTTTGATCAGCAGGGTGACTTGGGGGAAGGTCTAGTTTAGTGAAACTTGTCCTTCCAGTTGGGGGCACGCGTGGGCTCCTTCTGGGGGTAGACGGCTCACGGATCCTCTCTGTCTTTTAACTATACTGAAGGAACTTGAATCCTTGGCCTGCGATGTTTCCAGCAATTGTATCCTTGTCCTGTTGTGACGACCGACTGGTGGTTTATTATTTTTTTAATAATTTTTTAAAATAATTTTTTAAAAAAGATTTTATTTATTTATTTGACAGAGATCACAAGTAGGCAGAGGGAGAGGGGGAGAAGCAGGCTCCCCACTGAGTGGAGAGCCCAAAGCGGGGCTCGATCCCAGGACCCCGAGATCATGACCTGAGCCGAAGGCAGAGGCCTCAACCCACTGAGCCACCCAGGTGCCCCCCTCGAGTGATAGTTTAAAACAGACATGACTGTGGGGCACCTGGCTGGCTCAGTCAGTCGGGTGTGTGACTCTTAATCTCAGGGTCATGACCTGGGGCCCTGCGTTGGGTGTAGAGATTACTCGAAAACAAAAACTAAATAAAAGACAAACGACTGAGATGTGGTGGCCTCAACACATGCCCAGAAATCCTTGACCTTGGCTGCCATCGAGGGCCGCTGAATACAGGTGGGCCTTCGTCGCCCGCCTCGAATGAGAACGCAGCTTCACGGAAGGTGACACTGCGTGACTCCTGAGGCGAGGTCATCAAAAGTGACACCATTTCTGCCGGCCGGCTCCCTGGGTCACGCGCTGTGGAGGCTGCTGGGGTGCAGCCGCAGGGAGGAGACACGGCCGGAAAAGCAGTTAGACCGCACCAGAGAATGACCTTGGAGGGCGCTCCGCGGCTCCCTGCTCCAGCTGTTTGCCTCCGCCCAGCCCACGTGCAGACCAGGGACTGAAGGAGACGACTGCAGCCTCAGCCACCAGCTGACCAGTCACATGGGAAACCCTAAGCCAGCGCCTGCTCTGCGGCTCCCCCCCCCCGCCCCCGCCCCCCCCCCCCGCCAGTCTCTCCCGTAGCTTGCTTCCTCGAGATCCCATCCTCTTCTCTTTCCATTCTTTGCCCTTTCCTGGGATCGCAGCACCCCCATGAGCCCCATGACCTCGGCTTGGGGCGGGGATAGTGGCAAGTGCTGGTGCCAGCCAGCCCACCAGCCATGGTGCTGGACACGTTCAGGTCTCTGGTGGCGACCCCTGGTCTCATCCCCAGCACCAGGGGATGAGTCATGATTAGTCTAAATCAACATGGGGATCTCGAGCCCTTTGGCCATTGGTTTGGGGGTGAGCGTCTCTTCCAGGGCTGGCTAATGAGCTGACAGCGGAAGTTTGCTTGGGAGTTTGCCTTCCCGCATAAAGAAACTACAAGAATGTACAAGCTCATAGGGAAGGACCTTCTGGTCGTCATCCTTCCCCACTTTTTCCTGCTTGAGACATGCATGTTAGGTCTGGAGCAGCTTCTCAGCCTCTAAAGCAAAAAGCCAACAAGCTAGGGATGGAGGAGCCACAAGATAGAAAGCATTTGGTTTCCTGGGAGCATTACCATCCCCCTGATCTCACTCTTCCAACTGCTTCCCTCTGTGTTCTTTGCAGAGGGAGAAAAATCACATATGGAACCCTCAGCGTTCTGCGCGAATTTCCTCGGATATGCTTTCCTAGTTCCGAGTGCTACTTCTCCGGTCTGGGCGCACGTTGCTCCTAACCATTCACACCGGTGACCTTGAACTCTACCGACAGGCTACTGGATCCAAGGCAGCTTTCATCAGGAGACGGCACAGCATAGAGCCTTCTGGGCAGCCACAGCCAAAGCCTGATGGGGGCAGAGCTTTGAGACCTCAACTCCTTTCTCCTAAAGGGAAACACCCTAGAGCCCCTCCAAGGTCCCAGTGGCTAAGGAACCAGGATGAGAAGCAGAACCCAGGCAGTCTCGTCCCCCCGTCAGAACTCTGTTCTTTTTGGACTCTTGATCGTACTCTATTGAAATAACAGAAATCCGAGAGTAAAAGGGCTCACGGCCCAGTCAAGATCACATTCGTATCTTCATGTGCCCGGTCGCTTTCTAGTTCTCAGTCTGTACATTCAATTTTTATACATTCACAATAAAATTTTTTACAGCGTTTTATGTTTGATGAGCCCCCGTATTACAAGATGCATTCTTTTCCATCTGTTGGTCTTCTGTCCCCAAGTCCCGCTCTGCAAACCTTTCTTCTCCTGCCCTTTCTCCAACTGTCATGGAGACAACTAGTTTTAAGAAATGGTAGAATGATGTAAATGTGAGAACACCAGTAATACTATTCTATTTTTTTTTTTTTAGAGAGGGAAGGAGCCAGGATAAGGGGGAGAGGGAGAGGGTGAGGGAGAGGGAGAGAGAGAATCCCAAGCAGGCTCCATTCCCAGCACGAGCCCAATGCCGGGCTCGATCTCATGACCCTGAGATCACGACCCGCGCTGAAATCAAGAGTTGGATGTGTAACAGACTGAGCCACCCAGGTGCCCCAGGTCCTTCTAATTTTAAATGTTATTGGTGAGAAGTCTGATGGCTGCCTGATTCTTCTGCCTAAGTAATCCCTGATTTTCGACTGAACAATGCTGATAAGATTGTCGCTGCACCTCTGGAATTCAGGGCCATCATCAAGATGTTGAGAGGCAAGGGCCTTGATTTCCGTTAATCCTACCTGGATTTTGGTGGGCCCTTTTGGCCTGAGCCTTGTCCTTTTTTCAGAATGGGAAAATCATTCTTTTATTATCTCCTTAACTATTCACCTCCCTTTTGTTCTTTTCCTGCTTCCAGAACTCCTGTTACTTACATATTATAGTCCCTGACCTCCTGTCTTCGTGTGTCCTATCTTGTTCTTCCTAAATTCCGCTTTGGTAATTTTTCTCCAGAACTTTTTCATCTTCCCAAACAGAAACTTGATGCCCATTAAATAATTCTCCCTCTCCCAGCCCCCACCACCATTCAACTTTCTGTCTCTACGGATTTGACTATTTTGGATACCTCACATACGTGTCTGCTCAAGCGGCCGCCCTCATTTATTTTGGGGGAATATGCACAAGTAGAATTGCTGTCTCTAATGATAGATAATTCGCTTTCATTTTTGGAGGACCCACCACACTGCCTTCCATGGTGACTGCTCTGTGTCACGTTCCCAGCGGCGGTGGATTCCCTTTTCTCCACGTCCTCGCCAATGCCAGGTACTGTCTGTTTGGCTTTTTTTTTTTTTTTTTTTTTTTTAAACAATGGCCATCATCCTACTGGGTGTGAAGTGGTAGCTCCTTGTGATTATGACTTTCATGTCCTTAATTGTTGAGGCATCTTTTTTGTTGTTGTTGTTGGAGCATCTTGCGTCTACTTGGAGGTCACCGATTCTCTTCTCATCGGTTCCCACAGCCTCTTCTATTTTTATCTATTGAATTTTATTCATTTATTCACCGAATATTTATATAAATGTATAATGAACAGGAAGAGAGACCAGTGAACAAAATCCGCACGTTCTCTTTTAAAGCTTAGAAATTATTTGCTTTAGCTGCTTTTAGCTCCTGAAAGTGTTTTTCTAATGCCAAATCAAATTTTCATTTTCTGTTTCAGTTAGAGGCACTACGTCTCTTCAATCTGTTATCGTTTGCCAGAAGCTACCTGGTCTGGGGCTTTTGTTTGCTCTCCCTCTCCTTGGTTACTGGGCTCTATTTGCTGAGAGGTCACCTTCCGCAGGCGGGTGACACTGTTAGCATCCCCCCACCCTCCCTGGGGATGGCAAAGCTCAGTCTCTCCTCACCAGTGAGCCCTCCTGGGTTAATACTCACAGAGGCAGATAACACCCGTCCTGGGAAGGAGTCATGCATCGGCAACTTCAGAAGATTTCGTTCCCTTTTATTACTTCTACGTTTTTCGTTAGAACGCATTGCGCGTGTTCCGGTTCTGAGAAAGAAACTCTGTGTGAGATGTTCGCAAACCTTGTGCTACGATAAACCGGAGTGTTGAGTGATTTGAAAATTTAACCCCATGTTTACGGATAAGCTCTCTGTAGTCTCTCTTTTCAGTGAGAGAGGGCGGGACTTGAAATGTGGCCACTCGTGGGGCAGAGACAGGGGAGAAACAGCAAAAAAATGGCTGGTGAGGACGTTTGAATGTGGTGCCTGGGAACGGAAGGGGCGTTAACTGGGAGTGACTCCACGGGAAGGTTTCGGCACACACCTGCTAAGCCTACCATGCTTAGTCTAATGGACCAACTTGACTGGGCGGTGGCCACAGGACCTTTGGTCAAACATCATTTCTGTGAGGGTGTTTGGTTTTATTTAGCATTCAGATGGGTGGACTGAGGAAGGGTGATAGTCTTCCCTAACGTGGGAGGGCCTCATCCGAATGAGTTGAAGGCCTGAGCCAAACAAAAGGCTGAACCACCTTTGATGAAGACAATTCTCCCGCCTGTAGGCCAAACTGGGACCCTGGATCTTCCTGGTTCTGGGCTCCAGCTGGGACATTGGCTCTATGGATGTTGGACTGACCAGCCTCTATAATCTCATGAGCTAGTTCCTTACAAGTCTCTTTCTATATATGTACACATTCTATTGGTTCCGTGTCTCTAGAAAACCTTAATACACTTCCTCCCCAGGGGTAGGTGGAGTTCTAATCTTTGGCCAGGTAGCTCCACCTTCCGTCTCTAGGTTCACCGGAGAACAAAACCCTGTGCTCGTTTCCTCGCCAAAAGACTTTCAGCATCATCAGAAACACATACACACTTATGTCCATAAATGCACTGAATTACAAATTATAAACATGTCCTGCTCCGTTAATAAGTCCAAACTACTACATACATTTACTTACAAATTAAATAAATGGATCACTTCATTAATACAGAAAACAGGCAATACACGATAAAAGGATGAAAAAAACATAAACACAGTTTTCTTTCAGCCCCACTGAATAGTCTTATCCCTGGCGCATTTGGAGCGTATTTTGCAGAGCAATTGCCCAGAGATCCTGGATGCCCCCAGGCTTTGCTCGCCAGCCCTAGGGAGGAGACTGAATGGGGGTTGCCAGACGAAGGCGGGGGTCTCCCCATGACGTCACCATCTTACCTTTTCCTGTTAGACTATTTGCTTAGACCAATGCATCTCCAACCTAGTGAGAAGCTTGGGTCTCTTCTTTCTTTGTGATTTTTTTTCCTATGGCTTTCCCGGTGATTACGATGCTTAGCCACTTTGGAAAATGGCCGAACGAGACTCGGCTGCTTTGTGTTGTCTTTCGTGAATGGTCACAGCTTCATAGCAATGAAAACTAAAATGTATTTTTTTTTTTTTCAGAAAGGTCAAAAATAAAACCAGGAACAAATGCTGGTCTGTGCCCCCAAGAGGTCTGAGAAGGAATAATTTTATGAGAGATACACAGTATGTAGATTTTTATTGATTTTGCTTTTCCTTTCTTCTGAGTTTACTACTACCCATCTCTTAAATTTTACTGAGATTGAGCTCTCTTTATACTTTCCCAGCTGCTCAGGGAAGAGATGACATGAATTAAATTTCACTTTCACGGGGGTTCCTGGGTGGCTCCCTTGTTAAGCATCTGCCTTTGGCTCAGGTCATGATCCTGGGGTCCTGGGATCGAGCCCCACATCGGGCTCAAAGCCTGCTTCTCCCTCTCCTACTCCCTCTGCTTGTGTTCCCGCTCTTGCTGTCTCTCTCTCTCTGTCAAAATAAGTAAATAAAATCTTTTAAAAAAAATTCACTTTCATTCTTGAGCATGAGCTGTGCGTGCGTGCGTGTGTGTGTGTGTGTGTGTGTGTGTTCCAACTTTACATATCTAGGCATTGCCATAAAAAAGCAGACATTTTTATCAATCGGTCACGAAGTAGATATCATTAATTGGTATATTTATTATGACCATTTCCTAGCAAACAACCATAAGCTGTGTTGGCCTCGAAAAAAATTCAGTACATTTCAGCAATTCTCCAACAGGTGAGGTAAAGTGTCTCCAGGAAGGTGTGTCTTTTTCTAATTTGCACAAAGGTACCCTATGGACTAATGGCCACCTTTTTGGCTGTGGGGTTAATTAACTCTGTAGCTATTTCTCTTGTTACCTTCCCAGCTCCGGCCTCTGGCCCATCCCCCAAATGCACCATTCCTCTAAGAGTGTAGAGCATGTTGCCAAGTCCACTCATTTGTTTGGCAAGCATTTACTGAGGCTTCCCTGGGGGGCGGGCCCAGTGTCCCACCGCCAGTTCTGGAAGGCGCAGGGGCCCCTGGCAGCTGACGGTAGGCGGCGCCCTCGGAGCTGAAAACCCCGTCAGATGCCTGCCTTCTCCACAGTCCCTTGATTTCAAGGCAACCCGGCAAAGAGCGTAACTGGGACCACAGTTCTCAGGTTCACTGGTCCCTGACAGAAAATGACTCTCTCTCTCCTGCCTCCGTCAACGGAAGCATTTGGCTTCTTCTCCCAGGTGATTAAAGGTTGTTTGGTCCTTCGACCCTGATTCACGCACAACGGGCGCAAGCCTTCTAGGGCTGAGGAAGAGTGAGTGGCTCCCGAATGGACAGATAAAACCACCAAGTTAAAGTCAGTTACTAAGCATTCTGGTAAATGACTGCAAGATTTAACATGCCACCTTGTTAAATTTGGTAAACAGAAACTTGGTGCACACAGATTCACAAAAACGCATAAATTTCATAGAAAGTTCTGCACTTTTGTTGCTGTTTTTTTTAAAGATTCTATTTATTTGTCAGAGAGAGAGAGAGAGAGAGCACAAGCAGGGAAGCAGCAGGCAGAGGCAGAGGGAGAAGCAGGCTCCTCCCTGAGCAGGGAGCCTGACGTGGGGCTCGATTCCAGGACCCTGGGATCATGACGTGAGCGGAAGGCAGCCACTTAACTGACTGAGCCACCCAGGCGCCCAAGTTCCTCACTTTTGAAAACAATTTATAAATTAGATTTTCTTCTTCATGACATTCCCCTGTGTTCATGAAAAGAGCCAAGTAATTATATGCAAAGGCTGATTGATTACTCACAACTAATTTCAAAAGCGAGTGATGAAAACTGTGTCATTCTAAATACATGTTCAGTGTGGGATACGGGTGATTTGTTAACATTTTACTTTCCAGCTTTTTACTGTGAAAAATGTCGAATATGTAGGGCAGGTGAAAGCAGCAGTAATCACCGGATAGCCATCACTTAAATTCAACAGCCGACACCGTTTTTCTGCATTAGCTTTGCTTATCCAGCGACCTAGCTTTATCTTCGCGGAATTTCTTGAAAGCTACAGGTGCTATCACATATCGCTTCTGTATCTCCTCCAAACAAGGATCTATTTTTTTATGATCACAATAACTTATCACACTTAAGGAAGTTAATAATGTCCTGATGGCATATGATAATCCAGTCCATATCTGAATTGCCATCACGGTCCCCTGCGAATATTCTCAATGGCCCTTGGACCCAACGCGCGAACCCTTGCTTGGGGCTTTCACACACCCTTCACTTAGCTCACCGTTCGGCCGGTTCGCTCCGCAGGCTGGGCTGGGCTGGGCTGGCCAGTTCCGGCTTCCGCTGGGTTTCTCACTCAGCTACGGGCGGCGTCAGCGGGGCCGTTCTGGTCCTGGGGGCTGCCTGGCTATCAGAGGGTGTTGGGGGCGACAGAGCCCCGCGTCTCTCGCCACCTAGCCCGCTTGTCTGAGACTCCCCACGTGCTAACTGTTTAGCCTGTGGGCCAGCCTTCTCCATGGTCCCAGCTCTCTCCTGGGCCGCCAGCCCTGTTTCCCCATTAGCTTCCCCTTCTCATTACCTCAGTTAGCCACCATGGCGACACCTGGACTCTGGAAAAGAGTTCCGGCTTGCTGGGTATAGCGTCTTTCGGGCAATCTGGGCTTCTAGCTCGTTTTCCTTCCTTTGTTTGCCTGTGTGCTTTTTGGCAACTATTCCTGGCCTTCGGCCACGCAACCACAGGAGGCAGTGTCCCTCCAGACAGAAGCCAACCCCACCTAAGCATCCATACCGGTGGAGCCAAAGCCCCAGCCCGTGGGCTCTTAAGGCCACCTACTTCCCCTTAATCCGTGGGGCTCAGACTGACTAGGAGGGTAACTGAAACCACCCCCTTTCATCCTCAATTCCCTTCTGCCAGCCTGGCTTCCGGATGTTTCTTCCCCTCCGCCCACCCGCGCTTCCTGCTCTCAGGAGGCCCTTCCGGTGGGTGGCAACCTCCCTCCACGGCCAAGAGAATAGCAGAGGAATTGCTGGTGGATTCAAATGAGGGCTCCTAGTCAATATCTGTATTTACGGCGGATCTCTAGGACTTGCTCAGCTCGTGCGACTGAAGCTTTATCCCTCTTAAAAAGCTGCCCATTTGCGCTTCCCCCAGCTTCTGGCAAACAGGATTCTGCTCTCCGCTTCTCTGAGCTCGACTGGTGTAGACCCCTCATGTAAGTGGAATCACGCCACATTTATCCTTCCGTGACTGGCTTATTTTGCTTTGCAAAGTATCTGCCAGATTCATCCATGTTTTTGCATACGGCGGGACTGCCTTCTTTTTGAAGGCTGAACACTATTCCAGTGTATGCGTATCGCATGTAATGATCTACACATATAATGCATTATATATAAAATGCCTAAATTTGAATTAATATATTAATAGATATAATTCATTATACATATATATGTAAAATGCATTTTCTTGATGTAGTCATCTGTCAGTGGACACTTCGGTTACTTCCGTATCTTGGCTGTTGTAAACAGGGCCGCTATGAACATGGGGGTGCAGAGCTCATGAACCATTGAGTCATAGAGAACTAGGAAGAACCAGGCTTGGATTAGCACCGCGTCTGAAGCCAGGAGCAAAGCGAGGGACTCCCCCCGCTGAAGGATATAGGGGAGGCTCACTTCGTCTGCAGTCAGAGGAACGACCCAAACAAGACCCTTTCCGGGCTCCGGATCTGGGTGGGGGCAAACATCACCTCTGGCTATGGTTAGAAAGCCCACGCCTTCCTCCAAAAGTGTTTGTTTTTGCTCACTCTTAAAATAATAAGAGCGCACATTTATTAGGGCTTATTATAGGTCAGTCTCCTAAAGACATCTATTAACTCTTGTGTTTCTTATGAAAGCCATATGGCAGGAGCTGTTTTGTTCTGGGAAGCAAATTCAGGCTCAGAGACTGACTTTGTCTTGGCCAGTAATTTATTGAACACAGGTTTATTTACTGCGGGAATCTTAGAAGCCAATAGCGCACAGGATAATGTCTCTTAATAAGCCAATAAAGAAAGAACATAGTCCAAACCAACAATAGATTAATCACACCATTGTTCCAGGCAAGGGGAGATGAAAGGAATAAAGTCCGAATTTAGTTGAGGTGTTCCTTCCTCCAAGTTGGTAGCGGAGCCCGCTCAGCCCACCTGGAGCCGGGACTCCGCCCCGTTGCTAAGGCGCGTTGCTAGGGAACACGGACGCTGGAGCCAACAGCGGGAGGATCACCTGCCCCGCGCTGCCAGCTGTTGTCACTGCGGATGGGAGTGGCTTTAAATGCCCCCAGAGTCTTGGGGGAGCTTTGCAGATCAGCAAAGAGCGGCCTTGTCCAGCCCCAGCTGCGGCGGGACCCCTCCGTGCTTCTCAATGACCACGGGATGAGGTGACGCCATCCCGTCTCAGCTGACTTCACTCTTCCAGCAAAACAACTTTACTCATAAAAATAACTCCATTTTTGTCGTACACAACTGGATTTGAAATCATATCAAACCGATGTACAACAGCTGTTGTTTTTTTAACGTCTTTTTTTTTTAAGTAATCTCTACACCCAAGGTAGGACTCGAACTCATAACCCCGGCAAGCTCTACTCACTGAGCCAGCCAGCAACCCCCCCAACACAAGAGCTGTTTCATCCTTGTCTTACAGGTAAGAAAACCGAGGTGCATACATATGAGCGCCTCACCCAAAAGTCACAGCTGGGACATGGCAGGGCTGGGGGAAAAAAGGAATATGGATTTGTCACTCTATTAACCAGAAAAGTGTTTCTAATTAAAAAATAACTCCTAAAATCGAAAAAACAAACACCTAAATGCAAAAAGATTTCTTTTATTAATGAAAACTTTTACAGTAATAAAAGCCCCAGTTTATTTATAAAAGCAAGGCCCTGTAGGAAAACTTTTCTTAATAAAGCTCGTGATAAAGAGCGGCAGTAAAAATACTTGACTGCGAAAATAATTCTATGTATCATTAAATCTGAAAATTAAAAAAAAAATCATTTATAGCTCAGCAACCATAGATTTGTCCCAGGAGAGTCGTATTCGGCATTGAGTTATGAGTCTCTGGTCCCCAGTGCTACTTGGAGGGGTATTCCATTCTAGCGATAGTTCAAAGCAGCTAAAATTAGAGAATTAGCATAAAGCCAGGACCTGAAGGGCTATTTGGAGCCCAGGGTTTATTACTTTTATTCATTCAATAGCAAACATTTAATGAGTACCTGCTCTTTGCCAGGGGTATTCTGTGCTTGAGAATAAATAGAAATAAAACTCGTCTCTGTCCTCAAGGAATGCAGTCTTTTTGTTGAGCTAGAGATACAGACCAACCATTGTACTGCTCAAGAATAAAGGCCAAAGGTCCAATGAGCTGGAAGGTTGGAATTGCCTGGGGAGTTCCGGTGGGTCGGCAGGGCGGGGCTTCCTCACAGCAGCTAGGTGTCAGAGTACAGATAGAGAAATTGAGGCTTGGGGAGGTTCAGGATTTCCCGAGAGGATGTAAATCACAGGTTCAAGACCCAGAACTGGTAGCTTGTTAGGAATGCAAATTCCCTAAACCCACCTGGACCCACCGAATCCGGAGCCCGGGGTCCCGGGCCCCGCCCCTCTGGTCTTGAACAAGGTCTCCTGGCGATACTGATGGTGCTAGTTTGTGACCCACTGGCTTCGAAGTTTAGAAAAGCTTACTTTCACGTGTGTTTGCTTATTGACCAGTTGTCCAAATGTTATAAGCACATTTCATGCACTTGATTAGCAGTGGGGACTGGATTCCCGTACTTCGTATGTTGGCTGGTGGATCAAAAACACTGCATCACCTGGGGGCTTCTTGGAGCTGCAGACTCTCAGCCTTGCCGCAGACCTAAAATGCCTTAGCAAATGCCCAGGTGATTTACACGCACGTTAAACTTTATATCAATACATAAAGAAGGTCCTTGGCATTTCAGTTCACTCTTCGAGAAAAAAAAAAGACATTTGTTTATCTTTTCTTTTTAAGAAATCTCAACACTGAATGTGGGGTTCGAACTCACAATCCGAAGATCAAGAGTCACATGCTCCCCCTACTGAGGCAGCCAGGCGCCCTAAAAAAAACCCCCATTTATGATGGTGCCTGCTTTACTCCAGGTATTGTTTGAAGAGGCGGGAATACAAATATGAATAAGATGCAGGTATTTCCGTAAGCAGAAGAGATTCAAAAATTAAACCTAAATAATAATAATAATTATACTATGTGAGTAATGCAGGGAGTTTTACTCTTGAGTAGGGTTAGAGGGCTAATCACAGAGGGCTGTGGCGGGGGGGAGGTGACCTCTGAGGTGTGATTTGAAAAACAAATAGGACTTCATTTGTTAGATAAAGCAGAGAAAGGACTTCAAGTTGGAGAGTTATTTTCCTTGAAAAAAGGTCACTTCGAATTATAATTATGAATTCAAGAAGTATTTTTCAAAAATCAATCATTATTATATTATAATGTGTACTTATTTCCTGTGTTTCCCCAGGCACCTGTGACCTCTACTCTGCCTTCTGTTCTGTATTCTCGAAGACAGATAAAAACGTCTTCCTGAATTTAGTTATTTTTTCCATTATGCTATTTTATTTAAGATACATTCAAGGATGATTTAGTGATATTTTTACATGATTAAATGTTACAATTATAATGTCTTATTTCGTATCCATTTGCCTTTAACAGTATAAATACTGTGTATAGAAAAATAATTCTAAAATATAGAATCATCCTTCACTCTGAACAACAGGAATGAGAGGCATATACAGCCTTGGTTTCAAGAATAACTTTTTTTTTTTTCTTTTCAAACCGCAATTCACTCCCAGGAATGTAATTCTTATTTAATGAACCTGAAAATAAATGGTAGTTTCACCCCCACCACGCTGTAGAGAATGCAGTTTACATACATTGTTCTATTTCCCTGACTCCATGGACTGTGTGGTTATAGAAGTTTCTCCTGGGAGTTCTTGATGATACCTCACATGAGTTGACCAACAGTTCTGCCCACAACGTGGGACATATGCCATGTTCTTCTGCTTTAGTTCATCCCTGTTGTGATGTGCTCCCTAGAAGTGGGTGGGGAGCACCTCATTTTTTCCCCAAGCCACTTCACCACGATGGAATCTGTGTCATGGCCAAGGGTGTTCCCTCCAAAGATTTCCAAGCAGACCAGAGGCAGAATGTGTGTAAGTTAGAAGCAATACAAATCACCATCCCCAACCTGTCCACACTTTGCCATCTAAGCCTCGACATATGTTGCTTGTCCCACAGGATCTGATCAGCGATTTGATGTTGAGGAAATGGTCTACATCTACAGAGAAGAATAAAAGTAGATTCCTACCTGACTTCATAGAAAAAAGTGGATTTCAGATGGATTAAAGACCTAAATAGGAATGGTGGAACTATAAAGTTCCTTATTATTTCTCATAAGGGACTGAGGAAGGACTTTTAAACAAAACCCTCGAGGCATACATCATATGATTAAAGATCGATGGGCTTGATTATATCCATACTAAGGCTTTCTGTTTTCAAAAGGAAACTATGGACAAAGATTACAAGGGATGGATTGGGAAAAGATACTTGCAATGTCCCAAACCAATGAGAGCCTTATATATAAAATACATAAAAAACATCTGTAAATCAACATAGAAAAATAGAAAACTTAATTGAAAATTGGGCAAAAGACATAAAAGGAAATTAAAGGGAAAGGAACCCAAATGGTCAACGACCACATGAAGAGAAGCTCAAGCCCTTTATCAATCCAAGAATGCAAATTAAAATAGCAAAGAATGTAAATCCATCAAATAGGCAAAGTTGGAAAGCTGGATAATGCACACTGTGGGTGGGATACATCAACCAAAGCCCTGTGGGGGTGCAGACAGGTGCCACCATCTTGGTCATAGTAAGTTTCCTTGTGATCCAGTATACGTGTGTGTGTGTATGTGGTTGCTTCTTTCTCAGAAATCCGGGGAGTACTACAAGAGTACTCCACTAAAGTCTGATTCAACAATATAGCTTTATATAGCTCTGGAAAATCCAGGGAGAGGAAAAAGGGTCACAGAATCTAGAAGGAAATGAGCCCTGTTCTATATTCATCTCTGTTGGAACCCACATGGAGGAAGCAGCATCCTTTCAGGGTACTCTGGCCAGGAGTTCTAAGTGGGACATGGTAGGGAGTTGAATGAGTGGTCTCCATCTCCAGCTGAATAACTTAGGAACAAGAAACCTGAGTCGATTCATCCCCCTTCTCGTAAATACTTGAGAAAGGCATGGTTATGCTGGTTAAAGTTCAGCATCTTTAATAATTCATCTGCCGGTTGAATGATGTGATCTAACCTGATCTTGAAGCCATAACTCGACTCTAAAATGAGTGTGGTGAAAAAAGTCATATTGCCACGGGAAGCTCACCTATGGACTTAGCGCTAATAAAATTCTGACCTGCGCAGGTCAGTACATCATAATTATTGGCATTTGCAGCCTCAGAGCAACTTGGCCTATTAGCAGGGAAATATGTCTAGAGAATGGGCCTGGTCCAGGGCAGAGAAGGCTGAAGGCTGTGGGTCCTGAAGGTCTTTCAAGTCTATATTTCTTCTATTATTTCTTCTGTCCAGAGGAATATGTCATCTGTTGAGTTTTGTAACTGAGGGAAGAGCCTTAGAGGGCGTGGTGGACAGATCCTAAGGTGGTCCCCTACGATTCCTGCTTCCTAGTATTTACGTCCCCTGCAGCCCTCTTCTCCTGAGTGTGGGCAGAACCTGTGACATCCTTCTAAGTGACAGAATGTGGTAACAATGAAGTAATTTTGGAGATGTACTTACAGTCCCAACTCAGTTAATTTTTTTTTTAAGGTTTTATTCTTAAGTAATCTCTATACCCAACGTGGTGCTGAAAACCACAACCTGGAGACTGAGTCTCATGCCCCACCCACTGAGCTAGCCAGGCACCCCCCAACTCAGTTAATTTTGAATTAATCAAAAGGGAGATTATCCTGAATGGGCCTGACCTAATGGGGTGAAAACCAATAAAAGAGGGACTGGACCTTCCCTGAGGTCAGAGCTTTTCCTTGTGGGCCTGATAAAATAAGGAGCCATGTTGGAGATGCCCCTATAGCAAGGAACTGTGGACAGCCTCTGTGACCCATGGGAAGCCTCCAGACTCCAGCAGAAACTACCAGGGCTACGTGCTAGTCATCTAGCTGCAAGAAATTGAATTGTTTTAACAATCTGATTGAGCTTGGAAGCAGATTCATCCCCAGCGGAGCCTTCCGATGAGACTGCAGCCCAGCAAAAACCTTGATTTCAACCTTGTGAGACCCTGAGCAAATGACTCAGGTAAGCTGTGCCCGGACTCCTGAGCTCTAGAAACTGTGAGATAATAAATGCACCATTAAGTTCGTGTTCAGTCCTTACACAGCAATATAAAAGTAATAGAGAGGGGTGGGGTGGGGAGGGTGAGGGGAGCTTAGGAGGGGAAAGTAAAGGGAAGAAATAATAGATAGTGGCTTTCATCAAACTCTGAGCTCACATCTTCTTTTATTCCTCACCCTATGTGTATTTTAGACTACAGGATGTATTGGGCCACATCTCAGTGGGCTTGGGTAAAGGCTTGAACCCCACCAAGAAGGAAGTTGGGTCCAAGAACTGGTAGAAAGATGATGAAAAGCAGAGGAAAGTTCTAGCTCTGGGCTAAGGGCTGGTATGGAGTCAGACTGCATTGGGAAGGGTACCTTTTAGGGAACAGACTGCTCATGCTGGCTGTTAGGCCAACATTTGCCACACTTCCCGTACCCCCGTGCAGTTGTCAGTCCTTCACAAACTAATGTGCACTCAACATTCTACAGCTGATTTTCAGATCTTGGGGAAGAAATATTTATCCATGCAAATCACACATCACCATCCTCGAAGGCACCCAAAGGCTAAGAACAAGTGAGTGTGTGTGTGTTTGCATTATTCAGGGGTACTCAGTTGTCTTTTGACTGGGACTTAGTAAAGCATTTGGGTAAGTCAGAACCCAAGTCTAATGAGGGCAAGTCTTTATCTGCTACTGTCTCTATTGCATATGCCATTTAAATATCTTTAGCGGGGCCTGTGTGAAATGGGTGTCACATACTAACTGATCAGAGTTGGCTCCTTAGTTCCAAACCTAGACAAAAGTCCTGACTTATTTAGCAGACTATCAATTTCCCTCTTGGAGCCTACTGCAATCGGTCATTATTCTGTTTATTTTACTCTTCTTTGCTTGCCCCCCAGACCTGCACTTGCCCAATAGACCTCCACGTGCCACTAGCCACAGGTGGGTTTTAAATTTAAATGAAGTAAATTATATTGACTTAAAGATTCTGTTGCATCGTCATTCTGGCCACACTGAACATACACAATAGCCACATAAGGCTATTTGCTGCCATATTGTGCATCACAGATTTAGAAAATGTCCACGATGGAAGGAAATCCTATTAGACAGTGCTGAACACTACCCATTCAGCTCTTTTCACCACTGGCTTCAGACCCTTTAAACATTTGTGTCCAGGCAGTCCTCATTCTGCCTGGGTCTGATATGCATGAATTTCAGTTACCATGGTTTTAACTAAACACCTGTCCCCCAACAACATGGTTTAAACTTTAGTTACCATGGTATGTTCACTGTGAATCATTGCACAAAGTCCAAACTTTGCGATTACCTCTTCAATCCAAAAATCACTATATAAGTAAAAGAGGTGCATGATGATCAGTGACAATCATATCACCTCTTGCAATGTCTGTTGGTGATGGGCTGCCGAGCATCTGCTACTCAGCGCAGGCACAGACAGCAAAGCATGTGGTTGTGCTGTCTTCTTCCCCCCTCCCCCCCACCGAGTGATAAAGCCACATAACATTTTGTAAAGATGGATGATTGAAAGAGGGAACTGGCCAGCAAGGATGAAAGTGCAGTAAAGAAACAAAAAATGATGCTGCTGGAAGTGAAATGAAGATAGAATGTAAATGGAATGATAGAAAAAGTAGCTGATTATGGGAATGCGAACACTGCCTTCCTTTGAGACTGAACATAGGCAGCCAGAGGAAGGCAGTGAAGGCAAATTCATTGATGTAAGCGAGGAGGGTGGCTGTGATGAAAAGGATGAAGCTGTCCCAGAGGAAGTAACACTGGGAAAGAAACCCATGTACATTAAAGGAACTCTTGCAGACATTTCACAACATTGGAAGCATGAACGATAAAATATGGGAAGCCGATCCAAATTTAGAAAGCAGGATGACAATTTGCCAAAACATAGAAAAGATGCTCATTCCAGGTTATAAGTGAAATGATGAATAAAAGAAGACAAACACTGTTCACACTACCCTCTATAAGGCTTTACGAAAAAGGCCCACTTTAATTCTCACAGTTCCTAATGTTTTAAATCACTGTGTACCAAATAAATATCCATTTTACTATATTTTTTCATGTCCCTATATACTTGAAATTGGCAGTAAGATAGTAATGTTTTCACAAAAATCTTTATAGGTCCTGGAACAATTGTAACTTTTTTCTCAGACTATTAAGATCATTTTGCACGTTTCTGGCTGGCTTGGTCACCTTTGTGGTCCTGTGATCCCAGGCAAAGTGAAGATTGCCTGCAATGCTCCCTCACTCTGAGCCCCTCCTTTCTTGAGGAATGACCCATTCCAGAATGGGTGTTCCATTTTTGGCAAGGACCATGTCAATCATTTACCATCGTGTTCCACCTCCAGCACCTAGCAGTGTTTGCCCAGATTAGGAATGAATGAACAGACTCATCTTGCCTCTTTAAGTGGGTGACAGAAAGGAGTCATGAATCATTTAGTGAAAGGGCAAGACATGCAAAGGGTACTGATCAAAGTGAAAAGAGATACATTACTTGGTTGGAGGTTACCAAGAAGGCTCAGCTTCCTAAATCCCACATACCTCCACTGCCAAAGCTAATTCTGCCTAAAGTGTGAATGACAGTGCCGCAAACAGACTTTTGGTTCAGGCTGTAGAGTAGAAAACGAGAATTAACAGGTAGAATGAAAAAAACCCAAACAAACCCACAAATAACTCAATGTTTTGAGGTTAATGTGCAACAGAAAATTGAGATGTGATTATAAATACAGAGGCAAGACTGGAGAAAGTTCAGCTGAAGGCAGGAGGTTAATTTCAAGTTGATTGGTGAAATAAGCTACATGGGATAATCAGCTATCTACTTATTTCAGTGACCCAGGATTTAATTCATTCCATTATTCTGTGAGCAGAAACATTTTGTAAAGATATGAATTTCCCATGTATAGCCTTTGAAATTAAAAAGTGAGCAGGGTAGGGCAGAGAACAGGGAGATAATAAAAAAGTATACAGCTTAGTGATGTTCAAGATCTTATGAATAAAAATTCAGTTCAAAAGGTTAGATTCCGACTCTGATCTTTCAAAGCAGGGAAGCTATCGCTGCAATGTTAACTTTAAAGGAAGATTTGGGATGTTATACAGAGAATGTTTTATCATAGTTTTTGGACTGCCACAGGGGAAACTAGCACTGGAATCCATAAAACCAAACTGAAAACTAGCCTTACCCTCCCACCCACTGACACAGAGCTCCTCAAACATTTCCCAACTCTAAGCACCCCTCCACCCCCCCAAAAGGCGGAGACGAAAGTCAGATGAGAGAGAAACAATGTAATATATGTATTTCGATCCCTATGAAGATTTCTAAATGTTTGTTAAAGATAAGGAATCAGCTGAGCCAGAGCTGATCTGCTCATTTCCCAATTTAAAAATTAGTTAACAAAATTATGAATGGTAAACCAAAGAGAATGGACTTCTCCCATTGCCAAACCAAGAATAATCCAGGAGAAGTAAATTAGAGTAATACCCTGAGTAGCTCAGAAGTATCACTCAGAGAATAACTGGCATTTGGAAATATATGAAAAAGGTGCATAAATGAAGACTGTCTTTCTTAAGGCAGACCGTCATGGAAGATGAAATTCATAGCAAAAGGAATTGATCCCTTGCAGTGTTGCTGTACTGGTCATTCCAATATTTGTTAGTCTTTCTTTCCTGGAAAGTAATTTATTTTGCGATTAGACTGACTGCAGTTGGGCCTAGGGGGTCTGTGTTAATTTCAGCGTCTGAGGCCATTGCACTAGTTGTTGGATTTTATTAGAAGCCCGATGCCGTGGCATTCATCTGAGTATTCTCTTTCCACATCCATCATACCCCTTCTGGCCAATCCACTTACATAAAATATGCTGGAATGGGGACGCAGCTAGAAGGGCAATTGCAGTCAGACCAACTCTGAGTCAAATGTTAAACCCATAAACCCAGACAATAATACTAACATCAATATATATATGTATGAAGTTGAAAGAAGGTGCCCTAAGTTGTTGACAAGGACGGTCTTTGGGGGTTGGGTTTATAGGAATTGTCACTTCATTCGTTACTTCTCCAATATTTACTTGATAACATTAAATTATTGATTTTTAAAAGTGTGAAAATGGCATCGTGGTTATGTTTAAAAGTCACCTGTAAGAAGGTCTTACTAGGGGCACCTGGGTGGCTCAGTCGTTAGGCGTCTGCCTTCGGCTCAGGTCATGGTCCCAGGGTCCTGGGATCGAGGCCCACATTGGGCTCCCTGCTCGGCAGGAAGTCTGCTTCTCCCTCTCCTAGTCCTTCTGCTTGTGTTCCCTCTTTTGCTGTGTTTCTCCCTGTCAAATAAATAAAAAAATATTAAAAAAAAAAGTTTTTACTAAATGAATTAGTGTGTGAGAAGTGCACACGACTGATTATATGATTGTCTACTTTTGTGTATCTTTCAAAGCTTCAGAATAAAAGATTAATAATGATAGACTCGGAAAACCAGGCTGAGGACTTCAATATAAAGGACCATGGGAACAAGGGCACCTGGGTGACGCAGTCTAACCAACTCTTGGTTTCGGCTCAGGTCATGATCTCTGGGTTCTGGGATAGAGCCCAGTGACGGGGCTCTGTGCTCAGTGGGGAGTTTGCTTTTCTTTCCCTCTGCCCCTCCCCCCACCCACGTGTGCTCTCCCCCCTCTCTAAAATAAATAAATCTTAAAAAAAAAAAAAAAAAGGACCTCGAGTTACCAGGAAGTTTTATTCTCTAGTTCAGTGGTCTCCCAGCTTGTGTGAATGCAAACCCTACCTGGGACAAGATTTTTGCATACATGCACCAGGCATATGCTTATTAATTGATTTATTTATTTAAAATGATGTACATATACCACCGTACTATTATGCCATTATAAAACATACACAAACATAAAAAAGGCTAGATAAAAATAAACACAAGGATCATTCGAACATGTTCTTCCTACACTCTAGTGGACCTGGACCCCACTCGGGAGCCCCACGTGTAGTGAATTGGGCGGGGGTGCGGGTGGGCGCTTGGAGTTTTCGAAGTACTCAAGAGTTTGTTTGTAAGAAACAGAAATGGACCGGAGCACCCCATAGGTAATGGGAGACGATCTGGAAAGACCCAGAGCTGCTTCGAGGAGCCCTCTCAAAGAACTGGGATGGACTGAAAGCTGTTCTAACTGGATAGGATCTAAACAAGGATCACTGCTTCCTTGTATGCTCCTTTTAGACACATGCAAAGCACAGAATGTGTCCTGCCCACCCAGGCAGGAGACAATATGTACATAAAGCAAACATCCCCCCCACATTAGCTGGGGCAATATATTTGACGTGATGACTATGACAAAATTATCTTAACACTAAGTATTTACTCCGCTGCGAAATGCAGCAGAACCTTCACACACGTGATTGTACTCAAAAGTCATGACAATCCTATGGAAAGAGATTTTCGTTTTACTCCAAGGAAATTGAGATTTAGAAAACACTGATTAACTTTCCCACGATGAAAGGGGTAGAAAATGGCAGAGTCCAAACGTAAATCAAGAAGGTGCTGACCCCAGGCCCCATGTCCTTAACGATTAAACCATATTGCCTCTGTAGGGAATTAACAAGTGTCCAAACCGTAAGATTGTTGTGATGGTTAAATATATGTGATATGTTTAGCACATTGTCTGACAAAGAAACACACATCCTATTAATGTTAGCATTTTAGTACACAGAATATTTACCAAAAGTTTCCACAGTAAACACCATTAATATTGATCAATATCAAACACCAATATTTATAATTATAAGAAAATAATGTTGTATTATTTAAACATTATTTATAATAACACACACCTAAACTCCTTTTGTTTGCTACCATCTAGAAATATGTGACTTTTGTGATGGAGTCTCTATGGAATGACTGATGAGAAGAGATAGCGACTACAGACGGTTACGTCTTCTGCCCAGTAGGCTACAGAAATGTTTGCACCTGCAATACTCCTGTCTTCTTTTAAGGAGCCATCTACACAAACAGGAGTAGGTGGACCTTGAGCACTAAATGACCCATGAAGTACATATGTACATATCAATTTTATTTGACAATTGCGCCTTGCGTCCTTTTGCTTTGACCCAAAGACACATTTGTAGACAGAGGACAGTTCTGAAAACTTCTTTACATTCCATCAGTTTCACCAAAAGTGGTCAAATTTACCACTTGCTTGTTTGTTCCCCTCCCGCCCCCCAGCTTTCCTATTCCTATCTACTGAGCCAAATGAGATCTCCTAAACACTTTGTTGAATATGGCTCCTACGTTAAAGCAGCCATCTCTCCCTGATTTTCTGGAACATTCCAGATTTGAAACCGTCCCAGTGTTAGGCTGGGATTCCAAATTTGGTTGGAAACATTGGCCCCTGTCGAGGTGAGGCACAAAGCTCTAGGCAGAGAGCTGTGCCTCACAGGCTTGGCGTCCTGTCCCCCCTATGGGACTGGATCTGCACGGACTGCGATGCGATGGATTGTTGCTTTTTGTAATTTTGCAAATACTTCACTAAATGTTCTGTCACTCTTAATGGAATTCTAAGTTTCGTGGTTGAGTTGGGGTGGGGAGGAAGATGATGTCTTTGGTTTATACATTTTGACATTAAATCAAAGGAGAGCTCTCTTTTCATCAAACAGTTTAATCTTGATATTATTAATTCCTTTCATTTTATGTAACTAGATAATCTCTAACTCTAGGTATTACCTAGGAACCTGCCCATCGTTACCTCTCTTCTTCCATTTGGGAATTATATCTTCTATTTTAATTATAGAAACAACGTGATGAGCATTTGTAGGGACACAATAGAATCCACCCCACCCCGTTTCGAGTCCAAACGGCATAAGCCAAAATTAAATTTCATGTAGGATTCTTGGAAGAAAGCATCAGATAACCAAACACTAGGAGCAAAAAATTAATTTATTATATATATTCTCTATTAATTCATAATAGCTTCTTGATTTTAAACGTCTTCTTTGCTATTGCCAATGCTTAAAAATTGTAATTTTAAAACGTAAGTACTGTTTTATATACATTGTGATTTCTTTTTCTTTCTCTCTTTCTTTTTTAACTTCTAAGTGTGAATGATATGGTCTCCAAGTCCGCTTGGAGGGAGAGGGGATAGGATTCATTGTTTTGCTCTAACACGGTAGAATTTAAAACTTCATGTCATGTATTGGGAGTTTCAACTATATGAAAAATAGCCAAATGTCATCACTTTGTTGGATATTTCGTTTTTGTGTATATATATGTATAATATAAACAGAATACATCTGATTAGTACATTTCAACATTTCATCAATGTGACTTTTATCTCCTATTTTATATAAAATAACAAAATATACAGAGAGAAGAAAGGAGACATCTGTTCATCGTACACAGAAAGTAAATAAACGTTCACGTATGGCTTTGCAAAGGTAGATTATGATGTGACTTTCATACTTTATTTATTTAAAAGCATCTTGAGAGAACGCGTTAGTGTGCTTACGAGGGCGGCCATGGTGGTTGAATGTCGCGCCGAGAGTCCAACGTTCGGATCCCCGCTGGTCTTTCCCATGGCTGCCTCTGCAGCTTTCAGGAGACAAATGTAGTTTATGACCACTTCATTGATCTTCGCTACAATTTCCTGCCGCTGTGTTTCTGAGTTCACGACTTTAACTAACCGCATGCAGGCTTCCGTTAGGCAACAGAGCACTTGAAAGCTGGAAGTCATAGCTAGGAGCATCTCCTCTGGGCTTTTCTCGGCCATCGCCAGTTTCCTACAGGCACTTCCCAACTGTCTGGACTCGATGGACAACAGTTGCTTGTACTGAGAAAGCGTAAGGTCATATGCTTCCGGGCGTGACTCCTCTCGCTTCCCCTTCGTCGCCCTGACAAGGCAGAGCAGCTCATTGGCATCGTTTTGGGCTGCGAGGAACCCATCAGGCATGGCGTACGTGCTCTCTTTTAGGGCACTGATTCTTGCGATCCGGGCATCGAAGGCCAGGTTGCTGAAGTCCGCATCCTCTGGGCCAGGCAGGTCTTCCGCCCAGACCTTCAGCACTGACCCTCTGGTCAGCTCCCCTCCTTGCTTCTGAATCCCGACAGCCAGAGGCGGGCTGCTGGGTTCTGGCATGGCTTGAGTCATCTGTGGTCGAAAGAGGCAAGAGACCTGGCGGGTGGCCTCTCCCTCCTCTTCATCCTCATCACCGTCTTCATCCTGCCCTCGGTTTAGGAAGCAGTAGCTGAAAGGTCCCCGGCATCTCCAATTGCTGCCTTCCAGCTTGCGCAAGGGTAATGTCCTATACAGCTTTGAGTCTTTGTGAGCCACCGGGGACCTTTTGTGACCTTTCCCCTCGGAGCTAAAGAACATCGAGCTTTGGGAAAAACTTTTGGTGAGCTTCTTCCCCAGGGGGAGTTCTGCTCGCCTTTCCGAACTGGCCTCCTGTGCTTCCGTGATACCCGGACACTTTAAGCTGACCGCACCCTTGGTTCTCTCCTGGAAGGTCTCCAAACCTACAGATCCCAAGAGGATACTGCTGCTACGTCCCAGAGCCCTCTGGCTGGGGGGTGTTCCGAGGCTCCCCCCTCTCAGATCCAGTGGCCGCCAGTTCACAGCCTCTCCGTATGCCAGATTTGCTTGGGAGAAATCATTAGGGTCTTGATTTGGAATTGGCACCTTTGATTCCAAGTGAAGGTTTGATGGTAGCAGGATGGGATCAGCTTCAGGATGTTGAGACCAAGCTGAAGGCATGCCTCCTCGTCTCTCCTTCCCAGGCTCTGTCAAAGCTACACTAGGGGTAGCAGAGAAACACAGAGAATCATTAAGCATCTCATGGGTGGTCATTTTCACTCAGTCTCTACGTGATGTTTGTCATTTCCCAAGGATGCACTCTAGAAGGGCCGCCATTTGTCAGGGTCACCCCCCTTTTCAATGACTGCCTCCTGAGATCTTATCAGATTTCCATTTCAAAACATTTCAAGAAAGACAGGGAATCTGTTATTTCGGAAACTACGGACTTCTTTGGAATTGGCTAGCAATCGCAATCGTTTTCGGAGACCATGGGGTTTCGTGACTTGCCTTGTCCCCCATATTTATCTATCGGTGTTTAGACACACAATTAGAAAACACACACCCTAAATCTTGACTATGCAAACATATTTAGGACATTGAGGTTTCATTTCAAGGGAGTTAGGTTAATCCTGGCATCACTTATCTTTTTTTTTCCCCCCAAAGTGGTCTAATTTAATGAATGCAAAGTAAATAAGGTCACCTTTTCAAGAGGACCCCACGAGGTCTGTCTGATACTGATTTTGAAGCAGAGACCTTGGGCGAGTTGTCCAACTTTTCTCGAAAAAGTTGTCATGTGAATTTAAATTAAAAAAAATTTTTTTTTTTAAAAGTTGTCACGTGAAGAAAATATTCCCGCCTCACAGAATTTTTGTGAGAAGACAGAAGTTAGGGGAAAGCTCTTGGTAAACCACAAAAAGAGTAAACAGCATGCCTTAACTACAGGTCAAGGTGCTAGCGGAGTCATGAGTTAAGGAACATTCATAGACAGGTTTCCCCAGACAGGTGATGCCAACGGTGGGTTTTGTGAAAGGAGATCATCTAAAAGGGCAGGAATGGAAATGAACCAAGGTAAGCTCTCCCTACCATCATCTACTGAACTAAGACAGAAGAGACGCTGTTGATATACTTTGATATTTGAGAGTATGAAAGAGTATGAAAGAATATGAAAGAACGTTTTTGACATGTAACGGCTGGCCGAGTGGATCAGTGATAGGACTATGTGCCCACTGGGTGACAGAATGGAGAAGATGTGCGCAGAAGGTGGCTGCGTTCTTGTTTCTACCTGTGCCTCTGTTTTATTCTTTGGGGGAAAATAAAGCAGCTCGTCGTGTGTACTCCCAGAGCCTTCCTGACCCCAAGGTGTGCCAGATACTTTAGAACACGTGTCTAAGAGAGTTTTACAGAGTTGGGAGGGACGGTAAGTACTGCTGAAGGGCATATGATCTTCCCCAAACCCTTCGACCTCTCCGCTACCCTGCTCTATTAGCCTTCCTCAGTAACGAAATAGCAAAAAAAGAAATTCGAGGTCTTGAGAGGGACCTCAAACTCTTGGGACTCTACATCATACCGTCTCATAACCAAAAGTCCTGCTGAGCGCTGCTAAAAATCCCTATTTAGAATTGATGTGGTAGAATTCCACCACATTTTGGAAGCAAGCACAGAGCAAGAGTCCAAAGAACAAACACCGTTCCCACTCTTGTTCCAGATCCAGAAACTCCAGTGTTCGCTAAACCCTGGGGGGGGGGGGGAGGGGCAGGGGGAGATCCATGATCGCTACTTAACCTGGCCATAGTTCTGCAGCTTTAAAAAAAAAAAAAAAAAGAAACAAACCAACCCAAAGAACCCCTAACTTGTCCTCTTCTTCCAGACTTTATATTTTTAGGTTTCTCGTAAATCTGGTTTACGTGTTTCTGGCGCGTAACGCCAAGCGCTAAATCCATCATTTCTGTACCTGTGGTTTCCTTAATCTTGGGGAGTCGGTGACATCCATCTCGCAAAGTGCCAAACAGGGGTTCTGTGTTAATAGCTGTGTGCAGGGCGGGCACTGCCATCCGCGGACACATCCCTTCTGTCTGTGGGTGTAATTCCTTAAAGGCGGCTCCGTGGGGGGGCAGCCCGGTGGCTCTCTCCTCAGAAGGAACATAACTCAGGCCCTTCCCCGAAGTCTCAGGAATCAGGTGCTTGCCCATGGCAGGGCAGTGTGGGGACTCCACGGGTGTGGCGCTCGTGCTGCTGCTACCTGTGCCGCAGCCCGCGTCCACCGATGAGCCTTGAGAGCTCTGCAGAGAAAAATGGCACTCGCTTTGTAACGAGGACATCCGCTTGGCCAAGTGGTAGTCACAAAGGCGGGCCACGCTCTCTTCTGCCTCGGGAAGCTTGGAAGGATGGTCACAGGTAGATGGGTCGGTGTCCTCGGGGTTGTCTAAGTCTTTGGCTGAAGATACACAGGTCACGTCCGTTAAGAAGTGATCCCGTTGGCCAAGCGCTGAAACATCAGTGGCTTCTCCATCAGGAGCCCCTTCAACCTTCTCTTCCGCCTCCCTTGTCCCCAGCCCAGAAGCCCTCGGGAACGTGATCCCCGTTGCTGCTTCTAGGCCACTTTTCTCGGCCACCGCCCCCTCAGCGGTCACGTACCATCTTTGGCTGTCCTTGCGAAAGGCAGTTCTTTCCAGGTTAAAAGTGCTTAGGTGCTGGCTGTCCCTTGAAGACACAGTACCAAATTGACCCTTGGCTTCCTCCTCTGCCTCGGCTGTTTTGGTCCCCTGCTGTTTTTTCCCGGGCAAGTTTGCACTAGGGGGTGCCTTCCCCTCCCCTTCGGCCAGCTTGCTTTTCCTTTTGCTGGTGCAGGAATACACCACCGACCCCATGTGCAGTTTGCTAAAATAGTCAGTGACTGACTTGGTCTCCATGGTTTCAGGCTCCATCTCCATGGGGTCTGGGGGAAGGATCTGCTTGGAAGGCACAACTTTGGGCGGGAGGTCAGTCACCGGGCGGGCAGCCAGGGCGTGGGAGGACTTGGGAGGCAAGCCCCCGGCAGGGGTTCTGGAGGTGGGGAACTCGGTCTGCTCCTCCGCCAGGGGGTGGTAGCCTTCGTGAGTGGCCAAGAACATGCGGGAGAGGCTTTCTGACTGCTTCTGTGCTGTGGCCAGTTCAGAGCTCTCAGTCATTTCAGAAGAGTTAGTCTCATTGCCCGAGTCTGACGAAGACTCGGGACTATAAGCCCGCAAGATGGCTACACCTGCATGCCGTAAAAGACAAGAACCGATTACTGGATGCATCAGAGGCACTAGGAGACACGTAAGAAAATGGGACTCGTTAGTATTAAACAACAATAACAACAACAACAAAAGACAAACAAAAAAACCAAGGTTTTCCCTTTGCAGTGGGGAGTCTGAGTTTATTGCACAATTGTTCCAGAAATGGGGGCAAATACGTGCCACATGTTAAAAAACAAAAACGAAAACACAAAGGAAACCACGTCCACAAAAAAACCCCCACGATGGTAGTTTCAACACACTTATGAAACGGGACATGCGTGATATGGAGAACAGCGTGTAACAGGACTCCGGGGGTAAATGGCTTGAGAGGATGAAATGCATGGTTATCAGTGAATAAATGTAACAATCGTAAAAGAACCTGAATTGTCACTGGTCTGCTGTTCTTCTGACACGGACAGAGCTTCTAGAGCTTCCAGCGTGGAAACTACGGTGTTATCCAGGCCCTTCTCGCACTTCCCCTCGGCGCTGGTGGGCACCGCGTCAATGAGGGACACGGGGATCTCGTCACTCTGTAGACCTCTGCCTGGCTCCTTGTCCTCGAGGAAGGAGGCTGCCTGGCTCTGCGAGTCCTCCTCATCCGAACTATCGCGAAAGCCGGGTGGGGGTGCAGCGATGGCCATGTTCAAGGAACGCAACAGGAAGTCATCCTCATTGTCGTCCCCTTCCGGAGGGGGCAGAGACGTGAGGTCAATGATGTCATCGCTTGACCCAGACAGGTTGAGGATGGCCGGCTGGTTCATCTCTCCCACCACGAGGTCCTCCTCACAGCTCACCTCATCCTCGTCCTCCGCGTCATCCGTGTTTTCTGCGTAACAGATGTCGTGCAAGAGGGGCTCCTCTATTCCTTCGGCAGCCTCGAAGTTCTTCACATCGCCTATGTTTGCATAAACGGAATTTGCCACAAACTGGATGCCCTCGGGATCTGGAGCGAGATCTAGGCCCTTCATGTCATTGGCATTGGCCATGTAGAGACTCCTCTGCTTCTCCAGCAGTTCCGGGCTCTCCTCCAACAGTCTTTCGTAGCCGAGAGTCGGGGCATTCACGCCGTCATCCAAGGCGAGATCTCCGAAAATAAAGGACACTTTAGCTCCTCTCGGAGACTCCTGTGCTTTCTTTAGTGCTTCTGATCCTGAGAGGGTCAACAGGGACCGCTGAGCTAGAGTCCTGTAGTCGGCCTCGCATGGAGCGTCTCCCGGCTGGGTCAGCGGCTGGTTGAGTTCGTCTGGATTGTAGGTGTTGTCTATATACAGGTGCCGGTGGTCTTTGGGACACAAGGTGCCGTCCGAAATATCGACCGTCTTCTGTTTTGAATCTATGTATGTGATTTGGGCTTCCTGTTCCCCTTCGCCAATGAAGGTGGTCATCTGGGGTATACAGTTCCAATCGGGGCCAAGGATATTATGTTTTCCTTTATTTTCAGTTCCTAAGGAGAAAGAATCATGCAAAGACAAGGTTACTGGGAGGCCTGGTTTCTTAATTTCATGACTTGTAGTAACACTTTTGGAAATACAGTCACGGAGCTTTCCGGATAGGAAACCAGTCGATTGGGCTTCAGGTGTCAAGACTGTCAAGATTTCCTGGTTAGGAGAACTGATCTTAAGAAAATTGAGCCTGCTAATTGCTATTTGATAAAAAAAAAAAAAAAAAAAAAGAAGACCATCTGAGAATAGGAAACTAGAGCTTAACTCCATCTGACCCTTGGTTCTATTATTAGAAGACCTCATTTCTGTCTACCAATGGGAATATACAACATGCCTTTCCAATTCCTTAAGGGTCACAGTCCAATCAGCTGTCATTCCAGAAAATAGATCCCCCTTTTCTCAGTAAAGCGAGAGCTGACATTCCCCATTTTGTGGATGAAGATGTTGGACTTTTTCCTTATGAGTTAAGAGAAAGTCAAGGAACCCCGTACTTCCACCACATATTTTAGAAAATATTGTAGTGATGATGTAATAAGGTCACAATAAAAATAATCTAATATATACATACATAAAAATACGATAATACTGTAATGAGAGCACAAAACCCTCTATCTTCAGCCTTTGTACATCCTAGTGGGTGTTAAGATAGTCACTTATAAGGGTCAGGATGGAAGCATTCGTGTGTCTGTGTGCACACATGCGCACACATGTATGATTGCGTAAGGTGGAGAAAATCACAGGTGATGTACTTCTCTCTACTATTTCTTTTCTTTTTTTTTCTCCTCTCTGCTATTTCTAAGCAGAGTTAACAGTTTGGCTAATTTCAATTTTTATCAGTATCAGGAGAACTCCTAAAGGTTTGTTTGATGTTCTTTATGAATTAAAATTGCAAAACCCTAATTTAAAAATCATTGTTTTTTGGCTATTCCTCAAGGGTCTTCCAAGAGGGAATTTTGATGTGGAAATTTGGCTCTGACATTTAACAAGACAAGGCAGTGTGTCATTGTCAATATTGTTTTGTAGATTCCAGAGGAAACATTCTGAGGAAATGTTGGGGCCACACATTCTCCCCTTCGTGCCTCAAATTGCCCCCGGGCCTAAGTCTGGATAATACTGACATCAGCTGTACAAGATATACGGGGAGAAAAAATCAGTTTTGCTGAAGATGTTTTTGCTTCCCCGAAGTTGTACACATTAAACTCAGGGCTGAATGTTGTTCCAAATCCTTTTGCTAAACGCATATATTTTCACGAGTAGCAAGTAAAGATATAATTTTGAAGACACTGAACTACTACATGAGAACCATATTTACACAGTACCTTATAATAAACAGGCCCGTGGGGGTTCAGCTCTGTTTTATGAACAATTTCGATGATGACTGGCTGTGTGCGGGGCAGAGCGCGGGCACGCGCGCGCTCGCGTATGTGAGGAGATTGAATTGCTGGAAGACGGAGAGTGGTTTAGCAAAGCTGTGACAGAGCTCTGGGTTTAAACTAGTGGATAGCAAATTTTCCTGCAAAGGGAGGGCTAGACGGTAGACATTTTAGGTTTTGTGGGCCAACTGTTCAGTCAAGGAACCACTCAACTCTGCTCTTCTCCCACGAACGTAGCCATGGTTGGCACATAAAGATACGCATGGAATGGGTTGAACAGTGGCCTCTTCAAAAGACAGGTCCACTCTGTGAATATGACCGTATTTGAAAAAAAGAGCATTTGCAAGGATAATTCAGTTACGGCTCTTGAGATGAGTTCATCCGGATTATCCGTGTGGGCCTTAAACCCAACAACCAGTGTCCTTATAGGGGGAAAGCAGAGGGAAATATGGGCCCCACGGAAAGGCAGGGAAGGCCAAGCAGAGATTGGAGTCATGTAGCCATAAGGAATGCTCGTGGCCCCTGGAAGTTGGGAGAGGCAAGAAAAGATTCTCCCCTTGAGCCTTTGGAGGAAGTATGGCCCTGCCGCTGCCTAGATTTTGGACCTATAGCCACCAAAACTGTGAGAGAATAAGTTCCTGTTACGTTAGGCCCTAGGGTTTGCGGTAACCTGGCCTGGCAGCCCTAGGAAACAAGTATAATGTGCACGGCCAAGTACCAATAAAACTCTATTTACAAGAACAGGATTTGATCTATGGGCCATCATTTGCCAACTTCTGGTTTCGAACAACATGAAAGCTGAACAGAGTGGCAGCTACAACAGTTGATTGATACTCAGATGCTCCTAATGCTCAGAGGTCAGACATATGTGGATTCAGGGATTCTGAAAGTAACTGAAGGTTAGTTTTCAGGATAGGGAAGAAACAGGGGCTTGCTGTTGCTTAATAGAGATCTTGACTAAAGTCTCTGATCAATGTGCGATAAGAAGAAAATGCACACTCAATCTTGGCTTCCTTCCAGAAGGGTGTACTGGCTTGGCTTTTGGAATGATTTTAGAGACACAGAAGGATGTGAGTTAGGAACTGGGGTCTACACCATGGTCCAATCTTGTGGGAGGACAGTGTGGACCAGGGATGAACTGGTTTAAACAGGCTTCACCCTCCACACTTCTTGGGTCTCGGGAGGTCACATTACATTGTGAGTCACTATCAAATGGACAGACTGGAGGCCCTTATTACTGTGACCATTTCTGAAATGGTAGCTTTCATCTTCTTCGCACACCTGTACAATCTCAACAGTCTATGGGGGAAAAAAGGTTTCATTTTCAAGATCAACTTTAAGATATGAAAATGAAAAGCCCACAACCAGTTCTCCAAAGCAAAAGGGTTGTGTTACACCACAGAACTGATCTTTGGAATTTCCCAGGCCGGGGAGAAGTTGCTCGAAATCTCCTAGCTTGAAAACATGTGATCCCACAAATGTTCACCACCAGAGCCGGCGCACCCTCGCCACCGCCTTCTTTTTCTTCCCTTGTTTATTTTTGATCATTTGCGTGTCTCAGGGTCTTTCTTTGCCTTATGTCTGTCTTCCTTCCCTTTCTCCATTTCTGTCACTTTTGTTATCAAGTTCTCCCACTCCTGCTTCCCTGCCCCTTGTTGACAGAAGTCCTGGGCATCCTTTTAGGTGTTGTACACAAGTTCCTTCTGATGCCTTCCCTTGCCCGCTAGCTTCTCGATTGCCCTCGTTTTCTCTCAGCTTTCCCTTCTTCCTGTGACCAACTGCTCCCCCCTCCTCAGCCATCATCATCAACTGCCCACGCGAGCCTGTTGAGTTGTGTGCGTCTACGAGTTAAATGTAACAAGTTCAGGGAATAATGGTTTACGTTTTCTGCTAAGTCTGAAAGCGAGAGGATTCCCCCCCCCCTTTCAGAAATGGTGACGATGGAATTCGTTCTTAAGATTTTCCCTTTTTTTGAAGAGAACCCACGATTTTGGAACCCCCGGTTATGATTTCTTCATGGGTCCGCAGCTATGGCTCGAGCGCTAGTGACTGCCCATCAGCCACATTTACTGAGTGTCCACCGTAGATGGAAGAAAATAATCAAACACTAAAGAAAAGAAATTCTGAAGCAAATGAGGTGAGCGCACAAGTCCAACTGTGCATTCCGCCATTAGTTCTCCCCATCCTGAGCTCTGGAAGAGCAAGGCAATAAAAACTCAGTCACAAAGACTGATGATTACTACCTTCAGAATAGGAAAATCACTCCCTTTGAAACACCAGCATTTCCAAGTGACGAGTAAAATAGGATGGAAAAAAAATCAATATTTTCATTAAAAAAAAATAGACCATAGCAGAATTATTTGAAGGCTTTCGTATTACATTTGGACATGAGATTTTTTTATGCGCGCAATTTTAACTTTTCAAGAAACACCCTTATTGTGGTCAGGTAAGTCGGGGAAAGGGGGGACAGCACTTCATGAGTTTAGGAAGAAAATACCTGTTTCCTGGGTCCCTGTATTTTTCTTGTTGGCCATGTTAAATATTGACCTCCTGGAATCCACAAGTAGCCGATAGTAGCCAGCAGTTAAGCAGGCCAAGTTCATGGCATCTGATGATTCCATCAGGAGTGTGATGGGCTACGCAAAAGAGAATATTTTGGTTAAAGCCATCCCTCCTTAATAACTCCCTCAGGTGACAACAGTTGCACTGGTGCTTACGAAATGTAACAAAGAAAGTTAATGGGCAACCATTTCATTGGAGAAACACAAAAGGTCGGAAGTAACACCGAGAGCCCTACTAGAAAAACATTTAGGTGACACCATCTTGAAAGCGTAGACATTTAGAATCTTCCTGGGTAATATTGGGATGGGAGAGAAAAAACACCAAAAACACTGGTTTTGTTTCCAAATACTTAACATTTTGAAAAAGTGACAGTTAAGGAGTTAGTTATCAAACGTGAATCTGTGATGTGAAAAATCACAGGAAGATTAAGCTTGGGTTCATAGTTCAATTTAGTGTTGAAAAGAAGTAAGCATTCAAGTAGAAATTATGTCTAAGACTGAATGCAAAGTGTCAAAAAGATCCAAGAGAAGGATGCTTATAAAAGAAATTGTAAATTCACAGGAGAACAAAACAGAGATGGGAGTTGAGTAAAGGCCTTGCTAAAACTTTCCGGAAACAGTGAGGCTATCATATGATTGGAGATGAGTCTTAGGCATATAGGGAGGAGGTGGTTAGTTGAAGCAATTATTCTCCTTGAATTGGCTGGTGTGTTCTTGGTGAGAGAGAGAGCGAGCGAGAACTTGACAGGAATAAGGAAGTAATACGAAAGCAGACACCTAAGAGGCACAGGAATAGGACCCTGGCCATGTTTGATGGCCCTGGCTAGTGGAATCCAACATTCCACCCAAAGGCCCCATACTACTTGGTAACCTGCCTTTTCTTTCCATTTCAATTGCGGGCCCCCCTCAATTCTTTCATATAAGCAGGAGACCACCAGTAGGGTCTTGCCACCTACTTCTGTTGGGTTGGATTATCCTGTTATCAGGTGTGTGATGACTGCCTCCAATTCACTCTTTTCCCTACTCTTTCTACAAGGGGACCATGTACTTAGCACCTCTGCTCACAGAGTGGGCCAGGCATCTCAAGTCTGCTCTTGCACTTTCGTTGCCATGAAGTCAACCAGAGGCCCTGGATTCAGCCCATGAACGCCACCAGCTATGGCCACCATGCCTGAGCTCCATACTCTCCCTTCCATGGTCACTGTTTCTCATCTACATAGCTTTTCGATTTGCTGTGTAGACAGAACCCTTGCCTGTTCTCAGAGCACTCTTCCTGACTGACACGGTTTCCTTTTCTCCATGGAAACACAGATGTGTTACCATGGCCCAAACCCAATGACTCATCTACAACTGGGACAAGAAGGTAGGTAGAGGGGACCTGGATTATTTCCTGTCAACTTCTGCTTCGGGAGTCGAGTTCTGCTCATTGAGGACAATGTCAGACAATTGTTTTAAATGGAATGGCCATGACATTCATAGGGGCTAGCCGTTTAGTCAGTACTAACGGCTATAGTAGAAAAAGACTGACTGATGGAAATGCTCAGCTTTTCCCAAAGAATAAACACATACGGGCCGAATGGCCATTCTAAACAAAGTTGGGAAAAATCTCCCTGACTCTCTGGACAGGAATATTCTAGAAGGCTAACAGGGAAAAACCTTTCCACTCTCTCTCTCTATGATTCACGCACTCGGGAGCTACAAGGGACCTTAGAAATGAACTCATTTGCTTTCTCATGTACAGAGGAAGAGGTCGAACAACTTGTCCCCAGGTCACATGGCTCTTTAGGGAGGACTGGAGCCCTTGGGCCGGACTTGGGTGGATTTTTCTCTGTACCTCATCACACCTCTGATCCTCTGGTCCATCGCCCACAGTGCGATATCGACGGCTTTGTAAATATTAGTGGTGCTACCACGAACGAGCTACTCAGAGCAAAGTGTTGGGTCAATAGCTGAAAGACTTACCTTCACATCCAGCACGTGCAACTCTACCCGCACCAAGCTGTCCTCCTCGGTAAACATCTCGATTCTGTTGACGTGGCTGAAGTCAGCTAGAAGAGCCACCAGATTTGTCTTGGTGTTTATGACGTGGCTTATGCCATATCGGGGACCAACCAGGAGAGTCACTTCCGAGCGCTTTTCCGCCTGCTGAGAGAGGAGGACAAAGCCTAAAAATCCTAGTCCTCTAAAACACCACGCAGACTTAAGCCTGACAGTCTGTTCTTACAAGATCACATTTTCTTTAGCAAGTATTTCTCGATTGTATCGTACTAAATCATCCAGTTAGAAGAACCAGACATTACGATCGCATCGAGGCGCTGATCAATTATGAATAATGTAGACAGTAACTGTTATCCCAGCACATATATTCATAATCATGAGACATTCTTAGAAATGAGGATTTTTTTGTTGTTGTCGTTGTTTTTTCTTTTTTAGCATGAAAGCAACTTCTGGCCCAGTGATTTAAAAGAAGGCCATTGTTAGAGCGCATCGATTCTCTGGGTTGTTCGTATTTCTTTTTCTAGGGCGTTCTGCAGTGGTGTTATCTAGTTAACATTTCTTCTGATATTTCCAGACTGCCGCAGTCGTTTAGAAATGAAGGCTGGAAGAGATTCACAGCTGATTTGCTTTTGTCAAAGGCAGCTCATTCAAGAAAGCCTATGGCAGTGACATTCTGCAGGTCTCTGTGGCTCCCAAGAGAAAGCAAAAAAAAAAAGAAAAAGCAATTACCACTAATGTTGCCTTGAACACACGACCCCCGTACAGTCGAAGGTCACTGAGGAACTTGAGATAATGGACCTTGGCTTGCAGTGCAGAGAGCTGAGGAGAGAAAAGAAACCTCAGGTGTTAATTGCAGTGGGTGTGGTTCGGCTTCCGCTGGAGACCAGCTAAACACCGGGGCGAACCGGGGTGCTCTCACTGCCAACAGATGGGGCGTGACAAGGAGTCTGCATGAGGAGCTGAATTAAACTGCTATGTGTTTGGTTTCAGGATAAAGGGCTGCAATAAGTCATCCAGATGAAAATGTTTTTATTTGGGGGGAAGTGCATGGGGGGAGGGGTGGGTCATAGACAAGGATATACTGGGCCAGGGCACTCAACGAATGAGAACAAGATGGTAAGCTACTCCACTGACATGTCTGTTCATCGGAGACTCCCAAGAGTTGGGTGGTGCTTTCCAATCCCGCGTAGGGACGAAGCGGGTCATGTACAGGAGACTCACCCCTACGCACAGTTCGTGGGAGCCATTTTGAACGCACACCTTCCATTTACATACAGCCCGAGAAAGAGGCTCTCCACGCTCATCTCAAGTTTCTTCCGGCCTTTGTAAGTTTTCGGGGGGAGAGTGAACTTTCTGTGCTCCAGTCACTGGGGAAATGTTGGAGCTTGCCGGAAGTCTCTATTTGATTAGTTCAACTCAATCATCTTTTGAGTTTCATGAAGGATACCAAAAATACAATTTCATCCAGATAAAAGTTATCTTTTAAAGACTTAAAAATGGAGATTCCCACCTCTTAAAAGGAGTACTTGATTGTTAACTCTACCTAAACACACTCCCCTTCAGGGCATTGCTAGTGAGCACTGTTCGGCCATCCTCCTTCTTTCGGGAACCCGGAGCACTTTGCAAATTGATTTGAAAGCAAACCACTCACTCTTGGCTAGAAAAACCGACCTTTATAGAAAAACAGTGATAGATAGACAGATCCTAGAGCAGTTAACCCAATTATTACAAAACCAGTAGGCCATGCTTAAAAAAAATTCTGTCCAGCCAATCGAAAGACATTAGCCTTGGGCCAATCAGAACCGAAATTAAAAAAAAAAACAAACAAAAAACTTTTTCTTTTCTAAAAGTGTATTTACAAAATTTGGATGCCTGACGTCCCGCTGGATTTCTGTGAACTGAATGCTCACAGAAACAAGGAAGTAACAGCGGCTGGAGGGTGTCAAACCTGATTTTACATTTCAGAAAGGCGTGGGGTGAAGAGGGAATAGCAGTAAGTGTGTTTTGGCCAGTAAAAATGACTTATAACCCAATACCAAGACCAAAGAATTACCCACACAAACAGTGATTTGTATTAGAGCCACCCAAATTTCTATGGCCAATATCAATTCTTAAGTGTTCTCGGGCTGTTACACTGCACCCGACTTTATAGGTCCTGTATTTTTAGGTTTCTCTTTCTGGTTCTTGAAACCTTTGCTTTTTATTACCTATACACATAACTCTATTCTGACCCACAATCTATTTTAAAATGTCCTTTCTGTTTCTTCTGATAAAAAAAAAATAAGGGAGACTTTAACACTAACGATGGTGGATGGTAGAAATAATTTTATCTTCCCTTCCAAAGTAAGATTTAATTCAGTGGTTGTCAACCGGGGGTGATTTTGCTCCCCAGGGCCCCTTTGGCAGCATCCGAAGACATTTTTCTATGTCAGGGTCGAGGGCATCTTGTAGGTAGAGACCAGGGATTCTGCTAAATACCACACAATGCACAAGATGGCCTCCCCTCCCACACCGTGCCCCCCAGCAAAGAATGATTCCAAATGTCAACAGTGGGGAGGTAGAAATCCTAGTTTAAATAATGTGATAGCTGGTTTGCAAGGCCCCTTGCTGGCTGCTGTGCTTTGAAGACAGCCCGAGTGGTAAGCAAGAGCACGATGGAAATGTACAATTGTCTTGCAATTCTGTTCTCTAATCACAAGATCTCGGGGGCTATGCAAGGTTCTCTCGCACACACACGTGAACACACACACATCCCGTATGATAAGTCCATAGCTTACAAGAAACAAATAAGTTTCCATAAGAACACTTACTTCTCATTAGCCTTAGAAACAGGTTGATAGTGGGGAAAAAAAGGCGGGGAGGGGGTTAGGGTTCTACATTTATTGCCTCTGAAAGTACGGTGCTAAGTATTTTATTCACAGGCTAATTTTAAACGTTTTTAAAAATGCACACAAGCCTTTCTCTTTAAAATCCATTTTCTATTAAGATGCAAATGTGATACCTTTTTACCGGGTGGTACCAAGTTTTGATTTGCTTTGACAAGGTGTGAAAGTGCTTTCTTTATGTTCTTCTCTTTCATGCTTTGCAGCACAGCAGAGGGAAGAAAAGTCTCTAATCCCCATTCTTTTCTGCAATAAAGAGCATATCTTTAATTTCACGTTCTTGTGATGAGTAGTTATCTAAGACAAAATGGCGCTCTTCTGTTTGTTGGAACAAACGAACTCTGAGGAAGTCAGGAAATGGAGGTAGGTCCCTAATTAGGGAAGCAACTTTGAATTTACACTCAGGAAACCTACTATTTGATCAGTAATACATCTGTTTGCATTTTCAAGGAAACATGTTCTTCCCTCTCCAGGGAGAATGCCTTTGGGACCAATGGGAATTGAAAAGACAATTTATCCAGCCCACCTCGGAGTCTCATTGAGTTCATTCATGTGTCTGAGTATGTATTTCCAACGCAATTTCTCCCAGTTCCTTTGTTTATTGCCCCATCATCCTATACCTTTCTCTCTTCACTTAGAAGGGCCTATGCAACTCTTTCATGCCCACAAGCCATTTTTCCCTTCTCTTCCCTTCCTTCTCCCCAATGGCTGCTTCACTAGAAATACACACTTATCTTCTCTGCCAGCAAGATGATGTCTGTCTAGGTCCTTCAAGCAACATTTCTTGCTGGTGTGTGTGTATGCGTGTGTGCATGTGAGGAGTGCCACTGGTGTGCAATCAGGGTGGGGTTCATGACCCTAAGTATGTGTGACACTCATGGGGAGGTGCGAATGTCACCAATGGGTGTGCACATACAAGAAAAAGAGACAGGTTTGCAGAGGGCCCGATTCCCCAACAATAACTACAACCCTACCCCAACGGTGCTCCATATTCTGAACTCCATGAACTCTATCCTGATTGGTTGGGCGCCCTACCAGTGTCTCCTAAATGCTGTAGACACCTTCAAGATTTGGTCATTTCTCCTACGCCAGATCCTCTCCAAAGAAGGGTCGGGAGACGGCCTTCTCCCACTTGGCCATCCATGCCACTGCTAGTTAAGATGGGGTTTTTCATGATCACTGTGCCCTCTGCCTCCTCCACGGGCATGGATTTCTACCCATCGCCTGGCCCTCCTTATGGGCTCCCGGTAATTCTACTTGTATCGGTATTTTAAATCGTAACTTTTCATATCTTTTTAAGATTTAATTTATTTGTTTGAGAGAGCGAGCGCACGAGTGTGCATAAGCAGGGGGAGGGGCAGTGGGAGAGGGAGAAGCAGGCTCCCTGCTGAGTGGGGAGCCCAAAGCAGGATCCCCAGATCAGGACCTGAGCTGAAGTCAGACACTCCACTGACTGAGCCACCCAGGCACCTCTCATATGTTTATAATTGGATCAGAAGTCCTTTATGCTCAGGACAATAATTTAGGCTTATTTGTACTTTCCACTGGCCTAGCGTGAATACCACATAAAATGCTCAGTGACCAGGTGTTGGGTGAGTGGATTAATTAATTAATGAGAACATTATCATAGACTGTTAAGAGTCTTACTCAAGCCAGTCATCTCTGGGAGGTTTCTGACGGTACCATATTCCAACTAGTAAAATGGGAGGACGGACAAAAGGAAGAGCTGTGTGGCAAGAAAGACAAGCCATCCGTGAGAAAGAGTGGGCCGAGAAGGGAAAGCCTGAGGTTCTCAAATTGCACAGGAGGATTTGTCCCTGGTGTAGACGGGAGAACCGACAGTTGTGAGACCAGAGGTCTCAGAGTTGACAACCTGGAGCTCTCGTCATCCCCCACACAAGCTCGTGAACTCTTGTTGAGAAGAAGTCATTTTATTCCCTGGGGGGTCAACCTGGCATGTGGGAATTTAGAAAGGCTTTACGGGCAGCCCCGGGGAAGCTTCTTTGGAAGGTGGGATTTCACTTAGGTTGCCCACCACTCGTGCACATGGAGAGGGCTCTAACGCCTTACTGTTATGTGGAGATGTGGCTTCAGTTCTGCCATAAATTTTGAAATAGGAATGCTCATCAGAGCTGCCAAGATTAAGAGAGTGGTGGCGGCCTCAGGCTTCTGAACTACCTGCCAACAGGGACAAGCCCACAGCCCAGGTGACAGAGGCTGGTCTTCGAAAGGACGACCCGTAAGGAAACCTAACTGAAGGCAACACAAACTGCTTTTTTCTAAGTGGGAATCTTCTCTGGCCAAAGAGGTCATAGCAGATGCCAATGTCAGGCAAGAGAAGGCAGTCACATTTCCCAAAAAACATTGGAATTGGAAATGCTAAGTTTGATCCCCAACCCGACCCAGGTTCGGATCCTGAGCCCTCTAGCTAGTAGCCGCGGGACTTGGGCAAAGCCCTTCGTCCTACTGTGGCTGGGTTGGCTCATCTGTCAAATCCAGCGAAAATGCTAGTTCTCTCCTAGGGACACCATGAGAATTAAAGACCTTAGTGTCTGAAAAGTGCGGAGACCAAAGCTTGGCTTAGAATCAAGTCCGTTCGGGACTTTGAAAACGCTTCCTGTGAAATCTGATCCTCCTTTTAACCACGCTAAAGGTAGCTTATGTAAGCAGTGGGTCTCTCCCACCCCAGATGAACACGATGTGCGGATGCGCAGCCCATGTTGAACAACGCCCTGCCACAAACAAGATCAATTTTGGAAACGGAGACATATGTCAAAAATACCCTTGGGCGTCTCGGAGGCAGCATCCTTGGGCCTGCAACGGCTCTGAGGCTTAACACTTACTCGATGTATTTGAGGGAGATTTTCTGTGTTTGCTTGGTGGTCACGGTTGCGATGTACATTTGCAAAGCCGCCAGCCGGAGGGCTATGTCGTATTTCAGCTCGGGCCCAAACCGCTCCTGCACGACGTCGTTACAGCTCTGCAAGAGACCAGCAGAGGGCGCCACGGGTCAAAGAATGGGCTGCAGCGCAGGCCTCGGGGACAGGCGACCCGCACTTCCCCAAGGAGGCCAAATGTGCAAACATTTCCACCAGGCTGCTTGGAACCCAGTCCGAATTTGACTGCACGCACGCGCACTGAGACCATGCGAAACATGTAACATCCACCGACAAGTGAGCTGCTATTTAAACAATGAGCTTTTTGTAAGAATAATTCAGAATTTAAGTTGGTCTCCTAACACAGGGGCCGCAGTAGAACACGCAAAGCACAGACAGTATATAGCATGTGGCTTCTGCTGAGGTTGGAATCCTGGGTTGGAATCCTATTCCTCCACTACAGAGGGGTGGGCCTGGGCAAGCTCCTTAAATGTCCGGTGCCTCAGTTTCCTCTTTTGTAAATTGGGGACAAGACTGCTCCCCATTTACAGGGTTATGGTGAGGATTAAAGGAGGAAACAACAGACAAGCCCTTAGGACTCTATTTGGTACGTTTTAAGTGTTTGGAGGCATACAAGCTGTCATCACTTAACGTCTTTAACTTCCTCTTTGCTCTGTAGAGTGGCTTTGGGGAGGCGGAGTTGGCAAGGCGATGAACAGCAGCAGCCCTGCACTCACGCCCCGCACCCCCTTCAGAACCCTGGCCTTGCCAATGCCCCCTGTGCATGTAACTTCAACCACTTTACTCTCACAGCCTTGGTTTACTCATCTGTGCAATGGGGATTCGTGCTAACGACCTCACTGGGGGTTGCGTGAAGACGGGGCTAGCTACCCATCACCGCAGTGCACTGGTGCGCTCAGTAAAGGGTTGCTATGGAAATCCTTGGCTCATTCCAGTGCTGACTGCCCTGGCTGGGATTCTGAGGGCATCGTCCCATATCCCTGGGCCTCAGTTTGCTCATCTGTAAGAGGGAAACGCCTACATCACAGGGCGATGAGCATCGAATTGAAGAGTGGCCGAGAAATGTGCCGTCTTTTTTTTTTTTAAATGATTTTATTTATATATTTGATAGAGAGCACAAGCAGGGGGAGCGGCACAAGCGGGCTCCCCACTGAGCAGGGAGCCCGATGTGGAGCTCGATCCCAGGACTCTGGGATCATGACCTGAACTGTAGGCAGTGGCCTACCTGATTGAGACACCCAGGCGCCCTGAAACGTGCCAAGTCTGCTTTCACCACAGTGACTGGCTATCTAATGGCGTGCTCACTCGTTAGGGGCAAGGCACGGGGCTACACATCGCTGGGAAGCATGATACTGCTTCATTATATTCTGCATATGTGTGCACACGCATTTTTTCTGGAAAACTAGGCTAGCCTCCTTCTTCCTTGTTTGCCTTGTTTTGAGATTTCAAGTGCAAAATGGTCTTAGAATCTGTTTGGCTCTTTTCCAAGAAAACCACATTTGTGACCCCTTCCTGTATTGACTTGACTCATTGGGAACACGTACCGCTGTATGGTTTCTACGCAAAATATTTACCCTTCAAGTACTTACCCATGCCCTAGTGGGGCCATATAACGCATGCCCTGTCCCCATGGTCCAGGTTCGTGCCTCTTGGCTTATCCCCTCACCTCTAAGAGGGAAGTCCCATTCTATCCCTGCCTCCATCCTTCATACGGTCTTCTACCTTTGCTTCTCCGCATCTCACACCTGTCTGACTGCAAGCACTCCTTGCCAGAAGCAGGTCTGACAGGGGGCGGGACATGGAGCGGTCTGAGTGAGGGCAGCCTCTGAGGGCCATTCCCAGCTGCCATTTTGTTTTCGTTTGGGGTTTCTCAGTTACTTTCAAGGGCCTAAGGGGTGTCCATCATGGGGCACCATGGGGCAGAGCGTCACCTTACAGTCTTGTGAACGGTGACATTGAGGAAGACACGGGACACAGTGCCAGGCCATCACAAGCCCGTGTGCTTGTTGGTAAACCATTTTAATAACTGGCTTTCTTTTAGGACGGCTACTTCAGGTCACGTGTGAACCAGGAATTTAGCACAGGATTTAGAGACAAAAGCTTTGATCCTCGGCTCTGTCAAGTACTGATCGAAGGAGCTCGAACGTGGCATTTCATCTCTCAAGTCTGTTTTCTTACCTGGAAAGTGGGCTAACTCTCAAGGTTGCTGGCACGCCTTGTAAGGATGTTGCATAAATTGGAATGTGCTTTATTAGGGTGAGTCACTACCATCCCTTCTCCGAAGAGTTGTGACTGGGATTGGTGCTTCCCATCCCTTTCGTATCCTGTGTCTAACCAGACTTCTGGGTGAGGTTTTTGTCAAGGTGATTAGTCACTTAATTACATTACATAATGAGTTCAGACGGATCCTGGAGAATCAGTGTGAAGTCTCACATATAGATTGTGTGGGACAGAGCATGCTTTTCTTACTCATACCTACAGGACTTAAAATACAGTTCACACCAGCAAATGGTAGTCAGTTTTGCTGAACAGAGGTCCTCACAGACTCTACTCTAGGCCTAAAAAAGTTCATTTACAATGGACACGTTAGGTATTAAAAAGGAAACCAACGCTGCGCCAAGTGTTTTAAGACATTTCATAGTCCCGGGATCGAGTCCCGCATCGAGCTCCCAGCTCCGCAGGGAGTCTGCTTCTCCCTCTGATCTTCTCCCCTCTCATGCTCTCTCTCACCGTCTCTCTCTCAAATAAATAAAGAAAATCTTAAAAGATAAACAAACCAACAAGCAAACAAACAAACATAGCCTGTTTGGTGTGGTCCTATTTACGAATTGCTGTAATAATTGTTCCCTTCCGAGATAACGGACAGGTAATTATGAATTACAACTGTCTGAAGGGTTAGGGTTTTGTTACTATATATGCTAAAATCTGTAAAATACTTCATGGCCTATTAGCTCTGACTAGCACCCGTAACTATCTCCTTACAACAAGATCAAAAACCCCTAGCATATCCTCTCAGCCGCTAGGGCAAAGCCCAGGGCTGGGTCTTGGCAGGAATGGGGGAGATGGGGCAGTCACATCTGGGTTCTTCGGCCTGTGGGGGAACAGGGCACAGAGTCGAGGGGTCCAGGTGACCAAAGCGGAACATTTAAAAAACCCAGGTCATGACAGTTCACATTTCTTGATGAACAGGGCACGCCAAATTGGACTTGCCATTTCCAAAGGACTCAGGGTTATCTTCAGGAACGTTAATCATCTTACTGAGCCAGGAGTACCATGGTCTCTTCCAAAGACCATGGAGGTGGGGAATGTTTAAGCGGGCCTTGCCCTTAGTGCCCCAACCGCTGGAATGTTCTAGTACACATTCTGCTTTTTGTTTTTTTTCTCCTTCAACTTAATTTCTGTGCTCTAGGGCTTATTGCCACTTTAATTTATGTCACCATTCCTAACCTCTGGCATTTATCTTGTCTAGGTCTCTCTGCCATCTTCTACCGGTTTTCTTTATCCACTCAACTTTTTAAAGATCACAAAAGTTTTGAAATAAACAAGAAAATACAGAGAATAGGAAAACAAAAACCAGTGTTAGTATTAACAAAGGTTTTTTTTTTTTCCTTTTTCCAACCTCTTTGCTTTTTATTTCTTATGGATCCAGAAATCCTTGCCTTATACAGCCAAAGGGAGCACATCTTGGGGGTGGGTTTTTTGTTTTTGTTTTTTTTTTTGCCTTGTTTTGGCATTTTGTCCTTTTTTTTTTTTTTTTTTTGCCAGGGGAGGTTACATTTAGGTTTACAATCTCTTTAAGTAGCTCTAATGTGAGATGCTTAAACTTCAGGTAAATGGGCTCTTACCGTTTAATGTGATTGTACTGGGAATTTAAGCGAGAGTAATGGGAAGCAGTTACGGAAAAAAACAGGAATATCTCCCAAATGTCAAACGAGTAAATTCCCTCTGGGGCAAACTAGCAAAGATTTTCATGTCTTGAAGCCTTGTTTTTTGAGAATTGTAACCCAGAATCAGAGATAGTCAGTCTGCAAAAGATTCTATTTTCTTAAAGTCTTATTGTCTTGAAATTAATTATTCTGTTATAAGAAATATTAACATTTCAGAACAATCAAAGCACCAAATAAATGGATAAAGGAGTAAATAAAGGAGAAGGGAAAGAAAAAAAATTTTTATAGTATAATGCTAATTAATAAATGAAGAAGAAATAATAGAATTAGAAAAATCATCATTTTGACCCATTGCAGTAATAATGGATTCAGGCAAGAACCATCAGTGAATACTAAAACCAGTGAGAGAAAGGGTATTAAGAGAGTTGCAAGGCTCTCCACAAGTTACTTATTAATTATAAAAAAACCTAGTAACTTCTCAATGGATAAATTTGGAGAACATCACTGTAACCGAGAGTCAAGGTCAACTTCAACATTACGGGGACAAATGGACATCATATACCCCCCAATGTGGTGCACTATGGATGACACGAAGTCATGCATGTCTTTCTTCTGCCCAAATGACATAACCTCAACCTTATCAGGAGCAATTTGAGAAAATCGAGAGGTTGCTAGTCCTCAAAACTGTTACGGTATCAGAAGTCAAAGAAAGACTGAGGAATATTCTGGACTTAAGAAGACTGAAGTGACACGACAACTAGATGCAAAAATGGGATCCTGGCGTGGATCCTGTTATAGAAGAAAATGGATTTCTAGAAGAAAAAGGCCATTTGGGGGACAGTAGGCAAAATCTGGATATAGATTATACACCAGGATGGAAATGCATCAGTGTTAAATTTTCTTATTTTGCTAATTGTGCCGTGATTATATAGGAAAAGGTCTTATTACTAGGAAATACACACAGAAGTATTTGGGGTAAATGAGCAGGATTTGGTACATGAAACTCATGTGGTCTAGAAAAATAATGTGTGTGTGTATGTGCGTGTGGGCAAGGGGGCAATGTGTTCTCACTAAAGGTAAAGTGAATATGGTAAAATGTGAACAACTGGCGAATCTGGGTGAAAATTATCAAAATTCTGTTACAACTCTTGCAATTTTCTCTTAAGTATGAAATGATTTCAAAATCAAAAGGGAAAACTAAAAAAAGCACCATGGAATCATTTGACAATGCATGGAGCTTGGGGTGGGGGACAAAGAGAAAGACCTCAAAGGAAAGAATTTAGGGGCAAAACCCTGCATTTAATTTATCCCCCAATATTAACATAAAACATACTCAAATTCTCACATACCTGAACATAGAGATACTCGAAAGCAACCGGATCTCTCCTTAAAAGGTCAATTGGATCCTTTGGGACGAAGCTAATTCGGAAAAGACACCTCATCTTATGGGAGCTGGGCCGCTGTGTCACCTAGAAGATCGGAGCAAACACAAGACTCCTTCAATGCCGGCAGAGGGACACGGAAGCAAAGGCAACTTTGATTCAACACCAAGGAAGAGTGGTCAAAGTTCTTTTACCATGTCGCCTAGATACTCACTCCCCGAATACCGCACATATCCTGTATCGTGTTCCCCAGAAGCCGACCCTGAGATGAGGGACCTACTGAGGAACTGTTCGAGGGAGAGGCCGGTAAGGAAGTGTACACTGCAGAGCCACGGGGACTTGAGCCAAAGGACCACAGATCGGCCACTGGTTTCGGGTTGTCCCGGTGTGTGTGTGTGTGTGTGTGTGAATTTCCAGGTGTGGGGAGAATGGGCGACCGCAGTCTAGGGGCAGTCCTCTGAAGAAGATCTGAAGATGCTGGTGCTGGAAGTGATAGCGCACCAAAACTAGGGCCAAAAAGGGGGCCGAAAAGGGGACCTGGAGGGAGACCATGGCGACTGATTACTGTATGACATGGTTGTGGGTTTTTTTCCTCAATGAGACTCTTGATTGACTACAGCAGGGAAAGCAGGACTGTGTCAACCTTGGATAACAATGCTTTGGAAAGTCAGAAGACAGAAGTTTTGGCCCGAGCACTAAATCTGGAGTCCACGGGTTTCCAAACTACCCCAAACTTTTCACAATAGGACACTGTTCAAGTTGTTCAAGGGAGCTTAGAATACACCACAGGTTCTTTAGGGCTAAGGACCATGGATTGTTTGGTTTTCCTCTTTTACAGCACAGCGTATGCTAACTATTAGGTGTTAAGTTTCTTAATTCCTTCTGCAACTGAAGGGAATCAGCCAATGTAATAGTAGGTGTTTCATAAACAGCCGAATGAATACAAGACACTGGACTCCAAGGAAGAAGGCAAAAGCTCTTCGATTTCCCTTAAAGAGGTCAACACGATGCACCTGAACCATGCACCACGAACCAACAGTTGCTCTACTTGTAGTTTCGTGTACTCGTGTGTGCTTTTCTACGTATCTGTACGTAGCTTCATGGCCTTGTAACTCCTTCGTTACAGAGGACAAATCTGGCAAAATAAAAATGTTCGTGAACGGCAATTGAAAATTCAAAATAAAAATAGCAATAGCTTTATTGAACACCATGTTGTGTGTGTGCACACGCATTCTTCCAGTTGCCACTGCTACTTTTGTTGAGCTGAAGATTTTCAGTGGGAAAACACTCCTTTGAAAGGTATAACACATCCTGAGAATTAGTAACACTGACCCAGCTTTTTGGCTATGGGTGGGATTACAGAGCTGACTGGATTCACCAGCCCACGGGCTGGGGGCTACTACTCATCACCAGCTGAAGCTCAAGCAAACCAGGAAGAAGAAAATGTGGGAACTCTAAGAGACCCGAAACTCTGCCCAGGCCTGCTGTGGGGTTGTACGGTGAGGTCATAGGGTATTTCGTCAGAAGGTCGGGGCTGAGGTTAGACAGTCAGGTACCATTTCATTACTGGTTAGAATCTATCTGTTCTGAATTTTCCACAAGCGATCGTGAGTTTACTTTTATCATCAGGAGGCTATACTAGTTTTGAGAAATCATGTAATGCAAAAAAAGTGCTTTAGACTCGTTAGAAAATGCAGTCCCTAAAAAGAACAATCCCTAAAACAAACAAGAAAAAACAATTTCCTGGAAACTCACAGTAGTATATAAATAGACAATAGTATTTTCTATGTAGTGTTTAGTTATAAACTACCAGAGATTCAGAGCTGTTTAGAAGTTCTTCTGGGGCTTCTCACCAAAATTGAATGTTTTTAAATGGTTTTGTTATTAGACACATGTCTTATACTTACTCTCCCTTTCTGCCATGCTTATAAATATCTTGGTGATCAAGCCTTTCATAGGCAATGATTTCCAGAGGCATATAGCTGGTTTGTCTCAGGATACTTAAATCAATCAATTTGCTTTCTAGAGAGCATACTTGAAGTTTTAACACTTTCCTTTTAGTTCTGGCTAAAAACGAAACAAAGCCTCTTTTAGAAAGCTAAGGGAAGAATCAGGGTTAGGGACTTTTTGTTTCCTCTGAACATTCGAACGGAAATTTAATAATCGGAAATCAATCTGGAATGAGAAATGCTGTGTACCTAGCACCAAGACAGACTGAAAGAATCTCTGTCGAGCTAAATCAGCAAGCAGTTCTCCCACGAAGGCAATGCAGTAGACAGATGTGCAGCGGGATGGTCTAACCATGAATATCAGAAAATTGTGGGAGGTTTCCTTAGACTCATAGTAACGGGCTGTGGGCCCATACGCCCTTGACATTTACTGCTACCAGCTGAAGGCGGCTCGTTGTAAACACCCGTGACCATCGGCCAGCGCCTCACAACCCTGCACAGCCAGGGAGCGGCTGCCCCGGGAGCAGACCACCGCCACCACCGAGGGACGAATGGCCCTGCACCCCGCCCCTCAGGTGGGGGACCTCTGCGGTGCATTCTCCACTGGCTCACAGCGGAAACTGGCTTGTTACCCCACTCCCTACTGGCGCCCCCAGTTTTCCCATTTCCGTTCCTCTTCCTCTCTCAGCGTTTCCCGATATCGCCTCCCAGTAAACCACGTACCCCCAAACCCTTGTCTGAAGTCCGGCGTCTGGAGGAACTCCGAGCCAAACAATGACCTTTCACATGGGGGAATTCTGATTATCAGGGCTTGCTCCCCGAGAACAAATTATAAAAGAAGCCCTCTCTTTCCAAGGGAGTTTTGGCACAGGTTCAAATAATAAACATGCGACATGATTTCAAATACCTGTAGGTCGATCTAAACCTTGTAAAGATAGGTGAAGTGGAGGGAGAGGGCTATAAATGAACACCAACGAGAGCACTGTCACTGATTCCCTGCACTCAGTCGGACCGAATGAAGAGACTTAGTGATACTGTGGGAGCAAACTTGCGGGACACCAGCTTCTAATTATGCAAGGACCAGGAAGCACTTTAGGGTGACAATACTTTCCGCTACTCCGTCCACCTCGGGGCACCCTTGACTCCTTGCCTCTCCTCCTGGTCTCCCGGCATGTCCCCCTCCCTCCCTAAAGCCCCCTTATCACTGAGCTCGCCTACAGAAGAGGAGCATGTTGAAATTCCTCATACTTCCAGCAAACACTCTGCTTCCGTCGAATCACAAGTCAGGGTGCCACACTGACTTCGGCAGTCAAGCAGCCTGCTTGTTTCCCGACAGAACAGAGGGGGCGGCATTTCGGTAAGCAGGAACTGGGACGCACTGGCGGGTTACATATTTACAGTGGGCAGCCCTGGGGCAGGAATTTCAAGCTTCCACAAATAGTCGTCAGTATGCACCCAGAACTTAAGACAACGAAATATGAGGTTGGCTTCATTTAAGTAATCTCAGGAGCTGGTTTCTTTTTAACAGTTTCAAGAGATCAGCGGTCAAAACAGGTGAACAAGTTATTTCCCGTAACATAAAATATGATCTATGGAGGCACATTCCCAGTGAGTAGCTGCTGAGTCTTTGATAATTCCGGAGGTGACACCAACTGACAGTCTATGAGAAATTGACAAAAAAGGGAAACGTTACCTTGAGATGTAAAACCCATTATGAAGGCCAGAGCTTTCGTTAGTGGAGCTACCCGGGGCTGTGGTGAGCACGTTTAAGGGATCCAAGAGGATGGGGGAACTCTGGGGCCCGGCAGCCTCTGCTCTCACCCGGGGGGTGTAATTTCACACACCTGAGTTAGAGTCTCCTGTTCATGAAGCAAGAGCAACTTGGTTCCAGCCCCTTCCGTCCTCTGCTCCAGCATGAGGGAGAAGTGTTCGATGCCTTTGATGGAAAGCTTCTCTTGAAGAGTCAAGATGACATCCTTACAGAGGAAACACGGACAAGATGCCATCAGAATCGGCAGAGCTCTCTTGCAGAGTTTACAAGGACGGAAAAGTGTTGCACGAATGGGCTTCAGGTCTTTACATTGTATACCTTCGGTTCATTCCGAAGCTCGAAGCTTGATGCTCCTCTTCCTGACCTTGCCCCCCACCCCAAATCGCTACGGAGCTCACAAACAGGGAGGCAACAAGTTGACTAGCTGGAGGAGGCGCTTACTTGACCGACAGAGCTGACCAATAGATGGTAGACGGGAGATGGTTCAGGTCCCCTTGCTTCCAAATGGGGCGGCGCTTAAGCCACTTCATAAAGTGGTCTACCCTCGGGGGTGGGCAAAATACCCCCTGCATGCCAGATCCAGCCCACCACCTGTTTGTGTAGATAAAGTTTTATTGAAACACAGTCACGCTCATCTGTTTCTGTGCTGTCTGTGGCCGCTCTTGCCCCTCGCATTGGCAACAGAGACCGTGTGGTCTGTGAAGCCTAAGATATTTGCTATCTGGTCCTGTACAGAGAAAGTTTGCTGACCCTTAGTCTATACTTCTGATTTTTTGTGTTTGCTTTTTTTTATTATTTTTTTAAGAGAGGGCACAAGCTGGGGAAAGGGAGAGGGGAGGGGCAGAGGGAGAGAGAGAATCTTAAGCAGGCTTCACACTCAGCATGGAGCCCGACAGGGGGCTCGATCCCACGACCCTGAGATCACGACCTGAGTCAAAATCAAGAGTCAGAGGCAGGACGCCTGGGTGGCTCAGTCGGTTAGGCCTTTGTTTTCGTCTCAGGTCATGATCCCAGGGTCCTGGAATCAAGCCCCACCCTGGGCTCCCTGCTCGGTGGGGAGCCTGCTTCTCCCTCTCCCTCTGAGGCTCCTCCTGCTTGTGCTCTCTCTGTGGTGCTCTCTGTCACAAATAAATAAATAAATAAAATCTTAAAAAAAAAGAAAAGAGTCAGATGCTTAACCTGCTGAGCCACCCAGGCGGCCATAGTCTCTCCTTCTGGTAAGGGCATGCGGTAGCGGTCAGGGATGTGGGCTCTACTTCCAGCTCGACTTTACGTTAGCTGTGCAGCTTGAGGCAAGTTATTTAACTTCTAAGTGTCTTCGTGTCCTTATCTATAAACTGGTGATGCTACTAATACCTGCCTCAGAATAGATATAAGGACTAAATGAGCTCACACATAAAACACATTTATTGTAGCACTATTTGATATGGAGTTAGGGGACTCTAACAATGTATACATATTCACTTTTACTTTAAATCCCTGGGGAAAGTAGAAGGAGCAAGCTTTGTCAGCAATCCTTTGCAGGATTAAACATTGATGATGAGATAGGTGTTCTATACACAAGCACATGTTTACTGCAGTGCAAAACAAAAGTCTTTGAAAATGAAAAAAAACAAACTTTTTTTTCACATACTCGAAAACTCGTAAATGATCTCTCCTCAGGATGATTTATACTCAGATGCTAAAAATTCCAAGGAGCAGTGCTTTTCCAACCCGGGGCAGTTCTACCTCACAGCAATTGGTAATTTCTGGAGACATCTGTGGTGGTCACAAGGGGATTAGGGCTGCTATCGATACTGAGTGACGCAGTAAGAGAATTAGCTGGTGAAGAATTACCTGGTCCAAAGTACCAACAATGTCAAGATAGGAAAACCCTGCAATACATACAGGTTGTTTTTTTTTTTTTTAACTGATTTTTTAAAAAAAATTTTAATTTAATTTAATTTATTTATTTGACAGAGAGAGAGAGATCACGAATAGGCAGAGAGGCAGGCAGAGAGAGAGAGCGGGAAGCAGGCTCCTTGCTAAGCAGAGAGCCTGATGCAGGACTCGATCCCAGGACCCCGAGATCATAACCTGAGCCGAAGGTGGAGGCCTTAACCCACTGAGCCACTAGGTGCCTCTTTAACTGATCTTTTTGAAATTTTTTTTTCTTCCCCATAGACCTTTCTCAATTTCTTCAGGCCCCTTTAATGGTTGTTGTGCTGTTGTTTATTTTTTGGTATTAAGTAAATGCCACCCCCAGCGTAGGGCTTGAACTCACAACACTGAGATCAAGAGTGGCATGCCCTACTGATTGAGTCAGCCCGGCACCCTTCTCCAGGCCCCTTTAAAACAAAGATCCCCACACCCACAGTGCAGACCTCATTCAGCAGAAATGCCTTGACTATATATTGAATCTCACAAAAAAGATTCTCTGTGTCATAAGTTTTGTTCAAGGCCCAGAAAAGAACAAACAAAACCAACCTGAGTGGCAACACATACTTTATAAAAGAGTCTCCTGAAACACCAGGGAGGACACTGAAAAATCGATAGCAATAGTTTTTCCTTGCTGTGATTCTGTAGCAAGAATTTTGGCAATTTTTATTAAACAGTGTCGTATCCCTTTCATAAGTCTACTCCTTCTATTTTACACCTCCCAGCCAATGTCTGTGGCGATAGTAAAGCTGTTAGGTACAAGTAAAGTGAGCTTGAACTTGCTGTTCCCTGTCTTCTCAGCAACGTCCACCACCCTTGGGAAAAATCAAACTCGCTCTAGTGTGGGCTCCTGAGAAAAAGGCCAGAGGGAATTAGCAACAGGACTCTCTCTGAAATTGAGAGTTATTTCTATTAAGGAATGCATTCAAGTCTTGACCTATATCTTCAGATGGGGCAGGAGGTCTAAGAGCAAGGAGATTTCCTGACCATATGGTATCATAGACCAAGCCGTGGTGGCAGGGGGAGTTCTAATAATGCGGGCCTATGGGTTACCTTGGGGCTCCGCAAAAAAAAAAAAAGATGGACTGGCCTGAGCATCTAATCTGGCCACGCCCATTCATTTACATATTGTCTGGGTAGGAAAGGAGTCCTCTTGCCCAAAGAAACTGGCTCTTCAGAGGTAAACTGCAAGCCCTTGGAGTGGAGTGCCTGATGGGGGTGTCTGTTTACTTGGGAGCCAGAGAGATAGTAGAGCGCCTAGGCCAACGATGGGAGGGCTTTGGGCCAAGTGAGCGCAGCGTGACCTCTGGAGGAGCAGGATACTAGAGTCAGCCCCATGGGGCGTGGTCAACCTCTGACAAAAACTCTGAACACCGAGGCTCAGGTGGGCCTCCCCAGTTGGCAGTCCCGCACCCATGTTGTCACATGTGATTGCTGGGAGAACAAGCACGAAGGTGTTGGGAAACTGTAAGCTGGGAAACTCTCCTGCCCTTTGCACCTATGCCCGCTGGTGATTTTAACCTGGATCCGCTTGCTGTGATAAACTGTAACTGTGAGGGCACCTGGGTGGCTGAGTCGGTTAAGCGTTGGCCTTTGGCTCAGGTCATGGTCCTGGGGTCTTGGGATCGAGCCCCGCATCGGGCTCCCGGCTCAGCGGGGAGTCTGCTCCTCCCTCTCGATCTGTGATCTCTGCTTTCACTCTCTCACAAATAAACAAACAAACAAATAAATAAAATCTTTAAAGAAATCCCTGTAACTGTGCTTATAACAATTTGCCGAGTTCTGTGAGTCCTTCAAGGGAATTATGGAACCAGAGGGTGGGCTTGACGACCTCCCGAGCCCTCCATGTACGGCTGCTTTGCTGACACAACAGAGTAGTTTTGAGGGGGATCAAATAGGCCACAGAACTGGAAATACTTAATCTCTTTCCAGAAGTCTGCCCACCTCTAGGCTAGCAGATCAATAATAAGAGTAACACCTTGCCATCCATGGATTTTGAGTAGGAATAAAGGAAAAGGACTTTGTCAGTCACCCCAATTTAAAATGAGCAGTCTCGCACAAATTTGATGGTTCAGTGTGGAAGGATTTAAGGACGGCTTATACGCGCCATCATCAATACTGTCTTCTCTACCACCTGCTACATCAGCACTGAGTTTAAGCACTTCCAAACAGGCTGCTTGTTGGTCACATAGCAATAAGGGAGTGGGCCTTTCTAGAAATGCTTCCACTCATATGCTCTATGCTGACTAATTTGCAAAACCGAGAATGAGGGGTTGACTATTGACAGACGTTTTTAACACAAACTTGATAGTCTCCTGATACATTATTGTACAGATCATCACTAGGGAATTTTTTTTCTAAAATGTCCATAAAAATCTCTTTTATTGTGCCATTTGAAGAGAGCCTATTTTAGGCTACTGGAGCATTAGGGAGCAATCAATTTCTGCACACACTTTTGTCCAATAAAAAATAGAATATGCATTTTTTTCCCCAGGAAGGAAGCACGGGGGGAAAGAACCCATCTGCTCTGTTATAATACTCATTTCGTAAAACTCACCTGTGGCTCCACAATAATAGGATTGCTCTGTGACTCTTCCTTTTTGCCCTTCCTCCTAAGAAGCATGCCTCATTTCTTTCTTTTTAGGCATTGATTCCATTAAATTGGTTACAGCGATTAAAAGTAAATGTTAGCTTTGTATCATCTTACCCCTTGTTTTTGCTGGGCACCAAAGGAGCACATATTCAATTAACAGCTAGCGTCTTAATCTTCTTGGGGGCTGATATTGCTAAGAAATTTTAGGCAGGGTTCCAGGCCTTCTTGGGGACTGTCACGCTCTTTTAATTAAACTGGTGTTGCATTAAAATAACTAGCCCTAGTGGTTCATCACTGAGAGCCCATCATACGATTTTGCAATACATACACATAGCAGAAGCTTCTTAGCTTAAGCTTCTTTTTTTCTAGTTTGTTTTTTAAATATTCACACACTACCTTATTTGGAAGCAACCAAAACAAATTTCAGAGAGAAACACGGCTCTGCAAGAAGGCACGGCCACACCAGGCTGACCGTGGGACTTCCAGGCCACACCTGCCAGCGTCCACGTGGAGGTTAGGGGGTCCGCTTACCTTTATGGAGGTGCTGCAGTCAAAGCGAAATGATTTGGTCTGCCCATTTTCCAGATACACTTTCAAAACATTTGGCATGAAAAGAAGGGAATTATCCTTAACAGTTTCCTGTTTAATGACAGCAACAAACAAGAAGGTCAGATGAGCATTCTGCCCTTTGCAGAAGCAGCATCTATCTACAATATATTCTAATCCCAACATGAAACAAAAAAAAAGGGAACTCCTTAAAGCCAAAAGGTGTCCCTCTGGTGATATCTGAGTACAGTTGTTCATAGCAAAACTCTTCTTTTCCAGCTACAAATAACTCAGCTGATACTTGCTTTTTCCATCCGAAAATAAATCCGACGAATGTTTTTTAAAAGGCAAGGTTTCCCATCGGAAAACCCAATGAAGGAAATAATTCCACTGTAATCAAGCTACCATGCTTAGGACAGCAAGGGCAGACTTTGCAGAACAGCCTTCTTGAAAAGCACAGGGACCAGCAATGATGTTTGACGTGGTGGCTTTGGCGCCTCGCTAAGCTTATGCAAAGTGAGTAACAAGCAAGAACAGGCTTGAAGTATTTCAAGTTGTTTTAGGAAACAATTTTTTTTAAGTAGGCTCCATGCCCAGCGAGGGGCTCCAACCCACGACCCCGAGAGATCAAGAGTTGTATGCCCCTCCAACTGACCCGGGGGTGGGGTGGAACAATTTTTAACCTATTTAGAAATGTTTCTTAAACTTGAAGGGGACATTTAAGGAATGGGTGAGTGTGTCAAAGATTAAAACACTGAGTCTATAACAGACATTGTAACTCAAAAATAATTCAAGAAGCCATGCTTGTAACATGACCTGAAATTAACAAGGGAAACGTATTTCTTTGAATTTTCTCTTTAACTGAAAGTAGGGAGAGATGGCAGGGGAAGAAAGAAGGCATGTGGGATGAGTTCTGCCAATCCTCTTTCACATGTAGCTGGTCACGGGGTCATAGAAGCCAAGCGGAACTCAGCAGTCATGAGACCCTATGTTCCTTGTTTTACGGATGAAGAAACTGAAGACAAGATGTCCAGAGATTGGCTAATGTCCGACAGATAGTCCATGAGAATTCAATCCCTAGGTATTTCTGTAAGAGACTCTGTGCCTTTTACTTGGTGCTCCTTTCTCTGAGTTTCCTCTCTCTCCTTTCCCCTCCTATGGACTTGACACCTGACTTTCTTGCTACCCAATTCACAGAGTGGTTTGGCTCCAAGTCCACACGAAGAGACACACGATGACTCAGCAGAGCAAGAAGATGGTTGAGAAGCAGACAAGTGACTGAACGTCCGTGCCACATACAGGCCTGCGGGGAGGCAGCGGGGGGGCTGCAGGTGATGACCGATCCCCAGAGCTGTCCTCACACACCAGCTGCCTCGAATGAGCCCTTTTATATCCAGGACAAACTAAAACTGTCATAGCAGCTTCTAGAATCATATTCTCTCTAAAGATCTCTCTCTAAACCCTGCAATGATTGCTCAATCTCATACTAAGAAGCTTGAGAAAAGATGGGCTAAGTTTCGGGTGACCTTCTGTGATGCCATGATTCCTCTGGAACCTTTCAGCTTTGTCTTGTGAAATGCTAATGGATGCTAACTACATCCAGAGGGATAGGGACACACTGTGGTGAGCAGAAGAGCGTGGGGTGAACGGGGCCAAAGGAGATGGGGTAGGCGGTGGTGACTGGGAGGACAAAGGCCACAGCTGAAATGCTCCAAGGGCAGCACAGTGACAGCTCGAGGCCCCTCCCATAAGCATCACATAGTTGAACAGATTGGCCGGCTGACCCCTGGACTCCAAGTGGGGCAGACACAAGTCAGCGAGTTTTGACAAGGAGACACTTGGACCAGGAGGGCCTCGCTCAGGATGTGCAGGCCCACACCTTCAAATTCAGACCTAGGACCACCCTCGGGGAAGACTCTGTGACCCATCATGAGCAAGTCATGGATGCGATCTTGTCCTTGTGAGTTTATTTAAACACCGCCATAAGAAACAACATAACCTCAACAACAAAAGCTAATATTTCAGAGGTCTAAAAACGATTAAGTGCCTTAGATGACTGCTTTCAAAAAACTAAAAACATGAGGTTAGATTTTCTTGGGGGAAAAAATGGAAACTACAGCCTCCTATTGATGTCTGCACTATTCATTTAGAAGATGAATTATGTGCCGGAGAAATCGTGAGTTCCATCAAAACCTATGGATGAAGATTTGGGCAATATTTCTTCACTTCCGCTAGCATATATGACACTTTCCCAGCATCTTAACTTCTTTTCCATTTTGATCAGTGGAAAGAAATAGAGATGTTTAATTTTGAATAAGGAAAAACTTAACAGAAGCCTTCTTTAAAATATATAACGGAAGCATGCTCAGTTAGCACAATAAAAAGAAGCAGGTGGAAGGTTCAGAGGCCTATTTTACTCAACATGGGGCAATGCCAGTGATCTCAGATCAAATCAACTCCTTTGCAAAGTAGTGAGGTCTCTAACACTGGAAGTGTTCAAAGAAACACTGGACAACTACATATTCTGGATACGATAGAGGGAACCCATCAGGCACAACACGGTGATCTTTCTAGCCCTTTGCAATTCTGAGATTCAGCAGCCCCCTGAAATACAACCACAAATTCTCTATTGGCCATTCCAGAGGGGCAAGTGGCTGTGCTCTGTGCCCCTAGTTCAGCTACTCTCTCTGAGTCGCAAGCAGGCAACAGTCAACTCACCGACACTTGGCCATTGATGATGACCTCCTCGGAGAACCGCACTTTGACTGGATTGGACTTTAATCTTGCCTTTTTGGCAGCACTAATAAATGCTGACTTGGGAGACTAGAAAAAAGAAAACATTGGTTATGATTATTGGGAACATAGAGCGAACCCTGGAACAGTTGTTTTCTAGCTTTCTCCTCTCTTATATGCAATATTTTTGCTAAAAAGTATGTTTGGTACATGTCCAATTCGAGGACAAAACACAAGTCACGGAGGCAATCAAAACCCTGTCGTGCTCATAAAGTAGGAGGTTTGATTTAGTCAGCAGACCAGAACTGCAAACAGCGTGTTCCGTGTTCTTGCTGAGCACATTCCCAAGGATCTTATTTTTCTTTTTTTGAGAGAGGAAGAAAGAGAGCGAAAAGAGAGCAGGAGCGGAGGAAGAGGGAAAATCTCAAGCAGGCTATATGCTCAGCGCAGAGCCCGACACAGGGCTCGATCTCACAACCCTGAGATCATGGTATGAGCCAAAATCTGATGTTCAACCGACTGAGCCACCCAGGTGTCCCACTCAAGGATCTTTTAAAATGATGAATGTGAAGGTACACAACCCTTGCTTTGAATATAGAGCTTTGAGCGCAATATGGAGGGTGAAATCGTGGTCAAATGTAATGTTGGGTTCATGTCGAATTGATCACTTATTATTTTAAAGAGGTGGAGAAGAGTCACTAATAGTTCTAAGGTGATTGATAACCTCACCGTTATTTACACGGAGGGTTTAAGGGCGTGTGAACAGGAAAGCGCACACTCACAAAACACCCCCACTTTATGTGCCCAAAACTTGAATTTCAGCCTCTTATTGGAAACCTGTCATCTGGGGTTTTGCAGGATGGGGCAGAGACCACTTTGGCTTACAATTAAATGTTGACTTCATATTCTGTCTCATTGTAAGGGTTCCTTGTGCAGTTGACCCTTCAACAACATAGGATCCACTTACATGTGGATTTTTGGGGGAAAGTACAGTACAATATCATAAACGTATTTTCCTTTTTAAAATTTATATTTATTTTATTATTATTATTATTATTATTTTTTAAAGATTTTATTTATTTATTTATTAGGAAAGAGAGAGAGTGAGAGAGAGAAGGTCAGAGTGAGAAGCGGACTCCCCATGGAGCTGGGAGCCCGATGTGGGACTCGATCCCGGGACTCCGGGATCATGACCTGAGCCGAAGGCAGTCGCTCAACCAACTGCGCCACCCAGGGGCCCTATTATTATTATTTCTTTAAGTAATCTTGACACCCAACGTGGGGTTCAAACTCACAACCTGGAGATTAAGAGTCAGATGCTCTACTGACTGAACCAGCCAGACATGCCAACATATTTTCCTTATGATTTTCTCAATAACATTTTCTTTTTCACAGCCTCCTTTATTCTAAGAATACATCGAACATACAAAATATGTGTTTACATTATTGGTAAGGCTTCTGGTCAACTGTAGGATATCAGTAGTTAAGTTTTAGAGGGGTCAAAAGTTACATGCAGGTTTTTGACTGCCCAAGAGTTGGTTCTCCCAACACCCATGTTCCCATGTTGTTCAAGGGTCAATTGTACTGCCTTTCATTGGAAAGAGGAGCTGAGCAGCTCCATTTTTCTTCCTCAGAAACTACATGTGCAAGAGGGAAACTTGCTCAGAAGCATACTATGATCCACAGCGAGCTCCTACTGCACAGTCCTGGTCCAATTTACTCCATCTGAGAATCATCCTTGTTGCATAATTTTAATGAAGCCTGAGGATAAGGGAACTCACACCTAGGAGGTGTTTACTATGTTGCAGGTGCCATTTGTTTGTTTTTAAAAAAGACTGCATTTTCTACTGAATCTAAGAAATAGGTAAATATTTAGTTTGAATCATGAAATTGCTACTTGATAGATTAAAATTGTCAAGCACTGCAAATTGCAAATTGTCCAACCTAATGGTTTTCCATGGTATGTAGTCCTAAGAGGTTCAGACTTGTGGAAAGAATCCTAGTAATTGACTCTAGAACCAGCATAGAGGCTCAACTTTCTGTGTACTGTATTAATCTCAGGGCACAAAAGCCAATTAAGGGGTCCCATACTTTGAATTTCGAGTAAAAATGAAAAAGGTTCCCTTCTTTGTCAAATACAAGTGTACTTGAGATCAATTAAAACAGTATGATGAAATAGAGAAATGAAATGACAAATCCATACAATGGAATATTATTCAGCCATAAAATGGAATGACATTCTGGTTTGTGCTACAACATAGATGAACCTCAGAAACATTATGTTGAGTGAAAGAAAACAGACACAAAAGGCCATGTATTGCAGGATTTGATTCCATTTACACGAACTGTCTGGAACAGGCAAATCCATATAGACAGAAGATAGATTAGTGGTTGCCCGGGGCTGGCAAGGAGAATACTAAGTGACTAACGTCTGCAGGGGTTGATTTCCTTTTGGGGAATTACACAGCAGCAACTGTTGAACAAGATGGCGGACGCACTTAATGTCCCTGATTTGAACGCTTTAAAAGAGTGAAAATGGTAGCTTTATGTTATGTGTATCTTATGAGAAGACAAAATCACTGTTGGAAAAAACACGATAAAATATGTACATGTCTATTCCTGGGTGGAGTTTTGCTTGAATACTGGAAAAAATCCTGTTGTCTCAAGTTCCCCTCCACACCCATCCCACCCTCTGCTCTGATCAGTGTCTTAAGGAGACTGGATGGATGAATGAAAGGTTTGGCCGCCAAAGCTTTAATTCCCCTATTTATGCAAGATGTTTTCAGAGAAGGCTGCTCTTCTGGAATACAACAAAAGAAAATAAAACTGAGATCTCAAAGCGCTAAAGAACAACAACTTTGATCAAGTTCAACATGACTTTTGGAAGTCCTGCTCCAGGCGCGCCTGACTGGCTCAGTCCGTGGAGCATGCACTTCTTGATCTCAGAGTTGAGCATTCTGAGTCCCACGTTGAGTGTGGTGATTACTAAAAAAATCCCAAATAAACTTAAAAAAAAAAAAAAAAAAGAGTCCTACTATAGAGCTTAAGTGATGGGACGGTGGTGTTCTCCTCCATATCTCTGTAATTATAGGCTGAGTTTGGTAAGATTAACAAACAAATCATACGGTAGTGAGTTCTTTGCTTTCGACATGCCACTTTTTAGCTGAAGGAAAAATATTATTCTCCCTTAATGATTTTAAGTAGGCGATACTTACATTGGCACAATGGGTTTCACACAAGGGGAGCGGGCTGTCAGAAAGCTACCCGGAACAGAAGCTACTGATTAGATAAGGGGCTTGAGTGCTGAGGCACGCCCCTCCCCGACCCTGGGCTCTAGCGTCCTTTGCCGACTTAGGCTCTCGCGTGTCCTCAACATGCCAGATGGAGGTTGATTCCTCTGTGCATCCGAATCTTTTAATGTAACACTTTGCCACGTTTTCCTGAAATGATCTATGTCCCTGCTTGCCTCAGTAAAAAAGCATTTCACAGGGACGCCTGGGTGGCTCAGTTGGTTAGGCATCTGCCTTTGACTCAGGTCATGATCTCAGGGTCCTGGGATCGAGCCCCGCATCTGGCTCCCTGTTCAGCGGGGAGCCTGCATCTCCCCCTACCCTCTAGCCTCCTCCCCAGATTTATCTGCCCTGCCCTAACAACAAACCTGATGAACGAGGAGAACCAGCCAGGAACCCAGATAGCTAAGGTAGTTAAGTAAATACTATTCCATGTGTATTTTGAAGCCAAGAGACTTGGGCTAAAAGGCCGAGAATTCCTGCCAGGGCATTTTCTTGTTCTGGATTTGTGACTGTTTTATGTAACTGACATATGTTTTAAAAATTACTTTTGGATAATAAAAACATAAGCTCCTCAAGTCTGATGGTTACTGAATTAGAGTCAACAAAATAATGGCTTATTCCACTGGCTGGAGTTACGTGTGGCATGTGGGGTACGTAATCCCCTCATGACTGTGGTTTTCACTCTGGTCCCCTTTTGCAGCTCAAAAAACATACAATGTACACCCCTCAGAAACCCGAGGAGTTAATTCTTAGCAACCTGCAGGCCCCTAGGTGCTGATCACAAGCACTTCCTATCCTGTGGTGGAAATGATGAGTAATTACCATTTAAAATAATCAGATTCTCCTGCTGTTAATTAATTTAAGATTAGAAGGGCTCTAATCAGCCTCTGCCCCTCTTTCCAAATCTGCTGTTGTTAAGGTGGCCAGAGTAGATGTGTGCCATGCTCTTGGGGGCTTTTAGAGGTTTAGAAATCACTAGAACAGTGTTTGGAAAAAATTACCTAAATAAGATAAAATTTCTGAAACTAAAGCACAGGGTCTTAAATTTGCAATTCTTGTATGTCTAGAGTACTTTACACATAGTAGGTAGCATGGAGAAAATATTTGGTGAGGTCTAAGTTAGCCCGCAGTTGCCGCCGGGTAACTTAGAGTGGAGTTCCCCCAGACCAGACCCCAAGACAAGGACTGACAAGCAGGTAGCTGAACGGGAAGCGCTCCCAGGAAGCACGCACGGATGAGCAGGAGGAAGGGAGACAGGGGGTGGAAGAGTAAGCCAATGGAGCATTCTGCAGGTCAGAAACCAGGCTGGCGGGCGCCTGGGTGGCTCAGTTGGTTGAGCAACTGCCTTCGGCTCAGGTCATGATCCCGGAATCCCGGGATCGAGTCCCATATCGGACTCCCGGCTCTGCGGGAAGTCTGCTTCTCCCTCTGACCTTCTCCCCTCTCATTCTCAGTCTCTCGCTCTCTAATAAATAAATAAAAAAAATCTTAAAAAAAAAAAAAAAAAGAAAAGAAACCAGGCTGGCACTGTGTGAAGGGAGGGAATCAAAGACTCCTTCGATAGTCTCTGTCTCAAGCCACATTAGACTAGGAAGTTCTGGAAGTTCTAGATTTGGGAACTGTGGGAGGCAAAGTCAAAGGAAAGGAGGAAGGAGCTAGCAAGAAAGCCCTAGAATGAAAAACAGTAACAGTGCAAGGAAAGAAGATGGTACAAAAAATGGAATAAAATTCATACGAGATCCAGAAATTCCTTCTCTAGAACGTCATCGGAATGGAATGGGGAACTACTAACTAGATACAGATAAAGACTTCTACACAAAGGTGCTGCGTGCAGAATTAGAAGGGGAAACCACTGAAGTCAGGATGAGGGGCTCGATGAGAGGGTGCTGGTTAAGTAACTCTTGGTTCAATGTAATGCTTTCCGGCCACGTATACGATGCCGATAAAGAATTCTCAATGGTATGAAACCATGCTTATGACAGACTAAGTGAAAGGAGCAGAATAAACTGTATGTCCAAGATCTCCACAACTGACAAGGCATCTATCACATGACTGGAAGGAACCAGGCCGATTGTTTACACCGCTTGTCTCTGAGGAAAAGATGTGCTGACACACATTTTTTTTTTTTTGCTTTTGTGTGTGCTTCCTTCTATACTTGCACAATTTTTCTCTAAGAAATAAAGCAAACACGGCAGAAGGGGAGAGTCATCTATTATACTTCAAAAACAAGGCAGCAGCCTGTGAAGAATGACTTCTCAAAAGCCTCTGGAATTTGCACAGCTGGGCTCACTGTGGGGGTGCCCCGGGACCATGTGGAGTGAGGTAAGAAGGGGCAAACACCGGCTCTCTGTCTTGACTGGACCTCATTAGGCACAAGAAATACAACATAACGAACGCTGGCCAGCAAGTTACAGAATAAACTAAAATGCTAATTTTTACTATCTGCGATAAAAGTAGAATCTATACGCGTTCTTTCGGCCTGGTGGGTCATGTGTTTCAGGACGCCAATCCCGGCTGCTGAGAGAAACGGTCAGCGAGTCAATAGGACCCAGCGAGTTTTTGTATTTGAAAAAGCAGTGTGCCGGTAGGAAAATCCAAACACAAAAACGGAAGGACCAAAGTGTAGTTTCTTCTCCCATCTTCTCTCCTCTCTGAGTCTAATCTGTCTACTTAAGCCACTTTGGGGTTTCAGTTCCTTCATTTCCACGCCCACGCTGCAGAGGAAAAAGCCACTTTGGGCTCGATCAGTGAGGGAAGATTCCAGGTGGGACAGTGGTTCCCAAGTGGGAGTAATTCCCCTCCCCTCCCAGGGGACACCTGGGAGTGCCCGGAGACGCTTTTGATTGACGCAATATGGGGAGAGGGTACTACTAGCATCTAAAGGGTAGAGGCCAGAGATACTAGAAAATACCCTGTAGTGTGTGGAACGACCCCATGGAATGTAGAGGTCTCCCGGCCAAATGTCAGCAGCGGTGACAGTGAGAACCTCTGAGATAGCATTTAGAGCTTGTGCCGAGGCCTGGAAGGCGAGAAGGGTTTGGCTAGGCTGAGGAGGTGCTGGGGTGGAGGATGTGGTGGGCATTTCGGGTCAAGGAAAGTCAACCATGAGGATTCCATCCGCAATGACCAAGCAGGGAGAGAGTGCTGCGAGGCAGAGGTGCAGCTATTGGCCAGAAAAACACACAACACTTGCTCCTGAATGTTGTGGCTAATGTTGACTTTCATTATAGCACGAGAGCAACAGCCACCTGAACTCCTGGAAAGTTCCAGATGATCTATTATAGCAAGTTCCATGACTCATTGATAATAATGAGTATTCATATGAATAACCAGTCACGCACACTCAAATGGCCAAACCAGCAAGCAAAGCCACAAGACACAACCCTTAACTTAAATGCCAAAGTCCTTGTTCTTTCTCCAAGTCTGCCACATGGGGTAAAACATTACCTCACATTGCAAAAATAGCCTGGTTTGGAATACAGTGCTTCTGCTCTCACATGTCTAAGAGGTTACAAAGTGGGAAGAGAGAATCCAGGAGACACAAAGTGAACTTGAAGTTCCATTAGGAATTTATAGTTGGCCAGCCACTCGGTTCTTGTAGGTATTTCCGTTGGCTTCGCCCAACCTATTTGTTTACTGCAAAGAATGAGGAAGTGTGTGTAGAGTTGAAGTGAGCGTGAACCACAATCTGGTTAACGGAAACCATGTAGCTGTACTTTCTCTGGAAGGAATCACGGAATCATGAGATGGTGGAGCAGGGAAGCCCTTGGACGTGAGTCAGTGCGACCCTCTCAGGCAGATGCGGAAGTCTGAGCAGGTGTGGGAGTGACCCATTCTATTGCCGGGAACTAGATCTCAAATCTCGGTTCTCTTACATCCTGCTGTCTCCCTGGTGTTCAGGTCCAGACATGCGTGTGTGGTTGTGGCACAGAGAGGGACCAGGAGTAAGAGTCAATAGCAAACTAAGCTTTTATTAGAAGTAGTCATGTCCCGGACGGCACGGTTTGTTGTCTTTGTAGTTCTTTTTGTCATCGTATCAGAATCTTGAACGCATATTTGTTTCCTGCCTGAAATGCTTAGGTCATAGCGCTTAGGGGGAAAATGCTGGGACAGGGGAGAGGAAGAGTTTGGTCAGGAGATGGAGACTGACCCTTAGCAGAGCCTCCAACTCCACGAGGAAGAAAACAGAAGCGTAAGCAGGTGGGAATCTCTGCCAATCCCTGCAAAGGCCACGCAAGGTACTGATGGTGAACGTTTGGGGGAAAATCTGAAGGACTTTGCCTTGGTATTTTTGAGTTCAACTCCCAATGTACGGACTTCACAAGCGACAGCAAATCTATAGAAATGGGCAGTTAGTAGTTGCCTGGCACTGAGGGTGGGAAAGGGGTATTCACCGTGAATGGGAATGAGGGATCCCATTGGGCTGAAGGGAGTGTTCTGGAACCAGATCGTGGTGATGGCTGCATACCCCAGTAAATTTTATACAGCTCATTGAC
>CM052801.1:7262079-7343692 GCA_028533885.1 Nasua narica | reverse complement strand
CCCCCCCCCCCAGGAGAAGGTCTCCCTGAAATATCTACCAACTTAATTAGAAAGGAATATGGAAAAGAATTACACTAGAACGGCCTACAATGAAACATTCCCGTTCCATTTGCAATTCTTAAGCTAGAAACCATAAGAAAGTCTTGAATCTTATGTGATTTCCAGATGTGAGTCCCATAGACTGAAAGCTGGTTTTCATAGAAAAGGCATATATATATATATATATGCATGCTTTTATATATATATATATATATGTTTTCATATATAGAAATCATCCTTTCCTTTCTCCCTATGAATGCTTTTGCTACCATGGTGCATAAAACACAAATAATGAAGATTTCTGAACTCATATTGTGAGGGCATGCTGTTTTTCTCTGCTGTCAATTCATTGTCACGGTTTCCCCGGACTGGGAGGAGGAGGAGGAGGAGACTGGAATCCTGGGATCTTACAGCGGCACTTTTACTCACAGGACACTTACAGGGTAAGGCTGAATGACAGTGAGGAGTATCGATTCTTTGCAGCTTCTGAAAGAGAAGAAAAACAAACATATTTATGAAATGCACAGAGGCCGGGCTCTATAGGACAGCGCTCTTTTGAAATGCCATGTGTGATGTGTGGGCGAACATTTCTGGGGCTCTCAGGCGGAGTAAATCAAAAAGCTCAAAAATGGGCTTTCAGGCTTCAGAGAAAACCAAAATCAAGTGTTCACCCAATGTAACAAACAGCCTGATTGAAAGCTTCCCTTGCGCTTGCCCAGGGAAGGACTACTGGAGAAGCCTCGACTCCATTGGTCTCTGCACTTCCCGCTACCCTCCACATTGATTCTCCCTTTTGATTTTAAATTTCTAGAAAGGAAACAGATTTTTTAAAATTCGTAACATTGTTATCTGCTCAGGGTCAGCAGCACGAAAGAAAAGTGTCAGTGTGGGTTTCTTGTGTGCAAAGAGCACCCTGCAGACATCACTTCCCCACACCGGGTGGCTCCCTGAGTCCACCGTGACAACGCCCAGGATGCTGGGGCATGAAGTATTTCAGACGGGCACTCACTGGGAAATAGTGTACCCAACGGGGGGTACCTTGTAGCAGAAAGCAGAACAAGGCAATATCATGGTTTATTTAATTTCCCCCAAATAACCCAATCCGGACAAATAATTCAACCCCTCGGGGAAAATCATGCTGTGGGTATAACAGTTTTCCTTCCTTCCCTTTCCATCCTGAGTAGGAGGAAAGTCCGTTGCCACTTTGTTGAGGAGACGCCTACTTCCTACTTTAGGTTTTAATGAATGACCTGCTTTTGTGATTTACTGTCTACATGAATAAAGTAAAGGGAATCTGTGGCAAGGCCGTTCCATGGAAGAAGCCAGGGCAGATCATATTTCTAGCAATCTTTGCACTGTGGCTAGGCACCCTCCCCCGTCGGGCCGGGCTGGGCTGGGCCACTGGCCACGGCAGCGCTGGGTGGGGGCTGGGAGCTGGGGAGTGCGGTGGGGAGGAGGGCAAAAAACAGAGCAGAGAAGGGAGGAATAGAAGTCAAGAAACTTGACGTATCAGAACGTTGCGGATGATGGTAAAGCTAGAGGATGAGCGGCCCGTGTGGTCCCACGAGTTCCCAGTTGCCAAGGTGGGCAGAAAGTTCCAGGACCAAGTACGGCAGCCAACACTGCCATTAGATGGAGAAACGGAGCCATGGGATCACCAAAGCAGAGCGAAGCGGATACAAGGACCAGTCGCGAGTTGCTGCTGGCTGTGGGGACAGGGGCAGCCCTCCCACCGGGCATTGTGGCATCACTAGGCAAACCTCAGTGTCACATGTACTATGACCTCAGTCTTTCCACTCTGGTTTAGAATACAGAGAAATTCTGCCGCTGGCCTTTAAGGGTATGTGTGGGGAAGGGGGGGGTGAAGCGCTAGAGAGCAGCTGGGGCTTCAGCACCAGGAGAGTGGCCAGGGACGTGCGTGGATGCCCAGCACGGAAGGACGCGGCCAGAAGAGGCAGGGTCTTAGCTGTACCTGGTAACTCCGGGGGCGGTGCTTCAAACGCAGGATAAGAAACCGGACGGGGCACACAACAGAATACCAGTGGCAAAAGCGCAGAACACACGCACACACTAAAGGATACACTAAACATGTTCGAAGGGATTTGTCTCAGGGGAGAGAGAGGGCGGGCGTGAATATAAATAAGCAACATCAGAGCAGAGGGGCCTTCCATGGGTCTTCGATGCTCGTTTCCACTCTAAACGGATGAGTTTGATGAAGTCCACTCTCTGCACGTATGGTTTAATAAAAAAGTCATACTTTGGAAGAGGATGAAGAAATGTGGGGTAGATGTATGTTAGCAAACTCGTGAACTGCTGAAGGGGAAGTGACTCTTGGAGATTTTGGAAGTGATCCCTCATTTGCTCACTGATACAGCGGAGGACCCGCTCCCCAACTCTTTGGGGCGGTCCCACCGCATGGGACCTAAGGCCATCCCCCAGCCCCCACTGTTCCCATCCAGGTGTCTGCGTGAGAGGAACGCTCAGAAGGCAACAGAAGTATTGCTTCTCAGCTCTCACTTGAGTTCCTCTTGTTCGAGGGAAACAAGGAACGCCCAGCAGATGAGAGAGGGGACACAGCCCAGTCGACTGAAGCCTTTGTGCACACAGCGGCCATGGTAGTGGGCGTGCTCTGCCCAAGGCCCGCCCCTAGGGCCCTCAGAGCAGGCACAGGACTCAGGGATCCGTGGTGGGGGCAGAGCTGATTGGACCCAGGGGTTGGAGTGAGCCAATCAGATTCCTTCTCTGCAGGATCAGAACTAAGATACCAAAGAGTGTTGGGAGCTGAGGGTCAGTCATGGCTGAGCAAGAGTGAAGGTGACAGGGGCCGGTCCTCCCCTGTGCAGTGCTGGCTCCCACCGTCCTGTTAGAAAGAAAACAATTGATGGGAAAAATCTCAATAGAACTATTATCAGCTATGGGAACGGGCTTTTATTTCTGTTTCCTTTCATCTACGAGTAATTATCCCCTGCCAGACATAAAGAATGAACTCCACAGTGCTCTGGGTCCCTTAGGATTCTTCACTCAGTCCTATGAGAAGTAGAACGCAGCAATAACAACAAAGAAGCCTTGTGTGCTCATACGTTACAGGATGCCCAGACGGCCCCTCAGCCGAAGCCTCATGCCAAAAGATGCCGATCACCTTTGCGCGCCAAAGCAAGGTGCTGCAGGCCTTTGAAGGAGGCACTGAAAACCAGAGTTTGGGACCTTTCACCTTTTACGCGCCTCGGAGCCGGACTCATTACTTAATTAAAAACAGAAACAACAAAAGGCAACTGGGAGTGTTTGGTGGAAGCAACATAAGCCCAAAGAACAGAGACGTTTGCAAAATTCCTACCCTTCCACTGAGGCAGGCCTAAAGTGGAATTCCTGGGGCCTATATGTGGAAGATGCAGTAGAAATGGTACCCTGGGGTCACTGAATAAAGGCATCTGGCTCAGCTGAGCCGCTCTAGCGGTGAGAGCGCATGGGAAGAAAAATGTAGAAGCTGAGGAACACTGGACAGGGCCAGCCTCTGGGTTCGCTCTGACCCAAGGTGTTGCAGTTGGAGCCACCCAACAGAGAAGTCTAGAAGTCTTCCAGGAATCCGCAAACATGCCCACAAGGCAAAGAATCAACCTTTTTTTTTTTTTTAAGGTATTATTTACTTATTTGAGCGAGACCGTGAGCAGAGCAGGGCCAGGGGCAGAGGGAGAGGCAGCCTCCTCGCTGAGCAGGGAGCCTGACATGGGGCTGGATCCCAGGACCTGGAGATCATGACCTGAGCTGAAGGCAGCTACTCAACCGACTGAGCCCCCTGGGCAATCAAGTCAACATGCATTGTCCTCTGTAGACGAGAGGACACCAATGCCAGATTACACTGGTGCCAATCAAGTGAAGATTCTCCTGCTTTCTACCTCACTGTCCTGGTCCCATTTCTATATGGAAGGAGCCAAAGCTAGAGAAGAAGGTTGAGGAATGCCTCTTAGCCCACTGCAGGCATCCCAGGCACAAAACAGGGGCAAGAAAGGCGTTTTGTGGAGCTGGGAGTTTCGATTCTTACATGACAACTGAACGCTTACACTACCAATTGTAATCTCTTGTGATTACAAGTGTACAAGTGACTGGAGAATTTCCCTAAACCTGCTCAAGGCACTGATGGGGCTGGCCCCGAGGCTCTGTGGAGGGCTAAGGAAAAGCGGGCTCTGGTGAGCTGTCAAGAATGGGCAGTGGGGAGGAAGAACACAGTTGCTGGAGGATTCCACTCTGATACCCGCTTGGTACACTCCCCTCCGATTTCTTTTTCCTCCAACTGACTTGAACAGATCGTATTCTTTGAGCCCAAACAATCCTTGACTGAGGGCTCAGAGCTCTAAGAAAAAAACAATACTAAGGAAAACACAAGAGTGAGGAACGGGAGGCACTGGGGCAGGCAGGAGGCAAGATGGGCACACAAGGCTGTGGGAAAAATGCTAATTTCCCCCAGAGTGATGCCCAGTGGCCCCGTATTCATTTGTTTACTTCTGGAAAGGGAAGCAGGTATTCCCAGCTCCGGTGCAGTCTATTAGGAGCAGACAAATGCCTGGAGAAGGACACCTGTTACACATCTCAGATGCTAAGCAAATAACCACAGAAATGGGATTAGCCTCCTATCGCTGTTCTAATAAATGACCATGAACTTTGTAGTTTAAAACAATGCAAATATTATTATCTTATAAAGAATGGAGGTCCAAAGTCTAAAATGGGCCTCACTGGGCTAAAGTCAAGGTGTCAGCAGGGCTGTACTCATTCTGGGGACCTTTTCCAGCTTCTAGAGCCTTCCTGTATTCCTTGGTTCACGGCCCCTTCTTTCAATTATAAAAACCCTTTTGATGACATTAGGTCCACCTGGATAATCCAGGCTAATCACCCCATTCTTAATGGAATCACATGTACAGTCACAGGCTCTGGGGATTAGGTTGTCCACATCTTTGGTGGCTGGCTGGGGGGCTCAGTCGGTTACGCATCTGCCTTCGGCTCAGGTCATGATCCCAGGATCCTGGGATTGAGCCTCGAGTCGGGCTCCCTACTCGTGGGGAGCCTCCTTCTCCCTCACCCTCTGCTCCCCACTCTGCTCCTGCTTGCTCACTCTCACTTTCTCAAATAAATAAATAAAATCTTTAAAAAAAAATCTCTCAGGAGACTGTCATCAAAGTGTTGCCCAGGGTTGAGGTCTTATCCGAAATCTCGATTGGGAAGGATCCACTTCCAAGTGCACTTCTGTGGTTTGGGGCAGGATTAAATTCTTTTTTGAGATGTTGGACCAAGGACCTCTGTTCCTTGCTTGCAGTTGGCTAGAGGTCACCCTTCGTTCCTTGCCACATGGGCCTCTCCAACATGGCAACTTGCTTCAGCAAAACCAGCAAAGGAGAGTTTGCTGGCAAGATGGAAGTTATGATCTTATATAATATAATCACAGAAGTGACATCCCATCACCTTTGCCATATTCTATTGTTGAGAAGCACATCAAAGATCCCACCCATACTACACGAGAGTGGAATGCACAAAACTATGCATATCCAGAAGCGAGGATTATCGGGGCCCATGTTGGATTCTGTTGGCCACACTAACAGAAAGATTCATAACCAAGTAAACTATAAGTATCTTAAAAGTGGTCTCTGCCCATGAATTCACCTCACTGAGATTTTTTTTTCATGGTAAGGAACATCAGCAAAAAGCATTGTTCAGCACACTCAGTTACTTTAAAAAATGGGAAACATTTTTCAAAATATGTCTATTATATTGAAGGCATTTAAAGTTTTTGTGCCTGGAGCGCCTGGGTGGCTAGTCGGTTAAACATCTGCCTTCTGATCAGGTCATGATCACTGAGTCCTGGGACTGAGTCCTGCATCAGGCTCCCGGAGCAGCGGGGAGCCTGCTTCTCCCTCTCCCTCTGCCTACCCCCCTCATGCTCTCTCTCAAATAAATAAAATCTTAAAAAGTTATTGTGCTTAAAGGAACTCTCTGTAAAGTACCTGAAACACAACCTAGCTTGATTTTAACTTTACCAATTAATGAAAGATGACATTATTTGAATTGAAATAAAATATTCCAGTATGCTATTTATCATCCAGACTGGAAATGTGCTTTTCTTTTGTTTTTTCTCACCTATAATTACTTTATTATAACCTGCCAGACAACTAGCTTCATAATGTTTTGGATCTTCTAGAATTCCTAACCCGAAGATCTTGGCTGGGGGTTGGGGGAATCTAAGCCATTTTAAAATCATTTCAACAGAAAGATTAGAATGGAGAACAGAAGGTGCCACATTCCAGTAAAGCAGATAACTTCCTTTTATGAAGGTCTGAAACAGCTAGAGATGTTAAAAAAATACAGTTAGGGGCATGTGTAGAGAAGTATTATTTCATAATAAATTCCAAGTGAATCTTCTGCTTTTGAAGAATAGTTTCAAAGCGCAGTACCAACAGTTTTGAAATAGTTGAGTTTGCTAAAAACATCATTTAAATCCCTGAATCACAGCGCTGACCTGCGGTGGAAAATAGAGTCTGCCTTCCCCTAAACGGCTCCTATCAAATTTGCCTTTGATTCTTCAACAAAAGTCTCTTAGCCTTTTTGATGGGATCCCTTGAAACATGTCTGGGACATCTGGCATCAGCGGTCGCGGGTCACGCTTTGGCAACACATCCCGTTTGTAAATTTCACTGGCTGGGATTTTTGTTGCAGCAAGCAAAGTGACATGAGGGAGAGCTAGGATTCTAATGAGGCTTTCAGTGTTAAAATCTCTTTCAACAATGCAGGTAAAGCTGATGCATTCTTTTTCTTAGAGCAGCATAGCTTGACATCTTTCCTAAACCGCCTTTCTCATTTCATATTTACACGAATTTACTGTCACCATATGTAATCATGTTGGCATGCCCTATTCTATATTTCCTTCTGCACCAAGAAAATAGATCCCTTGATCAACTCAGAAATTGATACAGATGTTACAGAGTTCTGAAGAGTACTGAGATTTCCTCAGAGATTGGGAAAATGAAACAAAACCAAGCCCAAATAACTAAAATATAGAGCAAGATATTTTACGTCAAAATTCAAGAGTCCTGAAAAAAAAAAGTCCAAACAAGTTAACTATAACGTTTTAAACTTCAAAAATGAAGTAAGGAATCAATCCATGAAGGCCAAAAGGTTTGGCTATGGGAAGGCAAAATAGATAATTTAGGGCTATATATGAGAGGATTGGTTTAACTGTAACATGACATTCTAACACAACGTGAGAGACTGATGTGCAGTATTTTTATTTGAAAAGAAAGGTGGTGAGGCACAGAGAATGGGCATTGGAACTCTCACTTCTAAGGTAAATGCACACACACATCTGATTCTTCTTTTTGCACTTCGGCGTTCTTTGGCGAGATTAGCAAAATACTCTTTTCTGCAAGCTAATGTGTGCACCTTAGCCCTTACTCTCTGCTGGTGGACAGTCGCTGATGAAGGAAATCAGAAATGATTATAACAGCATTTCTCCAGCGACTCTTTGCTCAGGAGAGCCTTTCTGCAATCCTAGGATGTTGGTATCCCAGTGGCTTCCTTTCTATCTCTTCTTTCTATCTGAACCCGGAGACGCAAAAAGCACATTAAGATTTTTATGATCTGAGAACCAGCCATAACACGGTCCACCTAGTCAATTGCTGGCAAAGCTGGAGGAAATAATGCTGCCCTTCACTTTTAGAAAAGTTGCCATAGGACTACTTAGATTGGCAGTTTAATGCTTCATCTAGTTGACCTTTCCAACACTCTGGAGAGAGACACTAATTATCCATTGTATCGATTCCTAACATGTACTGAAGCCATTAGCTGGAAGAGAATGGAAACAGCTAGCAAATGACTAAGCATTCAAACCAGATCAACACATTAAGGCTAAGTGTGATCTGTCATGGACATTAGGAAACATTAATGCTCTACGCATTGTTGCTGAACCGTGTCTTTACTTCGATAACTGCAAAGAATGGGATTATTTGTCATTTCTCAGTTATGTTCAGGGGATGCTGGCAAAGAAAATGTAAATAAGGAAGCCACCATAGTCATCTGGGCAGCAAAGACAGAAGAGACAGATCAAAGAATTCACTTGTCCAGGAGCCCTGACTTGGGTGTCTCTCCCAGGACCATTTTGCCCTTGAGAGAGGGGTTATACTGCTGAGCAAAAAACCCCACAAGTTTGGCGGCCAATGGGAAAAATGAAGAGAATTTAAGAAGAGATCCTTTTTAAGCAATAGGTTAAAGACTGAAAAACTGGATGATTGAACTGTTCATCATCTTTCCCCATCTGAGCTAGAGGCCCCAGAGATGGACCTCAACGAACCACAGCTTTTGGGGTCTAGACCTTGTGTAGTCTCCTCCCCTTGAATCCGAGCTAGTTCTGTGACCTACTTTTGACAAACAGAAATAGTGTGGAAGGGATGCTGCATGACTCCCAGGCCTTGGTTAGAAGAAGCGGAGGAAGCCTTGCAGGGACCCATTCCATGGTTATCTTAGAACACTCACTGAGAAGCCAGCCACCAGCTGAGAAGGCCAACAACCCTGGGGCCACCATGTTGGGAGAAGGCTGGCCATGTGGAGAAGCACCGTGGAGGGAGGGCGACCTGCCTGGCCAGCCGCACCTGTGTCAGCCACCCAGGTCCAGGCAACAATGCCGGAAGGAGGGGGCCACCTGGGATGTCCAGCCCGAACAAGTCCGTACATGTCGACAGCTCCGGTTGGCTCCTAACAGCAGTCACATGAGAGATACCAGCCAGAATTCTGTGGATGAGTCCAGTCAACCAGCAAAGTCATGATAGATAAGAAATTATTGTATTAAGCCTTTCCATTTGCTGGGCAGCAGTAGAAGACTGGAACGCCATCTGTCCATAAAGACTTTGAAAACTATGTTTTTAGGGGCACCTGGGTGGCTCAGCCGGTTTGGGGTTAGGCGTCTGACTCTTGGTTTCAGCTCAGGTCATGACCTCAGGGGTTGTAAGATGGAGCCCCACGTTGGCCTCTGCACTCAGCATGGATTCCGCTTGGGATTTTCTCCCCCTCTGCCCCCTCCCTCCCCCTCCCCCCACTCCCCTGCACATGCAAGCGCTTTCTCACTCACTCTCAGTAAACAAATAAACAAATAAATAAAAATCTTTAAAAAAGAAGAAAACCTATATTTTTAAAAAATAGTCATCAAAGGGGTCAAATGATTTTGAAATTGAACACGTCTCCCTTCTCAAAGAAAAGACAGTGTCGAATTTAATGGCTCCCCTGAGTACCGTGACACGGACTCACATTTAAATACAAACTGTCCATCCTACACACCTACACCCAACGAATGGGGACAAGGATGCTGTCAATGCTGGAAGCGAGTAGAACACAAGTGCAACAATTACACACTTTGGAGACTGGGGTGGAGGATAAAGAACTAATCAAACTCAGAGTCATGGACTAAACGTATTTCACTACAAAGAAGATTTCTGTGGGCACCACTGGCAGCATATTGTCGGGTAGATATTTGAACTTTGCAGAGCAAGGATTAAAGTACGTTGTAATTTTAGGTTTAGAATTAAATACTTATATACAACCAAGGACTATAAATACAAACCTAGGGAGAAGCCACAATTCTTTGCAAAATCTAATTCACATTTTAATGAATGTATTTAAGGCTTAGGCTGGGCTTTCCTTTGTGGAGAATATTAGGTCATTAGGTTAAAATCACATAAATGATGCAGTGATTATCAAAATTAACATTTAAATGAAATCAGCTCATTTCAATCACTTTATTTTATTGTACTTTTTAAACCTTTGCAGTGAAATTTCAGGTTAGGCGCTCGGAATGTGGAAACTGCTGTCCAGACAGTTTTATTTGCGTGTGATGTTTGTTTTTGGCCTGACCTAAATTTTTTGTCTATTTAATTTATTTTCAGCTGAATGAATGTTGTCTTTCCCCTTTGAACCACTTACCTTTAACTAATGGATGAAACCGGTATTTAGATTTAAGATTCATAAGGGACAGCAGGAGCTCTTGAGATAAAAATTAAACTGTTTCATACACACGCATGATACTAAATAGCTCTCACCTCATTCACTCCTTTAATAAGTATTTACTGAGTATCTCGTAGTGCCGGGAATTTGAGATACATCGATGGTTCTCAATAGGGAACAACTCTGCCCCACAGAGGGCATTTGGCGATGACTGGAGACATTTATGGTTATCATAATGGGGAAGCTACTGGCATCTGGTAGGTAGAGGATAGGGCCACTGCTAATGTCCTACAGGGCACACTGCACAGCCCCCTAAAATAAAGAGTTTTCAGCCCAAACTGTCAGTAGTGCCCAGACTGAGAGACCCTGGGCCATATCAGACATACCCCTTGGGAATAATCACCATCCTGATTTCCTTTTTCTATTCTTTCTTTCCTTCTGTTCTTCCTCCCTCCCTCCCTCCGTTTCTTCCTTTCTATTTTTTTTCTTCCTTTCTATTTTGTTTAAAGAGAAAGAGAGAGAGGGTAGAGCAGGGAGGGGCAGAAGGAGAGAGAGAGAATCTTAAACAGGCTCTACGCCCAGCACAGAGCCTGCTACAAGGCTCTATCTCATGACCTTGAGAACACAACCTGACCCTAAACCAAGAGTCCAACGCTTAACCGACTGTGCCACCCAGGCGCCCCATTCCTTATCCTGACTTTCAACACCACAGGATGGTTTACCAATTGATGGACATCTGGGTGGTTTTCCAACTGGAGCTGTAAGCTGGTACTGCTATTATTATTCTTGTAGATGTCTTCTGGTGAATAAACGTACACACTTCTGTTTGGCATGTACCTAGGAGTAGAGCTGATAGGTCATGGCATATGCATGTGTTCATGTGAAGACGGTGTTTTATCTGACTCTGCCACTCCCTCATGATCCTGTGACACAGATATCTCTTTAATACGACGAACTCTACTAGCTTTCCTTGACCTTGTTCTTCTACTCTTCTTGGTATCTGAGCTCCAAGAACGTCTTAAATTTTCTTATACATAGTTAAAGCTCTGTCGCCTTAGAGAGGGGCGCAAAAAGGTGTTGAGTGCACAACATTCAACTCACTCCAACTATATCATCCACAAACTGGATCAAAATTATTGGGAAGCCCACAGATTTCCACCTGTGCTCCATGCAACCCTTCTGAGACAGGGACACAGGCTAGGAGGAAGACTCTCGGACATGTTCATTTTCTCCTTTTTAAAAAAAAAAAAATATATATATATATATATTTAAATATTTTTTAAAGGTTTTATTTATTTATTTGACACACACAGAGAGATCACAAGTAGGCAGAGAGGCAGGCAGAGAGAGAGGGGGAAGCAGGCTCCCTGCTGAGCAGAGAGCTCCATGTGGGGCTCGATCCCAGGACTCTGAGATCATGACCTGAGCCGAAGGCAGAGGCTTTAACCCACTGAGCCACCCAGGCACCCCTAAATATATTTTTTAAAGAGTTTTTATTCATTTATTTGAGAAAGAGGGAGTACACAAGCAGGGAGAGGGGCAGAGGGAGGAGAAGCAGGTTCCATCCCAGGGCCCAGAGATCATGACCTGAACTAAAGGCAGATGCTTAACTGACTGACCCACCCAGGTGCTCCCTGCCGCGCATTTTCAACCAGTAAGTCTCCAGGGCTTTACCCACTGGATTCTGGGTTAGGTGTGTGTTGAAGAAAGGGTTCTACTACTAAAAGTAAGAAAAACCAATGGAGAAAAAGATTGCGATTGGTTCATCAAATTCCAATTGGCCTTAGTGTACATTTCTAAATCTCATTCTGAATTTCCATGAAGCCATCCAGCATCCTCTTCTAACTTTAACTTCTAGTCCTCAATGAAAAGTTTAAAAAAAATAAGCTGAAAAACAGTAAAGTTTTAGCAGATTAGGTTGCTTGTCTACTTTTTTGCATTTTAAGAACGACAATAATATTGTTTGCTATTTTGCATGGCAAATACCACACAGAGAATCGTGGTAATAATCACAACGCTCTATGAGATCGGAAAAACTATTATCCTATTTTTACTGATAAGAAAACGAGGCTCGGAAAGGTTACCGTGGCATTTACTTTCCTGACCCGAGACTTTGGGTCATGGCGCGCCAGACCAGAGCCCACATTTTTGGAGGCCTTGGGTGTCCTTGCTTGTCTGCTCCTGACTGTACCCTAGCCAGCCCCCTGGCCCAAGGAGGATGAGGTCCTCGTGTAGAGGACCAGCCAGCCCCCCATCTGCAGCTTCTGGGTGAGCTCGGCCAAGATCAGCAGAACTACCCCAACCAGTTTCCAGATGTGTGAGAAAGCAATGCTTATTTCTAGACACAAAAGGACAAACATTGTAAGAGTCCACCTACGAAATATCTGGACTAGGCCGAGTCATAGAGCCAGAAGGGAGATTAAAGTTTACCAGGGGACTAGGAGGAAGGGGGGACGGAGACGTTTTGCTGAATGGGTACGGAGTTTCTGTTTGGGGTGATGCACAATTATTTGGAAACAGGCAGCGGTGATGGTTGTACGACACTCTGAGTGTAACTAATGTCTCTGAGTTGTATCCATCAAAGTGGTGAAAACGGCAAATTTAATGCTAAGTGATATGACTGCAGTCATAAAAAATAAAACGTGTGTTGTCACAAGCCACTGAGACCTTGCGGTTATTTGTTGTCAAGCAATAGGGCCCCTAAGCAAACACTAGGGGCGAAAAGAGAAGAATGGGGGGCACCTGGGTGGCTCAGTGGGTCAAAGCCTCTACCTTTGGCTCAGGTCATGGTCTCAGGGTCCTGGGATCGGGTCCGGCATCAGGCTCTCTGCTCAGCAGAGAGCCTGCTTCCCCCTCTCCCTCTGCCTGCCTCTCTGCCTACTTGTGATCTCTCTCCCTCTGTCAAATAAATAAATAAAATCTTAAAAAAGAAGAATGAAAATTTGATGGAATGTTGAATATGAGTACAAGAAGAAAGAGGGGGGAAAATGTCAGAGTCAACATCTGGTCTGCTGAATAAAATCTCTCCACGGTAAAAATAAATTAGGTAGCAGGCCAAGGAAGGGACTGATGGTTGGGGCCATTAAAAGAGACCATTTGGAAGTGACTCGTGCCATTTCGGGGTCATTCCCACGGAGGCACTGCTGTCACGGAGCATACAAAATGACGAGCAAAATTCGGGGAGCTGGAAACATTACAAAATTGGAAGCCAGTACAAATTTGGAGCCGGAAAGGCTGAGAGAGGTCAGAAGGAGACAGGCAGTGGCATCTGCCTAAGCCGAAGCTGTTAGAAAGAATAGTTTGCATCCAGAGTGGATTCTTAAAAAAAAAAAAAAAAAATCACATCGTTATGCAAGTCAAATCAATTTGCCTTGACAGTAGCTTCCCCTTTCTCTCTTAGTTCAGAGGAGTTTTATGTGTGATTCTGCTCTCTTTCAGGGCTTACAGCACCTTCTGTTCACCAGTCCCGCAGTGCGCTCACAATACAGGGATTTAATACATTTTTAACCGAAAAAATTAAACAGAAGGCCAGAAACTGTAATGGAATATGTGGCACAATGGCAAATGGGAGGTGGCAGTAGAAGCCTTTTTTATACATAAGCCGAGGGGTGAACATTGTTCAAGAAATGAGGTGTTGTTGGCCAAAAGTCTCAGCAGCAAGCGATGTGCCCACAAAATGGAAATAATAACAGTAATAATAATAACAGGCCTGTTCAGGGGATTGTTGGGAGGAGGACAAATTATAGATGGTTGAAGTGCTTTTAGTATCTTGGCAGAAAGGTATTATGTAAATTCCAGTTCTTTTTCTTTTCATTATTTTTCCTTGAAGACTGCCAAAAAAAAAAAAGATCCTAGTGGGTGGATGAGAACGGGGATTGAGGGAGGAAAGGGAGAAAAAATAATTCAGAGAAGCAAGTGATAGAGAGAAGTACTTTTTGGCCACTGTTTTGCTTTCATAAACTTCATCTACTTAGCCACGCGGCTATGGAGGACATAGTGTCTGAGATTCCATCCCCCTACCCTACTCTTGCCCTGGAAGTATCTAGATTTTATGGCCATTTTTCTGAAAGGATCCTCTTCATCTTGTTGACATGGCTATTGCCTTCACTTCTAACATCGTGGTTCTGTGTTTTAGCGCACACCAGGAGTGTCTTTTGCAGGCGACTATAAGTGCCCGGTCCCAAGGGCAGACACTGATACTCCGCACTCTACGCTCTCGGACAGGTGCCTGCAAGGGCCAGTAAGTGCAATTCTTATTTTAAATGGAACATTCTGGAAGGCAGCGTGTGCGATTTGTAGTAAGAGAAATTAAATTCCGATCTTGGACTCCACGGATGTATTCGATGCTGTCAGGTGAGATGATAATGAGACTCAGCTTTCAGAGAGCCGACACATGGCTTGGCTTTCAAGTTCATTCACTTCACCAGCATATTTGGAAAAAGATCGCTTCTCTATCAAAAAGTGGAATGCCTCCTGTCTCCTTTCTCTCTGGTCTATTTGGAAGCAATTTGAACCATCTTCACGAGCTATTATGTCGATCATACCACTTCCCTTCACAAAACACTATAATGATTTCCAACTGCATCTTATCTGAAGTAGGAATCTTAGTCTCTGCCTCCCAGGAGAGGACATCCCTTGCAGCTCTCCACTTATCTTTACTTACATTTCAACTTTAAAAACCAATGGAATTCATGGAACAGATGTTTGATGAGCCCCTACTCTGCATCAAAGACTCTTCTGGACTATATGCACACATCAGTGAACAAAACACAAAGTCATCCCTGCTCACCTGTGGTTGCCATTCTATGGAACCATCTGGAACTTGGACATTGAGCAGGGGATGCCCTAGTCGGGTGGCAGCAGGCCTGAGCGAGCCCCTTATACCTCTGGCCATTTGTGTTCTCATCCCGAAGATGCAGAAACTGGACGGAACCTCTGATTACATGGGTTTCTCCCAGAGACCCAGTGCTGTTTACTCTTCTGGCTCCCAACATTAACCAATTCGCTTGGTTCAATGTCATTTTACCTAAAACTGCCCAAAACGTTTTCTCTGACAACAAACGACACCCGATCCTCTTTCTTCAGACCACTCTCTAAGAATCACTCCCTCCAAGTCTTCCCAGATTACCCCATCTTCCTTCAGACCTACTGGTGTCTATGGCAACCTTTCACCATTCAGAGACGGCTCTGCAGGGGCAGGTGGGAGGAAAGACAGACTCTCCTTAATGGAAAGAGGGAACACATTGGGGAAAGAGAGGAATGAGTTGCTTGGCTACCTGGAGTCACACGGCTTGGATTGGTTTGATGAGAAGGCTACTGCACACGAGTTTCCAGTGAGGAGAGGAATGAGACATGGTCGGGATCTATGTGGGACCAACGGGCAACATTCTGAGACCAAGTACCGGTACAAGCGAGCATTTATTTCACGCCTACTGTATGCTAGGGACAGTGTAAAGCACTTTGTACCCAATGTTTCCCATGTATTCCCTTCAAGTAAATTAGGAATTGAGTGTTATTATTTCCCATTTAGAGATGACAATACAGAGGCTCTGAAGATGAAAATATTTAGAACCCAGGGGCCATACATTAAAAAAAAAAATCCTCATTTATCAAAGCCTTATCCGCGACTCTAACCCATATGTCTTCGTTGTTGTCATTTTAACCACGATTGCTTTTATTATCATTAATGCCTGTCTCCAGAGCCCAGAGGGAGAACATTCTAGAAGATACAGAGGAGAGTGTAGCCCAGTGATGGAGTTGCTCAATTCAGTGCAACATAAAGAATCGCTCTTCCCTGACCAGGCAGGCTGCACAGTCTTCGAGCTTCTCTCTCAGCTCACCATCCCTGAGGTTCTGAGGAGAATTCCTGCAGGAGGCAATGAGAGGCTCTAGATTTGTTCTTACCTGTGACTTGGAGAAGCCTGGGAGGGTGCTGATTGGCAAGGTAGGTTTCCAAAGCAGCAACTTGCCACTCCGTCTTGTCGGCAGCCTCCTAGGATAGCCTCCCGGGTGTGACAAGCACTTTCTTAGTCCTTGCCCAGTCCCATAACACTGCGTCTTGCCCGGGACGTGTGTCCCGGCCAGTCTGGTCCATGTAGGAGATGACAGGGAACATGCACAACAGCCGAGTTCAAGACATCACAGCTCTGTCGGCTTCTGTCCATTATTCAACACTGACTGTGCCAGTCCTGCCTCAGGCTGCCTGATCCTCATCATCTCCAACCTTTAAAATAACCCTGCAAGGTGTTTCTCATTATTTCTGCCCCCACGCCAGAAAAGAGGCTCTCTGCAGAGGCTAAGCATCTTGTCCGAGGCCGCGCTGCTCATGAGAAGTGGGGCCAGGAATCCCACCTGGGCCACGCCCCCCAGTGTTCTTTCCCTCTGTCCGTGGTAGTCATTACCCGCATTCAGAGCGCCGGCATCCTGAAGTTTTACCCATGACGGCTGCCTAAAAACACAACGTGTTTATCTTACAGGCCCCGAAGCATGTTCCCGTGGCGTTTCTCTATATATGCACAATGCTAGTGACAAGGATCGAGTTCTCCATTTGGTAGTTGACTACACTGTGGTGCGGAGAAGTCTGTGATCTGCTGGATCTTAAGCAAGCTCCACGCTCAGCGCAGAGACCAATGCGGGACTCGATCTCACGACCCCGAGATAAACAACCTGAGCCAAAATCAAGAGAGTCGGGATGCTTAACAGGCTGAGCCACCCACATGCCCTGGTGAAAACAGTTCCATAGGCAGGAATGCTTTGGGGTTGGTTAGGGAATAGTGCATTTCCAAGCATAACTAAGACACAAGATGGGTGGGTTGCTTTTGAGAGAGAAAAAGCTGGAAAGGAAGACCAGGGAGAGGTGAGGAAGACCCAGTTGAGACAGAGTCCTGACGAGAACCACCCTTTGGCAGTGGAATCATTAGCCACTGAGAAGTAGCTGGCAGAAATTATCGTGTGTGTCGAAAAGCACATGGAGTTACAGGTGCTCTTTTAAGTGTATGGGTGCAACTTGCATTGTTAGTGCCATACAACAAGGAAAGCCGGGGAATGCCTGTTGTCACTATTAGAAGTTAGAAGAAATGCATTAATGTTTTCGGAAGGAAGCCAGATGCAAGGATAAAGGTTTTCAAAACCACCCAGCCAAATCTGGATCTCATTCATTCATATATTCATTTATTCCCTTTTTCTCATTCAGTAAACATTTACGTACCTGGAAGCATGCTAGGCTACAGGGAAATGATGAACACACAGGGTTTCCGGTCCTCAAGAAGCCCACGGTCCAGGCTCACGGATAAATATAACCGTAATGGAAGTGCCATGTAGGAGCGTATATGGGGACACATGCTGGCATGAAGGGGGCGGGGTCAACTCATTCCCTGGTACAAGTGAGGCAGGTGCCACTCAGCGAGGCATTCACAAAGAAAGAGATGCTTCAACTGGTCTTCGGGGATGGAGGAAGAGTTTACCAGATGGTTAAGGAAAAAAAAAAAGGAACTTTCAGGCAGTTGCGATAGCAAGTCCAAAAGAAACAAGGTAGGAGAGAACAAGGTACGTGTGGGGGCTGCTGGAAATGCGCTCTGCCGTCTTGAATTGATGTAAGCAGCGTGCACCTTATCTCAGATGACGGTGACCATGAGGTGGCTTCTTTAAGCTGGGGACTGATACAATCGGCTTTTTTTTTTTTTTAAGTTGTTTAAATTCCAGTTAGTTAACATAGACAATCAGCTTTCTTTTTCTAAAGGTTCACTCAGCCCACAGCGCGGGCAAATGTCAGGGGGGTGGGGAGAAGGTGACTCAGGGATGAAGCTGTTGCCATGTGCCAGGTGCGGCGAAATGACGACTTAAACTAAAGAGGCAGAAAGGGCGACAAGGAAGGGATCTTTAAGGATGATTTAGAGGAAACCTGTGTCCCGGCCTCACAATCTGAATGGTGTCCAAGAATGAAAAGGCGAAAGGCACCGATGGAGTTCGTGAAACGGAACGTGTGGATAAGGTTGTTCCGGTGCCAGAAGTAGCTGGGACTCGCAGGTGTTCCTAGGGGTTAATGATCATAGCCACGAACTCCCAATCTACATGCATCGGAGCTGGAACCACGCAGAGCTCTATGGGGGTTGAACTTGTGCTTGAATATTAACAAGGCAATGGTAGTCTCTGAACTCTTGTTCCAGTTGGTAACTTCCATGCACGTGTCAGTGAACAGGGGGCACGTGTAAGGAGAGAAATACTATTTTTAATATTGGAAGGAAGAGAGTTGAGGCCGATAGAGAAGCTGTAATTCTAAGACGGCACATACAGAGAGTACTTGGAAAAAGCTGCAAGACAGACTGTATCTTCCTGCCAGGAAGAGAAATCAGGTTAAGGAAGCATAGGTACAAAGCTCAAATGGCTATCCTGAAACAACACCCCAGATCTCAGAAAACCTAGCAATGCCCTAATCCCTTCTAAAAGTTGACAGATTTTCAGTCAACCATGATAATATTTCGCTGATGGAAAGAGGTTGTGAGATTTACACTAAACTTCTGAAGTGTGCCTGCCACGTCTGAATTTAGCCTCAACCAAAGAAAACTATTTATAAATTAATCCATGGCAAGGCAGAGAGAAATCTTGTTTTCCTGTCTATTGGGAAATGACTGCTTTGAACATGAACTTGGACTGCACTAACCTTGCAACTGAATTCTGAGACACTTCTGCTTTGTATTAATAGGGTTTGTGATCTACACTTCAGCTGATGATATGAAAAAAGAAAGTGTTTCACTCTCAAAGGTATCTAATTCCTACATAAAGAATCATATGAAGATTACTTTTCTTTTTTCTTTTTTTTAAAAAAGATTTTATTTATTTGACAGAGAGAAAGAGATCACAAGCAGGCAGAGAGACAGGCAGACAGAGAGGGAGAAGCAGGTTCCCCGCTGAGCAGAGAGCCCAATGCGGGGCTCGATCCCAGGACCCTGAGATCATGACCCGAGCCGAAGGCAGAGGCTTTAACCCACTGAACCACCCAGGCGCCCCTGAAGATTACTTTTCAAAAGCAGATATCCGTGGGGGTTAAAAACAAACAGCAAACAAACGTAAGTAGTGAAACAGCTTCCTTCCTATAGAACCTAAAAGCATGGCTTAGATCATTTTCCAGTGTATCCCCAATAAAGAAAGAGATTAGAGTTTCAGCAGAACAACTGCCCTTTTCCACTTTCAAGGCCATTAAGAACAAATGGAAGCATGTCCATAGCCAAAGACAACTCAGAAGGATGTAAGTCGAAGTGTATGTAACGATCTTAAAAATATGAACAAATTTTTGTTTCTTACACTATTTTTTCCCTTGAGTTTCAGTAAATGTCCAAGGAGCACCAGTATTCAGCTAGGTAAAATGGAAAAAAAGCCCCACAGGGTGGTGAGGAGGTAAGAAAAGGCGAATATAAAAACTGAGTTAAAGAGCGAGTTTTCAAAATTACCTGTTGCATAATACAAAATAACACGCATAGAAAAACAATTTGAAATAAAATCCAACAAGGTCTGAATGAATCAGAACATGTTGGAAACAATGGTAAGGGATTAGCAGGAAATATAAAATAGGTAGGAAACTATTGCTGTGTGAATATTATTTTCAGAAGACGGTGAAGTCTTATTTTTTATATCTGATGAACAGCAGCAACATTAAAAATACCAGGAGACCCGATTATACAAACACACATTAGGAGTTCTTTTAAAAAATGCATTTTCTTCGCCCAAATGAGGCATTAATAGCTCCTTTGAAACTCATGTAATGTATCACATAAATAGGTCTTTAAGCATATGCCCTATAAAACTCTTAGGGGGAATTTGAACAGAGCAGGTGAAATCGTCCATTTGCATAGGCGATAAGTCACTCTTCACATGCTTTGCTCTTATTTGCGTGCCGTTTCTCCATGCAGAGGAACTGCTATTCAATTAAAGAAGAGGAAACAGAAGTCCTGGGCCAGGTCTGCCGCTTAAGAAGATGCGGGTGGAAGTCTTACGGGGCTTAAAATTCCATTCCACCCCAGGGGGGCAGTGAAGCCACCAAGGGAGACCCCTTACTGTCCTCCCAGCTGCCTAGATGGGAAGAGGAGACAGTTGTGGGCAGTCTCTTGTTCAGGTTTGAAGCCCTCAGAGCTACTCCTGGCCAGTCTATGGCTAAGCACAATTCTAGAATCTCCCGATTTCGAGTCAGGACCTGAGAAATGTGAGTGAGTGGGTCTCCCACGGCTGTCGGAGACAAACGTCACGGTGACCAGGACCCCACAACTATTTTGAATCCTATGCTGTATGTCCTCAAAGATGCTCTCTGCATGGTGTGAGTACACATATAATTCACAACCAAAAGATTTTATATCAACGGTCTGAAATGTTTTTTTTTTTTTAAAGATGAAGCTCAAAATTAGCTCATGCTTACGCCTAATATAAATAATACATAAACTCTGTCAAGTCCAAAGCCAAGGCCACGCAATTACAGACCTATCTGCCTAAACCTGATCGCTCTGACCATATCTTTGTGGCCCGATTACACAATTGCTCCAAATATCAGCAGAGGAAAGATTTATTGTTCGTGATCTAAGGTCAAAGGCGCGCATTCCACTGAGAGTTAAACCCATGCCATGTTGTTTATCTGGAAACCATGATGAGTTGGTCTACGATGCAGGCTTTAGTTGACGCAAGAGTACAGAACTCTGAGCAACCTGAACTTACTTACTCAGCTAAATGACTTCTGCCAGCCCCCGTGGGCTTATCTCACGGCCCGGCACCATCATTCACCCACAGCTCAAGCTAGAAATTCGGGAGTCACCCTCCATTCTTTCTTGTCTTTCAATCTCTTATCAAGTACGCCGCCAAGTCCTGCCATTTCTTCTTCATCTATGACACTCCTGAGGACTACCCTGGGCCAGGTCTCTAGCTGTTCTTTCTCGCCTGGACTCTTTCAAGACCTTCCAATGGCTTCTCTGTCTCCACTCGTGTCTCCTGTATTCCATTCGCCCTGCAGTGCAGCCAGAATGAAATTGTAAAGGTACAAGCTGGATTATTTTACTCCATTGCCGAAAACCCGCTGGCAGTCCCCTCTCTCCTGGAGAATAAAATCCAGATTTTTTTTCATAGTCTAGATCAAAGATCAGCATACTTTTTCTGTAAAGGGCCAGGCAGCAAATATTTTAGGCTCTCTCACTACCACCCTGGTCTGTAGTCATAGCACAAAGACAAGACATAAATGCGTGGTCGTGGCTACATTCTAAAAAAAAAAAAAAAAAAACTTGATTTACAAAACAAGCAAGGGGCCACACTTGGTCCTTGGGCCACAATGAACTAACCCCTACCTGAGAAGGCCCTACAATACTCAGTTCCCGTCTCTCTCTCTCTAGTCTTTTCATACCACGTTTCCTTTTGCAGGCCAAGGACAGCCACATGGTCCTATTTTTCTTCCCCCAAAGAAAGCTTTTTTCCTCCCTCCACTCTGCCTGGTTGGCTTTTCCCATCCTCTCAGGAACAACTTCAACATCCCCTCCTCATTCAGGATTTCCCCGAGTCTCCTGTTCCCATACCATCATTCTCCCTTTTAGGGTCCCATTCTCTTCCTTCGTGGCACTTACCGTAACTGCAATTACCTACGTATTTGCTAGTTTCGCTGCTTACTGTCCGTCTTCCTCACAAGACCACATGCTCGAGGAAGGCAGGGACAGGGTCTGTATCCAGTACCCCATGACCAGCAACTGCCACCAGGCCTAGCACACAGCAGGCACCAAGATATTTATCAAATGAACACATTTCGTTCCTCTGAGTCTTAGACTCCTCACCTCTAGAATGGCAGTGACGATACGCCCAGCCCCTTCGGCCTGTATCAGAATTGCTATGTTGACTAAACATTTCAAGCTCCCCGGGGACAGGCTTGGACTCGGACATTTTCCTTGTGTTTGCTTCTCCTCAGCACAGATACAGTTAATGGACAGGATCGTTTGTTTAAAAACCCATCCGTTCTCCAGTGGCATTCAAGGACTCGGGGAGCCTTCATCCCCGTCAGAATATTCAAGCTACTTCAGTTGCGTATTTATCGTGTGAGTTAAAGATTAGAAAAGCATGTTTTTCTTTTCATAGCAGATGTTTTTTCTACTTCGACTAACTCACTCTCAAGTCCTTTTCCCAGAGATAGTTGTCAGTAAATGTGGAATGCTGGGCTAGAAGCAAATGTCGGATTAGGGGCAGGTGGTCTCCGGCGGTCGCTGTGTTTCTAGAAAACACAGCTACACTTGAACTTAGGCACCTCTGTCTGCTCACGATGCCCACGGAAACTCTAGGCTTTTGGTAGCTTGACCTAAGACAGTGACCATGGGCTTAATTGTGCAACACTGGTATTCCCGCTATAAATCGTCATTTCAATTCCACATCTTAGTGGTCATGATTTGGGCAAACGTTTTGTTAGAAGAGATACACAGACGAGTCCAGCTCACTTGGAAAGTTGAAAGAAATGCCATTCGACAACTTCTGGACTAAAAAGACTAGAAGAAAAACTCAAAGTGCGTGGAGCTGGCAAGTAAATAAGCAACAGACCGGATTAAAAGTAAAGCCTCCCAAGTCAAGGCCATTCTGGGAGCATTTTCCTACATCAAAACATATGGAAATAAGTATCATTAATAAAGATCCATCTTTTAAAAGGATGACTGAAAATGTTCTTTTAAACCGAAGAGATGCCAATCTGCATTAGTCTTACATAAAGATTTCTCGGAGCAAAGAGGTAATTACAGCCTGACAGATGCCTAAAATAGCCTTGATGCTGTGTTTCTTTTTCAATCCAGAGGTGGGCAGATACCACCCTGGCGCCTCTCTGAATTATAGCTTACGAAACTTGGGAGAAAAAAAAAACGATATCTATTGAACTGTAATGTTTAGACTACCCAAGACTTTCAAAAAGCTTCTCCTTCCCCCTCCTCTCCTCACCATCCTGGAAGTAAATGAACAGTCTAAGTTCTCTTCTCCAATGGAAACTGTTCGAATGCCTTCTTGTGTTGAAAATGGGGTTGCACGCTTTCTGCACGCGCTCGTATGATGCTTCTCCGTCTCTGTTCCACTCAGCATCCATGTTTAACTCTGGGCCCTGCTATTTATTGGCTGCACAACTGAAGGAAAATACTCTGCTCTTTTTGAGCCGCCTATATCCTCATTCACAGAACAAAGGAAATCTCTGCTGTGAGACTACTATTTTGTGAAGGCGAACGGTACTCTTTGCTCCTATATGTCGATCATGGAAGAACACCTAGTAGGAAAATAATACTGGCAGAGGCAATGCCTTCAGTGGATTGAATATTCCCCACACTACTTTACAAGTAGATGCTTTACAGTGCAGGAAGTCAATTTTTAAAATCTATGCTTTGTTTGATGTCCCCAAGTGTTAACAGTCTCAACATTTAAACTTCAGATGGCAAATTTCACAAGTACCATAAAAACTGGTCTGCTATTCACTTCTAAGGAAAAAGGAAAATATTGAACCATTTTGTTTTCACCAGAAGAGCTAGGTTTTTTTTCCCTTCCTCTATAAGAGAGGATTATTTCTTCTTTATTAAAAAGAGTGGGACATAGGGCACCTGGGTGGCTCAGTGGGTTAAAGCCTCTGCCTTTGGCTTGGGTCGTGATCTCAGGGTCCTGGGATCGAGCCCCACATTGGGCTCTCTGCTTGGCAGGGAGCCTGCTTCCCTCCCTCTCTCTCTGCCTGCCTCTCTGCCTACTTGTGATCTTTCTCTCTCTGTCAAGTAAATAAAAATCTTAAAAAAAAAAAGAGTGGGACTTGACCTAAACCCATGATCATATTGCCATTTGATTATATTTGTTGGCTGAGACTGCAAGAAAATTACTCAAATGAAAGTAGTACGTGCCCATAAGAGATACTACGTATTTGTAAATAGTTCTTCAGATGTCAAGTTTTTCAATAAAATCTGCAGCCATTGGGGGATTAGGTGAAACTGGTGAAATAGTATTGGAGTCTCCTTGAGTTACCCATAAAAAGAGAGAGAGCAATCAGGAGAGCAAAGCCCCAAACCCATGGTACCAGCCCAGCAAAACTATGTGTGAGGTATTTCCACGGCAGCCAAATTAGAGCTGGTGAAGACAGACCACCAAAGTATCTGTGTGGGAGGACCTGGAGGGAAGGGAGAGTCTCTGCTGACTCAGAGGGCAGAGAAACCTTGGAATACCAATGGGTCCTCCCCAAAAGTGGGAGGTTCCCATCCAGGGAGAGCAAAGCACATACTTCCTTGGAGAACTATCGCTCTGATGCTCAAAGGGCGACAGGGAGTATCTGTGTTAATTCCATTCTGACAAAGTGGATGTAGTATATCCATGTAAAAATGGCTGGATAGGGGTGCCTGGGTGGCTCAGTTGGTTAAACATCTGCCTTTGGCTCCAGGCATGACCTGGGTTCCCGAGATCAAGCCCCACATCAGGCTCCCTGCTCAGTGGGAAGCCTGCGTCTTCCCCTCCCTCTGCATCTCCCTCTCTCTGTCAAAAAAATAAATAAAATCTTAAAAAAAATGGGGAGAGGAAAAGGAAAGCTGACCAAGAGCTGAGGTAGGTAGACGCTTGCCTTATAGGTATTAACATGAATTGTGAATATAAAGATAATAGTTCAAATGCAGTATTCAAGGATATGGCAAGAAGGGCAAAGAGGAGGTTATATGCTAAATGTTCAGAGTAGGAAACCAATAGATAATAGCCTGAAATAAAAAACGGTGTGTGTGTGTGGGGGGGAGACTGGGCCATTAAGTAAAGACACCAGTCTAATGACAACTGCCTGACCAAAAACACCTGTCTTCCGAATTACAATGAGTCACCCACAAACACACACACGTGTGTGTAAGAAACATGATTATATGATGTAATGATCAGTAGGATATACAGTTAAGTGAAAAAGTATGTTTCATTTACTACTATTTCTAAGAATGGAGACAAATTGGAGTATGTGCTCATATTAAACAACGGAGGAAAGAACCACGATATAAAATAAAAAAATAAGCGTTACATACCAGGGAAGAAATAGAGAGGGGAGCACAGGGACAGAATTTATACTTCCTTGAACATATATTTTGTAGATTTGACTTGGGAATCACGTAAATAGACATAAAACACAACTAAATAAAATCCCTAAATATTGCTTTTAAAATGAAAGAAAGGACCCACGTATTCTGTTGAAGGAATGGTTATAGCTATGCATAATTTTAAAACAAAAGTAAACAAAGGAGTCATCCTAGCTATGGTAAGTAAGGTGAAGTAACTGCACCCGTGAATCCAGTTAGAGGCAGAGTGACAAAGAGAGGAACTGTCCCAAGTGATTTTAAAACAGTATTTTGAACATCCTTGTGAGATATGTCAGGAAGACAAAAAGAACTGCAACAAAACGATCTTGAAATGCATTGGGTAATCAGGTTATTTGTGGTAGTGTTGGATCATGATAGGGTGGCCGAGAACAGGGATTTAGTTCGAGAAAAAGGGAAAGACAGATAGGGTCATGTCAAAACGCTTTGTCCTGAACTTGAATCAGATGTATCGATATCAGCTCATGATGTATTTCCTCTTTAAAAAATGTACACAAGTATGGTAGCTCTATCCATCTCAACGAGCATGCCGACATTCAGATTACCAAACGCCATTTCCCACTAGAAGCATTCGTGGCTCCTTGGAGGAATGACTGATTCCAGATCTGGAGCGACAAACACAGGAGCCAAACCATGAGCATCTTGCCTTAACAGAAAGTCGAGACAATAATACAGACGCTTTGGGTCCTGTCACGAGGACTCGACAGCTCACTGCAACAGGCTCTCACTTACCAAAGATGAGACGGGTTGAGCTTTGACGAGAATATCAATGGATTTAAATAATCAATCATACCTAAATCCATGAGTTCATAATAACATTAAAAAAAAAAAACTGTTTTGGGGAGAAAAGCCAGTGAAACAACTCATTTTGAAAACTAGACTTGAAAAGTGGTAAATGAAGGGACAGAATCAAATATTTACTCTGCCTTCCATATGAATCGTTCCTCGGGGTAACCAAATTTATTTTCTCTTCATAGTCATTCAGCTAATGGGTTCCACGCTGGTCATGGAACATATTCATAAGTAAGTAAATAAATAAATTTATCCAGCTAATAATTGAGGAAGAAATAATAGAATGAGAGTATCATTTCATTGCAATCACTAATGAGAGATTTGGCCAACATTATCAATAGTTGCTTACATGATACAAAGAGATACAACCAGCTATTATGCACCCCTGGAGATGAAAAGAACACAGCATCGTCCATAAGAAAGCAACTCAGATTCTTAGAGAAAACACAGGAAGACAGAGGATCATGGGAAATGACACCCAGGGATACAGTTGGCAAATTTGGGCTCCAGAATTCTCTACAGGACAAATAACTATTTTTTTTTTAATAGAAGTAAGTTGTTTCAGAAGACAATTTAAAAAAGAAATGGAAGGAGAAAGTGTAGTTTAGAAGAGTCATGGGACACCTGGGTGGCTCAGTTGGTGAAGCATCTGCCTTCGGCTCAGGTCATGATCCCAGAGTCCTGGGATTGAGTCCTACATCGGGCTCCCTGCTTTGTTGGGAGTCTCCTCCTCCCTCTGCCTGTCCCCCTGCTCTGCCTGTCCCCCTGCTGGCACTCTCTCTCAAATAAATAAAATCTTCAAAAAGAAATAAAAATAAAAGAGTCTTAAATGACATATGAACAACTCATATTATATGGACTCTATGTGGCTCTTGATTCAAATACACTGTAACAAGAAATCATTTTCTGAGACCACAGAAGAGATAGAAATACTGTGAATATTTGATTACATTGTATACGATAAAGCATAACGCTATGATGTGTTTTAATTTTTTATAAAGAATGCTGATCTCTTAGAGGTACATACTGAATTATTACAGAGAAATGATAATGATCCGTGGGGTTTGCTTCAATGTCATGAAAGAGTAGAGGGTGTCCTGGGGTATGGACGACTGACTGGCCATGAGTGAGGATGGCTGGAACTGGGTGATGGGAACATGGGTTGACTACACTTTTCTCAACACTTCTGCTCTTTTTCAAGATTTTCCATCATAAAATGTTTCCCAAACAACCCGCAGCCATGAGGGACCTGTAATGCCAGCAGTGGTTTCCTTGGCTTGACCAGGAATCAGTCCACTCTTTTAGTAATGGCCACCAGATGTCCTTTGCAGAGCTAACCTCTCCAACTCTTGGACCCTAAAAATCCAGGTAGGGCTGATCCCATCTTCATCACATGACCTAGACCTGCCCCCTTCCACAGCCCCCAGGGCACAGTCTACTCCTTGAGCGCCAGTGATCTATTTAGGGGTAGACAATCACCGTACTGGTCCAGTAAATACCCTGCCTGGGAAGGTGGGTTAGATTTTGGGGGGAAATGGTGGAACTCTGCCCTTTTGAGAGTTGTTAAGCTGGTGGCATGCAAGCCTAGAGAGCTGGTTTACTCTCACCACTACTTGGAGAAAGCTCTCCCAAAGAAGCGAACTCAGGAAAGCGGCCAAAGATGGTGGGCAAAGGGCTCCTATCACTGTTGGGTTTCAACACCTGACTCCCCATAGGTCTGACCAGCTCCACCATCGATCCGTTTGGAGTTCCACCAGTCTCTAGATTCACTTTTTTGCTTAAGCCAGTTTGAATTACGTTCCACATCTGCCTGAAAGGCTCTTATTAATCACATCTATGCTATTTTTAAGACCTACTGTATATTCGTGAGGCCAAGGAAAGGGACTTCATTGAGAAAAGAAAACAAATTACAGAGGAAGGCCACCTTTAAGGGCCTCCCACATATTGTATTACTTTGTAAAATAGTGGAAACCGGTACCTCACTGTGTTTAAGACACATAATAGATGCAGGAAATTAAAGGGCGAGAAGTGTGAGTCTTTAAAAAATTGTCACACTTCTAGAAGCTTTCCCCAAACTTGGTACGTTTTATTATAAATCCCGAGAGAGGTTGCTTTTGTTACTGTGTTTGGCTATTCAGTTTTGAAATTACCAAGCTCCTAGTCACCCAGATACCCTGAAGTGCTTATGAGAAAGAACGTTCCCTGTTATTTCCAGAATTCAAAGTGAGCTGATACTGTTGATTGGGTTCAATGAAGAACAGTCTGTTCCACCTCTAATATCCTTGATTTAACATTAAATATAAATGAAAAGACCCTGGGGCAGAGTTTCAGAGCGTGTGATGAAAATTCAGCTCTGACATGCTTCTTGTAAAAACCCAAGAACGCTCAGCCCACAGAGCAATCCCATTTATTAGACACAGAGATATAGACTATTTTGTGCATAAATATATAAACAGATAGCAGCTAGGAGGTAAAAGGAAAAGAAGGATGTCTAATAGTGATAAGTTCTCATATGGGGGGAAACTAACAAATCTTTTGTTTTCTGGGTCCTTTGTTATTTGATCTAGAATCAGTAATAAATTTTGCCTTGGTTGTTTAAATGGGAAATACTCAGGATACAAGAAAGCAAAGATGTTGAAACAGAAATGAAATCTTGTTTAGAATAATAATATATTACACACACTTCTGTCTAAACGCCAAGATCCGCAATTTTTTCTTGGTACTTTTCTGTCTAAACATATGTAACTTACAGAGTAAATGAGCTTATATTTCATCTTTTAAGTTGTAATCAAATGGCTTATTAACTGCTTTTTAATGTCTACTATGTGGTGGCCCATAATTTGGTATGCTTAATAAAGACTGATTTATAATATACAGGATACTGAGAAGCCAAAATGTTGAAATAAAAGCTGCTTTGAAAGATTTTTTTTTTTAATTTATTGGACAGAGACAGAGAGAACACGTGCGCGAGCGTGGGCAAGGGGCAGAAGGAAAGGGAAGAGAGCCGGATCTCAAGCAGACTCCCTGCTGAGGACAGAGCCAATGCGGGGCTTGATCCCACAACCCTGAGATCATGATCTGAGCCGAAACCAAGAGTGGGGCGCTTAACTGACTGAGCCTCCCAGGCGCCCCAGTTGCTGCTTTGATAGACACAAGCTCATATGTTTGCACATGGAATCAAAAAGCATTTCAGAGTGGACAAATGGCCTTCAAGAAAGTCTTCCTTTTCCTTGCGTGTGCATTTTGTCCAATGTAAGAAAAAGACGAGGTAGTGGGTACAAAATTTTAACTCCAAAACACTAGTTGTCAAAAACATCCTTTAAAAATTATTTTTACTCAATGTATCTCTACTCTGAACTCCTGCCCAGTGGCCTGGTGGGAGACATATTCTTAGTTGTGTCTGGGGAGAGTTCCCTCCTTGCCCAGGTCACGTGAGGGTCCTGGAGCGGTTACTCGACTCTCACCGTTCAGGACGGGCGCTCTGGTGCTGATCCACGCAGCCACCAGAGACGGGTCTGCTCGGGGCTCAAGGGTCCCCCAGACACCAAGTGATAGCATGGAATAACGGACGGTACATACCATAGATGACATGGGACTGACTTCCTGTTTCGGCAAGTATTTCCCAACTGACCTTGAGCACATCACGGAATTCCGCTAGCATAGCATCGAGCCCAGCACGCAGCATGAGTTGAACCCTGGTTTCTTCACTAGAAAGGAGTCTGATTACTGCTAGTCCCAGAGATGTGCTAGGATTTGCTGTGTGGGGCCCAGACGTGGGCTTAATAAATGGCAGTGGCTTCACGTTTCCTTGTCTGAAAAACTGGGGTTCAAGTACCTCTTTTAGCAGCTTTTGTTTGCTAGAAAAAACGAGCGAGTCAAAGAGTGGCAAGGGAGTACAAAATCTCTCCTTGCATCTTACTTGTGCAAAGAATCCTTTCCTGCCTGCGATTTACAAGCCAATGCATTTTTTATAGATCCTATTTATAACGAAAATTCACGGTCTCACCATTTAGTTTATGAACACGGGGTCTCTGCTACCACACCATCTGGACTCCCAGCAGGGAGAGGGTGGCTTTTGATGATTGCTGCCTCCCTGCTCCGCGCTCTGTTGCCTGGGAACAGGGACAGGACTTGCCTCATTACCTCCCCTCCTCTCTTCCCAACCATTTCATGGATATTTTCCCATCTTTGGACATTCCCACGCACTGGGGAACCATCCGTCTGCGGGAATTTGAGATGACACCCTCTTGAGACAAAGGGGAGAGGAGTCTACTACTGATCATAGCATGCTTAGGGTGGCAAGATTTCATAACTCTCATTTCCAGTGGTCTTCAATGGGGCGAGGACATCCTCAATTACTGGAGGAGCACCACCGGGGTTTAGTGGATGAGACGCCAGATGTCAAATGTCCTTCCATTCAAGGACAGACCTGGACAATGGAGAACAGTCTTACACACAATGCCTCCGATCCTCCATCACAAACTCTTGGGGCTATGACAAGCTCAACTTGACGGAACTGGTTGAGAGATGCCCGGGGAAGAACCCCGATCTTCTCTCTCTGCCACGCAGGTTGATCTCACACTCCTACGCTCGGCATCTTCACGACCGGGGGCAGGGGGGGGGGCACAAGGAAATTACACAGCAGCAATGCCGATTCATTCAGGAAGGGAGGATGTTTATCCGGCAGGTCACATGTAAGCAACACATATCAGGCACAAATACGACCTTTAAAAAGCCACGCTGCGTTTTCTTAGAGAAAAGAGAAGTTCGATGTCCACTAGCGGTCATCTTAAGTAGGGGCATAAATGTAATTCTGGTCATGCTGGGTATGGGATCTGACACTGCGTTGAGGCCAAGGGAAAGTTTAATTCCAGAATGGTAACTTGAATCACTTACTAAATACCCCATTTCTAATCTACGAGCAGAGGGCAAGGTGATGGGAAGAGGCGGAGACCAGCGAAGTCAGGAAAAGTGGGGCAGACAGAGATAAGACAGTGAGCCGAGCTGGGGAAGTACACGAGTGTTTGAAACACGGGTGTCCACACTAAAATCAACACGTATGCAAAGGCACGAGACAAACCACGGACCTGCTTCAGACACGACTGCTGAAAAGGTTATGAACTTGTTTCGATTCGATTAAAGGAATAATAAAATGGATTGTATGTAATCATGTAAAAGGCAGCTCCATATTAAATCCCCTCGCAGGGGTATTCCTGGAAACATTTACTACTTCTATTCAATTTTGTGCTGGGCACTACACTAGGCACGAAGGCTAGTCGTAATGAATAAAAGAGGACCTGTGCAGAAAGTGGCCGTGTACTCCGCAAAGCGGCTCCACCCATCGGCCACGCGGCTGGACCGCACGCCCAGCTCCCAGCGTGGGGACAGTCACCCATGTGGCTGACTTCCTACCAAAGGAACGGGAGTGGAAGCGCTGTATACCCCCGCCCCTGGCCTGGCAAACCCTCCTATGTGCCCTTCCAAACTCTTCGCTCTCTGCGGTATGACAAGGACAAAGCCGATGCAGGCAGCGTGCTGAAGACGGCAGAGTCACAGACCAGGTGGGGTCTGGGTTGGGTTCCTGGATTTCCGCCCCGCCCCGCCGGGAGCTGTCCACCAATCGGAAGCACTCATTACAGACTTTCCGTCATTAGCAAATTCCCATTGTGACTGAAGCATTGTACGGTTTGGGGTTTGTTAGGGCAGCTAGTGTTCTCCTAATTCGGGTCCTTGTCACTAAGAAAGACAGAATCATGACGGAGACCGGCAAGTTCACAAATACGGCTAACCTTGGGTGGTACGGGTTATACTAAAGATCTCTGTACATTTCTGTGGCTCAAGACATGGTGGTAATTAAGTTTGGGGGGCCGACTGGGGAGGATAAGGGAAAGCGATACAGAAATCTGTGATACTTATCTCTTTGCTTGTCATCTTATTTTTTCGCCATCGTTCCACCTTCCAAAAAGGATTTTAGGTGGCCACGGAGTTCATCATATTGGCTTTATCTTTACTATTTTTGCTAGCAAAAACCAAAAACAAAACCAACCCAGCACTCTCTGCTTCACTGCTCTGCCTCTCTCATCCTCTTCAGAACAGGCCTCCGACTTTCATTGCTTTAAGTCAGGGGCCAGTAGACAATAGCCTGAGGGCTAAATCTGTCCTTCTCTGTTTCTGTAAACAAAGTTTTATTGGGATCCAGCTACACTCATTTGTTTACATATTATTTACGGCTGCTTCTGTGCTACAATGGCAGAACTGGGTTGTTGTGACAGCGACCATATGGCCCGTAAAGCCTAAAATATGTACAACCTGGTCCTTTGCAGAAAACGCTGGCCGACCCCCGGTCCAGATCGTTCCTCACCTAGTCCTAACCTCAGCAGGGCACGTGCCAAGAGGTCCCGGGTCGGCCCGCACCCGGTTCACCCATATGACACGACACCGAAGGGCCTCTTGTTCCAGCCGTCACCTCATCACCCTGCTGCACACCTGTGTGAATGCCCGAGTCAAGTTCACTGATCAACACCTCTGGGTTCTGGCATTCTAGGGCTGAGTCTTGGCTACCTCTGCCAACAAACCCTGGGGGCTTTCTGGGCTTTTTCATCCTTCCTCGAGTTATCGTCATCCTTAAAAGACTAAATTTCTAACGAACAAACAAAACAAAAATAGCTCAATTTCTGCCCAGGTTCCTCTCTTTGGTTTTGACCGAATATCTGGATTGAGCTCCAATCCCCTGCCCTGCATTTTCACGAGCATTAATGACAACATCTGACACACACGATCTCATTCTGGCTTAGCTAACTCTGTCAACTGTAGGACATAGGTCTCCACTTTATGGCTCAAGAAACAGGCTTATGTAAATGAAGTCCTTGCCCAACGTCAGACATGGCGAATCCATTTCGGACGCAGCCTTTGAATTCACCTTTTTCTGATTTCTCTGCCCATGTGGTCGGTCCGACCACACACCAATCATCCCCCCTGGACAGGATTACGACAGAAGTGGAAAAATATCCTGGTTCTAGGAACTGAGGGTAAAAAATAAGGCTAGGAAGGACATTCAACAAAGCAGAGAAGTGTTTACTCCTCTCTGGCATGGGGACCGGTCAGAGGATGGGGAGACAGAGCAAATCTTAGCACACTCAGAAGAGTACCAAATTGGGGGTGTCTGTGAAAGCAGGCATCCTCCCCCTCTTTTCAGAAGCTTATCCTCCAGGAAGATTCCATTGGGAACCCCCAAATAGTCTGGTGGAATGAAAGAGTACAACGACCTGCACCTTTTTTTATAGTCAGAACCCTAGGAAGGTGACAAGACCCTGGAGGAAATGAGCCCCAGAGAGGAGTCCATGTCCCAATATTGCGCAGGAGGGGCTAGTGTGCCCAAGATGGCGGACAAGTGGCTGAGGAAGTGCTGACAGCGGTGAACAAGGGACGCCATAGTAGCTCTCAGCCAAGGTGAATGACCGCCGGCACACCAGATGGGCACAAAGGTATCTCAGCAAATTCTAGATGTGGGTGGATCAGATCCGCTTGGCCTCCCCCAGTGCTTCCTCCTGTTCAAGCAACCCGCCTGATGGAGACGCAGCACTGTGGAAAATGGGACAAACTGGCCATACAGTAGGATAGGGACTGGGAACAATTTAGATTATTATACATAATAGATAAATAACGGTACACTTCTGGGGTGCCAGGCTGGCTGAGTCAAGAGGGCACGTGACTCCTGATCTCAGGGTTGTGAGTTCAAGTCCCACGTTGGGCATAGAGGTTACTTAAAAAAAAAAAAGGAAATGCTTCTTGCCCATCTGAGCATGTGGCCTGAGATTCTTGTCCACCCACTGTGTTGGCTGTAGAGGTAGGTTTGGGTGCTAAGCTCCTGATACCTTCTATTAAAATCTCTAGGAAATAGGGCTTCTGTTTGGTCCTGGGTACATTCTGACTGTGGGCTCACTGGGATGTGTTTTTTGTTTGTTTGTTTTTGTCTTTTCAGCTACTTGTAGAAAGTCTGTGGAATAATTTATCTAAAAGATTAACAGAACATAGCATAGGGCCAATAATCATCTTCTATCATTTTTTCTTCAGGTGGATAAAATGTGCAGACGTTCAGTAGTGTCAACCATATGAGATCACTGAAAATATGCCCTAGTTGAAAACTTGTTCCCTATTCAATCTTCGACATCCATTCGCCATACATGAGTTGCATAAAAGGATACAGACTAATGGATGAGGAGACAGAGGCTCAGCAACAAAATATAAGGGACGCTACAATAATCTAGATGAAACCACTTTTCTTATTAATTTTCATTATAACCTTTATGAACTACGGACTCAAATCACTTTTTCCACCTTGTCCTTATTAGAAGGTTTTTCCACACATCCCATTTTCTAGAATCGCTGACCTCTCTCTCCCCGGGCTCTGTGATTTGCAAATGTCAGGAAACATGTGTATTTGGCGACTCTACAATGTGCCGTGTCAGCGTACTAAGGGGCTGTTCTCTTCTGTTTTCACTGAAATTGCTTGCCAGTCTTCCTCTAATAAGGCCTTATTATGTCCTACATCATCATGCATATTTTATATGCCTGATGCTCGGTGGCTGCTCTCTGCTTTGTTATTTCACTAAGCAGCATCGTGATGCATCTAAGCCCAGTTGAAATGAGACAGGAAGGTGACCCTCCTAATAGATTCCTTTGCAGACGTCGTGCCCGTGGAACATGATCTGATTTAACTTTCCACCACCGACTCGGCACTTGAGCATACTCCGTAACTTTTTTGCACTTTGGGCTCCCCACCTGTGAACCAGAGGCCACCCCTGTACCCACAAATCATCGTGAGGACTGAATCAGTTAATAAACGAAATGTATGCGGGACAGGGTATATAGTAAGTGCTGTATGAGTATTACCTGGTCTTAATACTAAGGAATGAAAGAGTTTAGCACAGGATAAGGACTTGCTACATGTTAACTCTCTTAGTTGGGATGCTACCGATTACATTTTCTTTTTTTCTCCTGAAAGTCAAAAAAGTTACCCTTCAAGGTGAGTTATACGCAAAGCTCTGGCTTCGATTGTTGTAATTGTTGGGATGATCTTCCTGACCACAGAAAGAAATTTGTACATCGCCTGGCATGTGTTTATACATATTAGTTACTTAGGCAAAAGGTATGTCGCCAAAAATTAGTGCTTGACCTTTGTGAATTAAAGTGATGATGCGTAATTTATCATCTATTCGTATTCGTATTGTAGTTACTTATTGGGAAGAAGCCTAATGCTCCCCAGAAAAGCTGTCCAGTCACAGGACATTAGTATAGGAGGGATGACGTGTCTGATAGATGTGGACAGTCTTCTCTAGATGTGGCTGGAGCTCTAGCACAGCTCATTAATTAGATCAGCGGGCATAATCAGACTAGGTAGTGGGAGGAGACAGATAGAGGGCCGGTCAGCTGCCTCACTGCAGCGGATGGGAGAAGGGGAACTAGTTTCCAGTGTGACCCTCGTGCCTTCTCATCATGGGGTGGGCCACCCTCGGCTTTCACTGCCATGATGGAAAGGGGTAAGACTGAGCTTCTCACATGCCTGGATCTTCTGTGTTGCCTTCTGACGGTGACAAAGGGAAAGGAAGGGAGGTGGCACTTTCAGAGTCTGCTGCCAGGGCCCTAAAACCAGGACTGGGATCCGGGGGGGTGGGGCTGAGAAACATTCTGACACTATATGCAAAACTGTGTGTGCCCTGGATTCTTCCCATTGGAGGTGTAGGTCCACGCTATTCATCCAATTCTCAGATGGGTCCTGACTCCCAAATCCAAATGCTTCCAGTCTAACCCAAGCCAGGAGTTCCGTTGTTGCCTTAAAGGGCTGACTACAGGAGGGCAGGACCAAACTTTGATGTCATGGTTTAGGACGGCCCTGCGGGCAATGGATATTTCTCTAGCTGCAGGTTGGAAAGTAAGTGTCCATCAGGAGGGTCTGGGATTTCCGGGGACAAAGGTGAGATGTATTTGACAATCCTCTCTCCAGCCATGAACCTGTCCTTCCACTCGGTTCACAGTTACACATTGTCACTTCGTTACGTTCTTGCACATCCCCATCCAACCTCCTCAAACATTCCTCCAGCTAGCCACAGCCTTGCAACACTCATAAATACAGTGCAATTAGCTGGAAGTCTTCTCCTTAAGGGCAAGAATCATGTCTTTGGTATTCATACATGGCCAGCACCCTCCCCGTCGTCTGCTACCTAGTTAATGCTCAGTAATTGTTCGTTGAAGTCAAACGAGTTCAGTTGGGTTGGCAAGCCTTGAGGGACGGGGCATGATTCATGATGTCTCCGAGCAATTATACTCCACAGTTTTCAAAAATAAAATTTTGGAAACTGTTTCAAGTTAATTTGTCTAATTATGAAAAGCTAGGGGAAATTATCCACGGATACTTCTAAAGAAGAAGGATATGGTAATTTGCAAAGGGCACGAATGCTGCAAAGATTTTGCTCCTTGGCCGCTATAAAGTATGAGAGAGAGTTAAGAACTTAGAAAACTGTGAAATGAACAGAACTCGTCTAATTTCAGCGCAGCAATTATAGCTCTTTCTGAGGATACATGAAAAAACCCAAATGTGGTTACTATAGTAGTAAATTGGTCTCCAAGAAACTCCTTCATTTTCTCTAGAAAAATAAATAATTTTCTATCATGGAGCAACCAAATGATCAGAAAAATAACCCACAAAGAAACACAAATGTATCTGGAAAGAAAAAAAATGATCCACAAGCAAATGCCGTGATGAGAGAAAAAAGAACAAAGCAAGACAAAATCACTTAGGCGAGTGGTGAATGGATGCCAATTTTTAAAGAGCGAATTTTATAGGGTTATTAAAATGATGAGTGTTTTTCCGAATTTCCTTAGTGGCGAAGAAAATGGGGTATTTTATTAAACAGAAAGGGACTTTATCTTGTGTAAGACACAGACATTAAAACACATATCGGCTGAGAAGCCCAGAGATGATGTTACGCGAGCCCCATTTTTAAACGTTCGTACACATATGGCAGACGTGACTAAGCTGATGGAAAGGCACAGGCTGATTTTCTAATACTTGAACTTCTTCATTACTGAGAAATGCATTATTTCCAAATTCTAGTCTAATGAGTTGGAAGGTATCAGCTACAATAGGAACTCGGCGACCGACGACATTTCACCTCCGTGAACTGCACCATGTTATTGTACGAGGCTTTCTCTGGTTAAAAGAAAGCACCTTGTAACTTTTATACAGATAAATGGATTGCAAGGAGATGAAAGGGAACAACCTTGAGGATTGTGGGGCACCTTCACCATCTCGATGGCAACCAGGGCCAATGTGTTTTTCTCACTAGCAACATCCCTTCGGATCTGACAAAACTCCCCCAGGGGTTCAATGTGGGGGTCTTGTCTGTCTTGAGGAGGCCCATCCTGAAGAGACATCACTAGTCATGGTGGCGAGGACCGTCGGCTCCCTGAGGGCTAGGCATGGTCTCATCCGTTCCTATGTCTGGTGCCTTAGCCCTGTGTCCCGCATACACGGTGGCTGCCTGATCAAACACGGGTTTTCTGAGAGGCGGACCCCTCAGCTGACGTTCACGCTTGGTCACTGAGAGCCTCCTGTGTGCCCGGCTTTGGAGCAGGTCATGGGGACATGGAAGGGGACCACGCAGACAAGGTCTCTTTTCTCACGGGACGTAGGATCCAGGTCACCTGATTCTACCACATCCAGCTGCATTCTGGATTTAAACCGTGTCCTTGTCACACAGCAGTGAGACACCAAAGAAGAGACTCAAGCCACATTCCAAAGGAAGCTGCAAACAAGTGGGACTCCCTAGAACTTTCTAGAAAGACACATCATGTGATCTGCTACTGCCAGCCAGCACCTCCTCCTCCTGTTTTCTCCTCTAGCCCACATAAGGAGTCGAAAGCGGGACCTTTGGTGTGAGATCCAGGGAAAGGTGACTTCCTGTCCTCTGTGGCGGGGACAAGCAGACAATTTGAAGGGTAGCTGGTCTTGCTGGTGCCAGGCCCCTGTGCATGTGGGTTGGCTCCTCAGGATGCCCTCCCTTCCTGCCTCCAGGGACTTGGTGGGTGAGCTTCAGGGGACAGCCAGCTTGTAGGGACTGATGCCACCAAGGGAGTCGACAGCCAGTGCCAGGCACAGGAGCAGAGCCCGCTGACCAAGAGGGGGCTCTAACTGCAGGCATTTGGGAGAGAAGACCTCAGTTCTCTCCTATTGCCCTCCGACCTCTGATCCCGGGGGTTGGCTTTGACAGGCAAATGGGAGTTTAGGCACCTGAAGTATTTCATGATGTTTAAAAAGCATACACGCTTTCCATTTCAAGATTCAACCTCGTGATCAAGTATGCAGGCATGTTGTGGGAATCACCGACGAAAATGCCATTAGTTACTTCACTATCTCTTACGTGAGGGGTTGACAAACTTTTCTTCGTGAGGGGTTGACAAACTTTTCTTCTCGAGGGCCAGACCGGTGTCGGTCACAAGTACCCAGCTCCGCTACTGCAGGGAGAAAACCCCCTGAGACGACACATAAAATGGCGGTGTGCGACTGTTGGCACATTACTTATGGACTCTGGAAACTTGCATTTCACATGGACTGCATGTGTCACAAAATATTCTTCTCGTATTTTTTTTTCCCAGCCATTTAAAAATGGTACAAACCATTCTTAGCTCATGGGCTGTGCAGAGACAGGTGGCAGGCTGGATGTGGACCGCGAGCTGTCGTTCATTTAGCCAACACAACTTCGCTGGGCCATACACAGAAAGTTCTCTAGAGACTTTGTTTAAGGTGAGGTCATTTTCTTCCAAATGCGCTAACGCAGAAAGAAACTGTTTTTTGGAAAACCTCTCTCAAGATGCCCCGGTAGGACTGCTGGGAGACGATCATGCTTTCCGACCCTGTTCTCTGTCCTGAGGCAAGCCAGCCAGTCCCAGCACGCCTAGATGTGGGTATCTTCGTTCTCCTACCATCCTCCGGGGACACAGGGCAACAGAAATGAGTACGGAGGGCTGTGCCCAGGGGGGAACAAAAGAAGCCCATGGCCTGCCATTGGGCCCGAACAAGGCACTCCACGATGCAGGCCTACATAAGGCTCGGAACTGAGAGCTTGCCCAGGAGGTGGGCCTTGCTGGGCTCAAACTGGAAATGTTGTTCCCCCTAAAGTAAGTGGCCTCTATTTCTATTTCTCTATCTTCTTACCCCTCTACCAGCCCTTCAAGGAAGCAGGACCCTCCAGTGCTTCTCTGTGAAGCAGAAGCTGAACAGAGCTTGGGAAAGAAACTTTCTCTGGAAAACCCATGAAACACTCCACTTAATGCCTTTTCAAAGTACAGATGTACTTTTTGTAATGAACGAGCATGAATGTTAGAAGATACCCTTTTCAGTTTAACATGTTCTGATAGCTTTAGCTTCCGCTTCAATTTTGCTTAGAAAAAAAAATTGGTTTATAAAAGAGAAGTGTCACACACACAGTATCCCTTAACACCCCCGGAGCGCACACGGATGTGCTCATAGAATAGACACAGCTTCATTTCTAACTTCTACTGACCCCTTTTGGCCCTAAGTACACGGTGGGAGAGGAACTCCAGTGGGTTTCAAGAATCTCTTGACTAATATTTTAACATCACATAAAACAGATTTTTCTGGTGCTCTGCTAGGTTATCACAAAATGAATTATTTACATCGATGATCAAGCTAAACCAATACACTAAAAGCACATTTTTAAACTGTCATAAGCTTTGATCTAATTATCCTTTTGCTTCAGTTGATGCTTTCACAAATCAGTAATGAATCAGTCAAGTATAAAAAATCAGCGAGCTCTATGTTTGCATATCCATGGGATTATATAAAATTATGCTTCACTTATATGGTATTCGGGTATTGCATTTTGACCTCCTCAATTAGGCAACATCCATGTGTCAGTAAGGCTGGAAGGGGGAAAAAGTGCAACCTTTGGATATGGCAATGAAAGTAGGAGCCAAAGAACATTCCAGCTGAAGCATATGCACCTTGGCACTTAACAGAGAATGGGCAATTGGGTGTTTTGTGCTTAGGGCGCATGCGTTTTTTAGGTTAGCGGTCAGTGTCGCCAGCACCTTCAAGGTGAATGCGTGGGCTCGTGTTACTGCCCTTCTCTGGCTCACAGGAAGCCCTTCCTTCACAGGACGAGGTCTCAGAGCTGTGTATCAGCCCTCGCAGCAGAACAGGGCCCAGGGGAGGGAGTCACGCACCTGACCAGGTCGATGACCCGCTCCCTCGGCGCAGCGCTGACCGGCTCATCGTTAATCATTACAATCTGATCTCCCGGGATCAGCTTGCCTTCGGAGGGGCCACCTGGAGACAAAGGAGAGCGAAGTGCAGGTGAGAAGACCATGGCCAATCCCTCCGTGCCCTCCTTGCCCCATCACCGCTCATCGTCAGCACCTGGCGCTGCCCGCCAAAGCAAAACCCAACCCCGGTTGCACATTAGAAAGACCTGGAGAGGGGTGCCTGGCCGGTTTGGTTGGTAGAGCACATGAATCTTGATCTCAGGGTCATGAGTTCAAGCCCCATGTTGGGAGCGAGAGCTTATTAAAAAAAAAAAAAAAAAAGAGAGTGCGAGAGAAAGAACTGGGCAGTTCTGGATAAACTTCAGAGGCCCTAGGCTACACCCCAGCCGATTAAATCAGAATCTTTGGAGGTGGGAAGCAGGCATTGGCATTCCTCTAGAATTTTCCCCGCAGGCTTGAGACACAGCAGCCTAGGAAAGCCTCACACTTGAAATGGACACACGCAATCCTGGGGACCTTGTTACCCTGCAGACCGATTCTGGAGATCTGGAGGAGCGACGGGTGAAGTAACGCCCTTCTCACCAGCTCCCAAGCGCTCCGATGCTGCTGGTCAACTGAATACACACTGAGTGTGGAAGCCCCTAAAAGAAGGTATTGCCCCAAAGGGATGGCCAACCAGCTGTGTAGATGGCCTGCAGCCAAAGCTGCCATCACCTGGGCACACGGGGATTTGAACGAAGTTGCATTTACTTAGCACAACTAGGGAGGCCCCATACTGTGGGCAACCAGGAGGCAGCGAGCCCATCAGAGGAAGGGCCGATGGGATGGGGCCTGTGTTATCCGCTTCTGGGGTGGCTCGAGGAGTGGGGGCGTCTTCATCATTTGCGTCTAAAAGGTGGGGGCAAGGCTGGTCATTTCTGTGGCTGGGATCGTGGCAGGGACCGAGCCTGGGTGCGCGCGCCCGCGCTCACACGAGATAACAGAGGACTCTCGTGCTTGTCTTGATCTTTTCCACTGGGTTTTGCAAGGAGGTAGGGAGCTAATATTTGTTGAGTGTTTATTACGTACCAGGCAAGGGGCTGGCTGCCTTGCCTAGAATCCCAATGACACTTATAATCCCTTCCATAGAATGAGACGCCTCAGGCTCACGCAGGTTAAAGAACTGGCTTAAAGGGTAGAACCAGGTTGCAGCTTAAGTCTGTGGACTTGGCCAAGTTCAGGGTGACCGGCATCTCTTTTCCTATCTCTTGCTCCTATAATTTAAAAACTGGTCACTGCCAGGTCTCCTGACACATAAACTTAAAGCCACAACTGCATAAAGCATACGTCAGTATCAAATAAAACCTATAAATAAGTATTTCAACTACATCTATGTCTAATGTAATTACCTCCCAAATATTGATAGGGTGCTATCATTTTCATTTTACTTCCAGGTCTGTCACCGGGTCATAGGTGCAGCTGAAAGATGATCTCTCAAATATTACTGCGATTACTTTATTCAGTAATTGAAATGAATACTTCGCAGCCAGAGATGGGATCTCAAAGCAATTCAGATGCTTCCCACCCACCCAGACACTTGGCATATGTGTCACCGAAGCTGGAGCATAAACGAATCTTCTTTCTGGGTAGTAAAAAAGTAGGGAAAACCTTAATATTTCCTCATATCGTGATAAAAAAATATTCATTTCAAGATGTGGGAACTGAGATTCAGTGTTTGCACACAAAAGAAATTCTGAAAATCACTTGAGAGAGTTTGTATAACCGTTGGATTATCTGCAAACATTCGCTCAAATTCAGTCCAACAAATGGTTAGAACGCAGATGCTGATCAAATACGGAAAAATGTTCACACGGATTGGCTGATGGACATTAACTACTTTCCTGGGAAAACCACTTGCAGTTAATAGGCCATATTTTTACACAACCCAGGCTTTTTGGCCAAATGGAAATATTCTTGTTTAATCAAGCAACTTAACCCAAGAATTTCAGAGGGAAGTGAGACACGGTTCCTTCCAAAATACGAAGCCAAGGAACACTTAGGGCCCCAGAAATCATTTGAGACCTCAGCAGAGTCATTTTTATGAAAGCCACAATTTATTGGACCAGTATTTTCACACCTCAAAATGACTGGAAATGGTACTCTTTGATCTGTTTCACTTTTGTCCACTGTTCTCAAAAGTGTTGAAGATGAGGTGTTAGAGTCTGACTCAGGAGAGTCGGGGGCAAAGAAGGGAGGAGGTTGAAGGAACAAAGAGGCAATGCACGAAAACCTAGAACGACACTCAGATCTCCCAGCAGCTCTGGGGAGGACTCCTCTTTCAGAGAATCTCAGAACCAGAGATGTTAAGTGTCCCTCCATCAGAAAGCGAATTGCTCAGGGTGAGCCCACTCAGGAAAAGATGTGTGCACATAGACCTATCCTGCATTATATAGCTCATACATATGACATATAATATATGTACCCGCATACACAGACTTGTCTCCTCCACGTATGCATTAATAATGGTTTGCCCTGGGTAGTAGGAGCTCAGGTGATTCCGTTTTTGTTTGTTTTTTTTTTTTTTTAAATTTTTCTCCTCTATACGATCTATGTTGTATGTTTTTTACAATGCATTGGGTATTATTTTGTTATCACAGCAGGCGACAAATCTCTTTCATTGCGGGAACACAATTCTCAGTTGCATCCAGCTCAGCAATCGCACACAGAGAACTGAGGTAGGACCTCTAGCTAAGAAAAGAAGCTTGGCAAACAGGAAGAGGTTGTGTGGTGAGTCGGTGCTGGGAGAGAAAAGGAAGCCCATTCTTCCCTGTACGAGTCTGTGAGGTGGTTGACTGTGGTCACAGGGCTTACCCTGGGCCATATGATGTCAAAATAATGAAAAATGCAATCAACTTTCGAGATCTCTACTACTCACTAGATGCCTTTCATTCTCCTTAACTGGCAGACTCAGCAGCCCAAATATTTTAGAGTTTACCAATATTAACAATAAATATCTTTGAAACGAGAAGCTGGTACCTGGCACTCTTTTATGTATTTATTTATTTTTTGAGCTTTTAAAATTTTATTACAGCTCCAATCAGTGTATCAGCCTCATTTCGGCTCCTTCACCGCCAAACCTGAGGGCCGGGACAGCATCACTTGGCTGCTTTTTCTTTGTCTGGGATGACCAAGGTATAAAGGTTTCTGCTGCACTGGACTTTAAGCTTCACACGATCCTTATTTTTCTTGATCTTGACAGGTTTGGCATCCTTTTAGCCGGCTAAAGGCAAAGTCCCCAATTCCTTCAATTTTGTAAGGCATGGCAACCAGGGGCACAGGGGAGCACGCGGCTGGCACAGTAAGCGTAAAGATGCGGGGATGGAGAAAAGCTACCTGCACTCTTAGAATGTATTTCATCCTCTCCCGAGCCCTTGAAGACAGATAGGAGCATGAGCCCCATTATCCAGAGGACACGGAGAAGTGTCCCTCAAACCGAAACGCAGATGAATTAATATGGAAGCTCAACACGGTCTAACAGGGGGAAGTCCATTGCCAGAGGCTGTGCTCCTTACCACAGGAGCTCTGTCCCTGATTTGCCAAAACCTGAGGAGGAACAGTATGGAAGGCGATTTCCTTTTGTGTGAAAATAAATCCAATACAAGTCTGTTAAAATAAGCTCATAAATACATATCATGAAGAAAGAAATCAGTCAAAGAGCCTTGTTTCTGGAAAGGCTAGGGTGGCCCACTTCTGGTAATTGCCTCCTAAGAGCATTATGTTCAACTGTGTGGATGGCCGGACATGTGTAGAGTCTACTAAGAAAGCCTGAGGCAGAGGACATTAATGATCGGCTCCTACCGTAGAATGTTAGGGATTTGCCCTATCGGCGATCAGTCAGCCATTACTGGATGACGAACTAGCGTCCGATTCAGTAGGCTGTCCGATGGTCACTTCTTCTTGGGCATCTGGGCCTTTAGGATGAGCACAGAGGGGCTGATCTAGGCTGGGCTGGGCTGTGCAGTGCTGCTTAACACAGCAGAGCGGGCCGTATTTATCTCTAGATGGCAGGCTGGCGGTGTCCGATGTTCATTTGGGGGCTCAGTCTGAAAAGGTAAGAGCCACTTGAGGGAAACTCTCCCGCCACTCCCATGACAGAAACCCAATAAAAAAGGTCAACGGAACAAGCACTTGTCAAGCCTCTGAGTGTCATCTCTGCTAACAGGCCATTGGCCAAAGTCAGCGACCTGGTCCAGCCCCGCGACGGCGAGGTAGAGAACTATATTCTACAGCCAGCGGAGGGAGAAGAGCTCATCCTCAAAAAACAATCCATGCGCTCCGATGACTAAAATCCTTCCGTGACTTCAGTGCCACTTTCTGCTTTTGTTCACTAAGGAGTTTAATCGTGAACTTACAGAAATACAGCGCAGCGCCTGTCTCTTTTGATGTGTATTCATACTTTAAGAATTAGGTCATTTCCATGGTTACAAATGATAGATCAGTGTTTTCCGAAGTCAAAAGATATGATGATTTGGCAGCTGAAACCCAGTCTGCAGAGCCTTTTGTGTCCCTCTGGTGGTCTGACTCTATCCTGATGTTGGAAAAACTCCACGAGGCCCCGCAGCCCGACGTGAAGCGGTATGGAACTCATGGGACGGAGCGACAGTCGCTGGGGCAGGGTGTGGCAGATGACCCACAGGAGACCAGCAGCGGGCTGGGTGCTTACCTGGTGTTACGGAGCGAACGACCACCGGCTTCTCACTCCCAGCCACGAACCCGAACCCCAGCACGGGGTCCCTCCTCATCTCTACCCTCCGAGGGGCCGGAGGGAGGATTTGGCAGGTCTCTAACCGAGGGTCGTCAAATGGGATGCCTTGCGTCATGTGACTGTGGGGAAAGCACACACAATGGAAAAGAGGCGTTAGTGTAAGCGTTTGGCGATGGCTTGGCGATCACATTCTTCCTCTCGTTTCCGAACTTTCTATTCCCTGTTTGAGAGAGCCTGGGGAAGACATGGGAAGGCACGCAGTCATGCTTCTTGTGTGCCCTCCTTAATTCCTTGAAAACACCAGACCCGTTTCTGCATTAGGCTATTGCACTGGCTGTTCCCTCGAGCTGGAATGCTGACGCCGACGCCATATGGGTGTGACTCCCTCTCCCTGCTCTCCAGTCTGCTCAGGTGTGACCCTCTAGCCACATACAGGGCAAGTGTGCTCCCCCACGCCCACGTCCCCTTTAGCCGCTTCTACTTTTTTACTCACAGCGCTAATCACTTGCTAACAAGCTATAGAATACACTTTTTTTTTTATTGTTTTGCTGTCCACACCAGAGTGGAAGCTCCACGAGCACAGGGAAGTTTGTTTCGTTCACTGATTCATCCCAGTTGCCTAGAACAGCAGCCGTCACAGAGCAGATTCGCAATCAATCATTGAATGAATACCTAGAGAGAGAACTGTCTGTGGAACACTATGAATTTATAACTGATATGCCGAGAAAGAAGCTCAGAAGATTACGGGTATTCCGTAAGTAGCATCCACAGCTTCTGGCTCCCGTGAAATTGAAGGGATGGGAATCATACTGGTGGTGATAGGTTATTCTGGTGTCGCACACATTCCTCCTTTCCAAAAAAGATGAGAAACTAAGTCCTGGCATTTATATTCTGGCGAGATTTTCAACTGACTTAAATGAATCTCTTTGTTCACACCTAACTTCAGAAGTTTTATCAATAATCTAAACTCGAGGGGCACCTGGGTGGCTCAGTGAGTTAAGCATCTGCCTTCGACTCAGGTCATGATCCCGGGGTCCTGGGGTCGAGCGCCGCCATGAGCTCCCTGCTCAGCGGGGAGCCTGCTTCTCCCTCTCCCTCTGCCCCTCCCCACCGCTTGTGCACTCTCTCTCTCTCTGTGTCAAATGGATAAGTAAAATCTTTAAAATGTAATCTAAACTCAAAAAAGGTATGGCATTCAAAAATTTTCAAAAATGCATCCACAAATATCTCATTTGATGCACCAGACGATCTGGGAATGATGGAGCCGGGCTGGTGTTACTATCTGCATTATCCCAGGAAGGAAGCTGAAGTCATTAGAGGCTTATTGGCTCTCAGGGCCATGCCTCGTATGCCAGAGTGTCAGGTCAAAACCCAATTCCCTGGACTCTTAATGAAGGCTTCGCTCACAGACAGTAACCAGTGTAGCCTTTTGTGAGGGAAGAGTTATTAGTCTGAACACCAACAACCTCCTTTAAGGAACGTAAGGCACTGTTATTTCAATGACGTGGACTTCATTCAATGTTTTTTTTTTTTTTTTTTTTTGCTCTTTGATGTTCAATAGGGAAAAGAAGATCATTTTGAAATACCTTGAAAGATGCTATTCTGTATGCTATGTGGACAATCTATTGTTCAAATGGAAAAAATAAAAGAAGACTGAGAAGGACCAATTCTGTGGTCCTTTTGTGTAATTAACAAGAGTTGAGAAGAATGAATGGAAACCCTCTAGGATCTGTCCTCTAGGCATGTACCGCCCACTACGAAAAAGAAAGTTTAAAACCCCCCTTTAATCAGAAAGGAAGCGTCTTTGATTTAGCAGCTCGCAGCCTGGAAGGCTCAGAAAAACAGAAGTATTCGTTGAGAGCTACCGTGTTGCGCGTTGCACGCTGACACGCATCTGTTACCCCATTTTATCTTGAGAACACCCCACAGGAACGGCAGTTTGACCCCACGCCCTCCTCAGTGCAAACGCCAAGCGAGGAAGAATAACTGGGTCAAGGTCACACACTTCTCAGAGGTAAGCCAGGTGCAACTCACACCAGGTCTCCTAAGTGTCACACGCTTGACCGGCTACATAATTTGTACCGACAGTGCAAAATCAGAACGCGGGCCCCGTCACCCAAACGTAATTCAGAACTTCAAGACAGCAGAATGTGAAACCCAGTTCAGGACCCGGAGTGACTGCCTGGGTCACACGCCCAAGAAGCTGGCCCTGGTGGTGTCCCATCCCCAACTTCCCACCGCCACTCTAGATGTGTGCGGGCTCAGAGCGGCCGCGTCATAGGGTCAACAGGGAGGGGCGGTCTCTCTGGACCCGGAGGTTAGACGCGGCTACTAGGGCAGGCCACACACTCAGGATGAAGGGAGGTGGGAGCGGCAGGCAGAGGGAGAAGCAGACTCCCCGCTGAGCAGGATCCCCATGCGGGATTCGATCCCAGACCCCAGGATCATGACCTGAGCCAAAGGCAGCCCCTTAATGGACTGAGCCACCCAAGCGCCCCTCAGAGCATGCTGTTCTTGAGCTACCTTTGGAAATGGGGCTCTCCTGTTATCCCCAGATGGAATAATAGAAAAAAAAAGGGAAGGGATACCCACAGTTTTAGGTGCTGGCCTTGAGCTATTCATTTGCACCATAACCCACAGAAGACATACTCTAAATGAAGAAGGTTGTAGAAGTGAACTGACCTGCTCAGGGTCTCCCGTGTTGCAGAACAGAGACCTGAACCCCGGTTGGCCGAACTTTCCATTCCAAGTGTAGAAAGGGAATGGGGAAGGCTTTTCCCCGTGCCACTGCCAGTCTGTGAAAAGCTTCTGGCACGGGTTCCCAATGTTGGCTGCACATCAGAATCACCCGGAGAGGATTCAAAATGCCTAATGCCCAAGTTTCCCTCCAGACCAATCACATCAGAATATCTGAGGGTGTGAGGTAGGGTCGATCTTGAAAGAATGCCTAGGGGATTGCAAAGTGTAGCGAGGACTAGGGACTATTCCCTGCTCGGGGAAGTGTGGGGTCTAGCTTTCCTTCTATGTAATAGCAGAAGAGAACACAAATGATGTCCCAGACCGCTTCCTCCAGCCTCTGCTGCAAATACAAGTTAGGATACTTAAAGCATTAATAACTTGATTATCCTCTTTCCACTGCATGATGAAGTAATAGCCTCCAATTTTTAATTCATCATCCATTCAATAACTCTAATATTATTATTTTATGAATACCTGACATTTATTAAACACTAATTTCATGCTAAGCAATTTTTGAAATTATTTCCATAGGTTAGTTCATTTAATTCTCCGAAACAACTCCGTAATGCATCCACTTAGTCAACAAATACTTATTGAACGCCCACAAGCTTCTCGCTTCCAGGGATACAATAGGAACCAAAGCCGAATAAAAATAATAAAATGTTCACTCTGGTATTCAGAGACAGAAAATGAGCCAAGAAATTAGTAAAATGTACCACACATCAGGTCTTTATAAGCACTGTGGAGAAAAACAATGCCGGAAGGGGACAATTTAGGGTTCTATCAGGGGTCGGATAAATATCTGGGGGAGGAGGAGCATTTCAGGGAGGGGGACACTAAGTGCAAAGGTCCTGAGACAGGCTGTGCCCAGGGAGAGAGTGCCTAAGGGACAGTGGGGAGGCCAGCGGTAGGATGACAGGGAGGCACCAAGGGACTCTGGTAAATAAAGGACCTGGGGTGTGTGTGTGTGGGTGTGTGTGTATGTGACATAGGCTCTTGGAGGGGCTTTGTGTTTTGTTCTGAGTGCAACAGGCAGCCTTTGGAAAGTTCTGAGTGGAGAAGTGATGTGATTGCGCGCTGCTCTTACTGAGAACAGACAGAAAGGGGCTGGGGGGGGGGGCAGGGAGAGTTTTACAGGGCCCACGGCGCCCTTCCTGACAAAATACATGGGGGCCTGGACCAGAGTGAGAGTGGCAGGGATGGCAAGAAATCGGGTTTTTAACATATTTGAAGGCCACTCCGATAGGGCTGGGACTCTTACTCTGAAACCTCCTTCCTGCCCACAGAGGATACTGAAGTGAGGAAGGACATACCAGCACATTGTGTAACACAACTCTCATGTCCTAATGTATGCAAATTGCAGGAGCCATTTTAGCTTCAAGGAGCTAACCCTTTACAGTTTCCACAAGAAACACACAAATGTTCCTGCTTAGGTACAGGCCAAGTGATAGGGTAGTTCGTGGGGAGGTTTTGTAGCCAGACTCTCTAAAGCCGAATCCTGCACCTCCCACCCCCACTTGCTAGCAGTGTGACCTGTACACACTACTTCCTGACTCTGTGGCTCAGTTTCTTTATCCGAATAATGATGATACTAACAGTCACAGTGGCTTAGGACAGCTGCAAAGATGAAATGAATGAATAGAAGTGAAGCATTTAGCAAAACGTCTGACGAATAGTCAGCACTCAACAAGTAATGTGTTGGACACCGGGGTGGCTCAGTCAGTTAAGCATCTGCCTTGGGCTCAAGTCATGATCCTGGGGTCTTGGGATCGAGTCCTGCATCGGGCTCCCTGTTCTATGGGGAGTCTGCTTCTCCCTCTGCCTACCGTTCCTCCTGCTTGTGCTTTCCCTCTCTCTCTCTCTCTCAAATAAATAAATAAAATCTTAAAAAAAATGTGATGCGTTATTTTCATCTCCCGAGGTCAATGAATAGAAAGGAATAGGTTTCAGATATTATGAAGACATTCACTCTTAAAATATGAACACAAACCCAGTATCGTTTCAAATGTCAATAGCCCAATGCCCAACGAAATGTTGCACCAAATCCTAGCTAAGCTCTGAGAACTTTTGTTGAAAAATTTTATCAAGTGTGCTGATACAACATACACAAGTATAAGTTGATACACATGAGGCAGTCTGGTGCCAGAATAGACAAAAAAGAAAGAATAAAATCCAGGCTCTCTAAGGACCAAATCCATCAATTTTCCAAGCCTGTGTTTCTAGAACCCTAAGTGAACATGGAGTCCAGGGCTGGTAAGGAACCCACGTCATGGGGAAAATGAAAAGCACCACTCAAGTTCCAAGGGACAGAGGAGATGGAGATGCTGCCACCAGCTGTGTCCACAGAGAATGTGACATCAGTCTACATCCCTTCACTGTTCCTTCCCCATCCAAATAACATTTGAGACTCACAACCAAACATGTATTTTGTGGTTGATGTTTGTTGCAGAGTTTTCATTTTTGTTTCTGATGTTTCATTCTTTTTGTTCTGTTCGCACTTGAGGATAACCTTCCAATGGCATTATTATTCTTGTGCAACAGGTGGTATTTTCAGAATAAATTATCTAAAAATAATCAACCTATCTTCTTTCCAGTAGGAATGGCTCTACACAAAAATATTCCCCCATGAAACATCATTTTGTGGTTTGTATTAAGGTAAGCACTTTTTTGGCTCTCACCTTGTGGTATTTTTCATAAAGATGCTTAAGTCCTTTTACAATGAGCTGAGAAAGCAACACTTTTTTTTTTCCTGCTTAACATGCTTCAGTGAATTCTGATGCTAAGGCAGGAAGAACACAACTGATGAGCCACACAAACTTCCAGCCCCAGTCCCCAACCTTCTTCAACACACACACACACACACACACACACAGGCCAGGAATCAGAGACCTGAAAATCCAGGCTCTGTTAATTGAGATGGAAAATTTGTCCACTGAGATTCAATGAACAATCACCCTGTTCCTGACAGATTCATTTTAAAGGAATGATGGCGATCTTGCTATCCAACCCACCCCCATAACAAAAGGAAAGGGCTTTCCTAAAATGTTGGGAGACTTTCTTCCTCCACAGGAGTAAAAGACTGATACACTCAGCATATCACAAAGAGTTACTTTGACTGGGAGATAGAATGCTATAAGAAAACCCAGTGATTCCCTTTTTATATGTACTTGTTAGAGACAGTGACATCCTTTTATGGAATATGTGCTGAGGGGGAAGATTCTGGTAGCAAGAACTAAATTTAGAAGTTATTATTTGTGTTGTAAAATTAAAAACTGTAGGAAGAGGGTGGCAGGCCGGACACCTGGGTAGGTAAGACTGGAATGAAAACAAGTATGAATAAACAAATTGCCCAAGTTCTACTCAAGAAGGCCATTGTCAGCGTGACTCTGCAAGGGATGGCTAGTTGGGATTATGCAATAGCATTTTGCGTCAATACAATTCTATACTCTATGCTCACCTTGCTAGTACTGGTCTCTGTGATCGACTGGATTATTCGTCATTTGCTTCCCAGCCCCCTAGCCTAGATCAGCTGGCCAAATATGGCCTGATACGTAACGATTCCATGACACTGAATTTGGGGGATGCTTGTTAGGCACCAAAAGCTCACTCATACAATCTTTCAATAGTGATTTCTACTGGTTAAAACCCTGAAATTCCAGAGTTTGTGGTGGATTCTACCAAGCCTATTGTCCATACCATTTATGACCTAATGTTACATTTGACAGACAGACAGAAACTGCCCCTCCCCCGCCTCATTATCGCAGTTGACATGACATCCACAGGAACCCTATGATCTCTTCTTCATGACTCTCTCATACCCCTGATTGCACATGGGTAGCACTGGCTCCCAGAGCAAGGGTAAAAATTCCTAAGCCCTCCTGAGGCCTGTGAGGGGGCCTATTAAGAAAAGCTCCGAACAAAAATTCCAAGTTAGGCAAACCAGAATTCGCCAGAGTAAGAAGGAAGGGAGAAAAAAAACCCCCTCAAAGTAGGGATTATTCAAGTTGACAGATTACAACTGAGGGAGGTCCGGAAGTAGATTAGACCCCAGGATGGGTTTCCCGCAAGTCCAAATTACTATGATGTGTGTATAGTGAAGTAACATACTGAAAAAAATGTATGCTGGCTTATCATTGAGTTTGCTCCTCTACTGGGTCTAATGAAGAAGGCAGGCAGTTGACCATCCCTGAGTGACTCCGCTAAGGAGGCAATGGCAAAGGGTTCTGCGAGGTGGCAGAAACTTCGGGAAATTGGGTGTTGGTGCTGTGTCTAACCAAACACCAAGACCCACAGGTTGGGCCTAAAGAAATGGCAGTCTGTGAAATTCAGAAACCTCCTCAGTCTTGGGCGAGGGTGTCTTAGGAGCACGACTGTGCACTGAAGACCAGAGAGGTCTACTCAGATCTCGACTCGGCACGCATCCAGAGGACGCTTGAGTAGTTGACGCGATTATATTCAAATTGCCAACCAGCAGGAATGGAATACGATACTCACATATGACTTTCTTTATTTTCTTTCCACATATGACTTGTATGTGCTATGTGAGAGAACAGAAACTGTGAGTAAACAGAAGCTCTGAGAGGAAGGAGAGAGGGGAGCTGGAAGTGAAGCAACTAAGCCTGGAGAGAAACCATCCTGAGCAGTGACATCACGCTAGGAGAGGTGGGAACTCCTGCTAATATGGATCGAAACTCCGCTGAATCGAGAATGTCCAGGGGATTCCACTCCTCTTATGATCTATGGATTTTTACACTCAAAACCCATTTTTTAAAAGCAAATCTGGGCAAGCCTCTGACCTCAGGGATCAAAAAGGCTCAACCACTGCCTACTTGTGATCTCTGTCAAATAAATAAATTAAAAAAAAAAAAAGGCTCAACCATATGCTGTCACTGAAGAGGAGTTAAATTTAATATAAAAGTAAATAACTGTACATAATGTGTTTCTGGCTCACATAACATATTGGATCTCATGCTTTTTGCCTTCATGAATATTCATATTGTGGGTTCAGAAGAGCTCAGCCTTCACTAATCAATTCCACAGGCCACTGTCACTCAATTCCACAACACGGCAGGAGCATTTAAAGATTTCCAACTGTTTAGTCAAGCTTGGAAGCTTACACAGTACTTGCAAAGCTAACAGAATCCCGAATGCTTAACTGAGGAGACATAAACTGTTTAGAAGAATCTTGGAGAATTTTAAGGGTTTGAAATAAACGGGACTTCCTAATGGGTCCACTAAATACGAAAATCTCGGCTCTCTTCAAACTAATTTACAGATTTAGTGCCATCCGATAAAGATATCTCAATAGTCCGTTTTAAAGAATGCAACGAAGAGAACTCTGAATTTTATGTGATCGTATAAAAGAACACTGAACAAGAAAAATCTAGCCAACGAGATACCAGACCCTATTATAAAATGACAATTCTTAGGGTGCTCTGATCCTGGCCCAAACAGAGAAAAGTATAAACTGGCGGAGTCGAAGCTTCGACTGGAACAAACAAGGGTTCCAGGTACATTTAGAGATGCCTGCCCTCTGGAAAGAATTGAATGCAAGCCAAGGGACCAAAGAAACGGAAGTGCTTTAGCAAGTCAATAATATGGTTGGTTTTGAACCAAAGCCCTTAAATTTTTTGTTCTCCAGAAGCTGTCTCTTCAGAGTAAAGGAGCTATCAGAATAATGAAGTAGAATGTAACTTCAATTCTAAAAGAAACTTGGGTGTGTGTTAACAATGTAGGGAAACAGATGTTTAAAAATGATGCTACCATTATGTGCTTGTTTTATTGGAAATATGCAAATATGTATCTATAAAAACAGCAGCCTTTAAAAACCTGGAAATGAATTTTTCTAACCCTTTCAAAAATCCTCAAGCGAAGCATTTCAGTGGCTTGTGAACTCATTTGTTAAATATAATACCATGTAACATCTTCCATTTGGTTTGTGAGAACAGTTGAGGGACAACAAGGAACATGGAAACTTTCTGGCTGAATCTCAGCAAACTGACTTGCAGAGATGAAAATGGAAAACAGTAAGCAAGCTGGTGAAACATTCTGTGCCTTTGCCTCTTGATAGGTTTCTGCAGTTCTTTTCTTTTTCTGATGACAGTGAGTGAAACCGAGCAAAGACATAAGCTGAACTTGCAAACAGACCCTCAAATTTTATTCAACGAAGTGGTAAACTACCGTGCTCAAAAATAAATAAGCATCCTCAATCACGATGCTGTCATTAAAATATTACATAACTTGGAATGCAGCAATAACAGCCTGTTTGCAAGTGATTAAAAAATAGATCCCGCCTTCATTGCATCTTATGTTGACATTCCAGTTTAACGTCTTTTTCACATGCTTTCCATAACATATTCTTTACAGTGGGTGTGGGTGATATACATGTAAATTAGAAACAAATTAACACATATTCAGAGTTTACAGGTTCAAAGCTTTTTTAGTAATAGGAATGGAGGGCGCCTGGGTGGCTCAGTCAGTTAAGTGTTTGCATTTGGCTCAGGTCATGATCCCAGAGTCCTGGGATGGAGACCTACATCAGGATCTCTGCTCAGCAGGGAGTCTGCTTTTCCCTCTTCCTCTGCCTCTCCCCCACCCCTGCTCATGCCTGTGCTCGTATCTCTCTCTGAAATAAATAAACAACATCTATAATGGAATGGAGTACAAAAGCAAAAAATGTGGCGATTTCTGTTCTGTATAATCTGACTTATGGTGTGAGCCCAAAAAGTGTTTTATATATGAAAACATGATGGACAGAATCACTGATGTTACAAAGCTCAGCATAGCTCTTAAAAAGCCCAGCTCTCACATACCAATCTATTCCGAATCAAGTTTAGAAACCTACAAACGAAGTTAACATGTTGATGGGAAACGGTGCGTTTCATTCTGCTTGCCAATCCCAGCAAGCACGATGAAACAGAGTGGCCCCAAATCTTTCTAAGTTTCAAATGGTATCTGTCGTTTATAGGGCATAATGAATAACAGGGCAGGGCAGCGAAGAATATTCCACCTTGAATGATTACCATTATTTTTTTGTACCTACAGGAAAATCCACTTTTGAACAAAAGACTTGATAACAACGAGCGAAGCCTTTCTTAAGCTGTTAAAATCATCACTTTAGCTCTGAAAATTTATCTCCATCAAATCGGATTCTTTTTTTTTTTTTTAAGATTTTTATTTATTTATTAGAGAGCGAGAGACTGAGAATGAGAGGGGAGAAGGTCAGAGGGAGAAGCAGACTTCCTGCAGAGCCGGGAGTCCAATATGGGACTCGATCCCGGGACTCCGGGATCATGACCTGAGCCAAAGGCAGTTGCTTAACCAACTGAGCCACCCACGCACCCATCATCAAATGGGATTTTATCCAAACTTTAGGGCAGGGCATGGGGGAAGCAGAGGGTTGAAGATATAGGGGGTACCCTCCCTATCCCAAGGGGCTGTTGTATATATCTCTGTGATCTACGTGTATTCTTTGAAAATTTCTATTATAGTTTTATATTTGGAAAGTGAAAACAGTCCCATGGGCTTGTAAATTCAAACCATGAGTTGTGTGTTAGAGAAACCGTGACCTAAGACAATATTGAAAAACATGAACTGATTTTGGGGCACATGGCTGGCTTAGTTGATAGAGCATGTGACTCGATCTCAGGGTTGTGAGTTCGAGCCCCATGTTGGGTGTAGAGCTTATGAAAAATAAATAAACAAATAGCTACAGTGTGGAGATATTAAAAAAACTGAATTGATTTTTTAAAAGGACATACTTTTAGAGAGATGATTAGCCACACTTAGTAAATTTCATGATTTTATAATCTTTACACAAAGCATTTGAAAAAGTGATTAGGTGATAAGGGCTCCTCTGATGACTAAGAACTTTTTTTTTTAAGGTTTTGTTTATTTATTTGAGAGAGAGAGAAGGAGAGAGAGTGAGCATGTGAGTGGGGAAGGGGTAGGAGAGGGAGAGAATCTCAAGGACACTCCCTGCTGACACAGAGCCCCATGCAGGAGCTCGATCTCATGACTGAGAGATCAAGACCTGAGCCAAAATCAAGAGTTGGATGCTTAACCGACTGAGCCACCCCGGAGCTCCTGATGACTGAGAATTTCTGATAGAAGTTAAAAGAAGCTGGCAAAGAAATCACAGAATTAAAGGTTTCAGCTAACAGTTCTATTTTAATTAAGAAATTGTGGGGGCGCCTGGGTGGCTCAGTGGGTTAAAGCCTCTGCCTTCAGCTCAGGTCATGATCTCAGGGTCCTGGGATCAAGCCCCACATCGGGCTCTCTGCTCAGCGGGGAGCCTACTTCCCCCTCTCTCTCTGCCTGCCTCTCTGCCTACTTGTGATCTCTCTCTAAAAAAAAAAAAGAAAAAAGAAAAAAAGAAATTGTGATCTCCTGGAGGTGCCTAGGTGGTTCAGTCGGTTAAGCATTTGCCTTTGGCTCAGGTCATGATCTCAGGGTCCTGGGATAAAGCCTTGCATCAGGCTCCCTGGTCAGCGAGGAGTCTGTTTCTCTTCCTCTGCTAATGCTCTCTCTTTCTCTCAAATAAATAAATAAATACAATATTTAAAAATTAAAAAAGAAATTGTGATCTCCTAATCTTTTCTGCATTAAAATGATTGTTCTTAGCCCCTACCTAGAGTATTTAGTTTCCTTAGACATTGAACTACGTTACAGTCCAAGGTTCCAAATCTTTCCTGCTTTGAGTTTTGTTTGCTTCTGTTTCTCCTCTTTTAAGCTCCATACACATCAACTCAAGCTCTCTACCTGAGGTCCCAGATCCAGGCTGGCTTCCTTCTCTGCCTCTGTGCAATGGGAGCTTTGTCCCTGCAGGTGATATCACTTAGTGGTGCTGTCCGAGGTGCTGCTACTCGCTAGTCCCTGGGTGCCTCAGTGGGACTGACTGATTTCTTTTTTTTTGGGGGGGGGGGACTGACTGATTTCTTTATCTGTGCCTCCATCTATCCATTCTCTGCCAGCACTCAACCATACACCATGCCTCTCTCCAATGAAGACGCCTGCTGAGTCCCAGGAGACATACCCTTGGCAATGACACTGGTGGGGAACGTCCTCATCCAGACTCCAATTGAAAAATGTAATTAGAACCACTGTTTTAATGCTTAGCCAAGAGCAATAAGCATTTCTGCACTGAGAGCAATACTGTGATCAATTATTCAACTAATATCTATTTATAATACATCAACCCTACCTATACTTACACCAACAGTTCTCAAAACACAAACAAATCTCAAATACCTATTACATAAATACATCTTGTGGGGTATAACACATTTTCTACATATAAACCTTTAAATACAATGAAGACTTCAGCTTCCTGTATTGACTGCTGTAGAATTCATTTCTAACTGCCTAATTAAAATGAAAAGCAATCTCCTTTTGTCCTAACTGAAGCATTTTCTCGGGTTGTCTCTGTAGGAGTATTCTCAGTAAACTATCTTTGGTCAATATTATCTACATGGCAGCCATTTTCATGACTTAGAGGAGTCGTAGGCTCACTGGAAGCTTTTGTCTAGCCTTTTCTCCCAGGCAAACAGCCACTGACTTCGCAAATTCAGTCAAAATCAGGCTCTTTTGTTATTTAATTCAACAACTATTTAATGGAACCTTTCTCTGTGTCTGGTACCCAGGATATGGCAGTGATTTAGACCCACAACCTTCTCTTCTAGCCCAAGTGGCAGCCAACTGTAGCCCATGGGCCCTTTTATTTACGCACTGTAGTTGTTTTCACCCTACCAAGGCAGCGGTTCAAGTGGTGACGGAAGCTTCCTGGCCCACAGAGCCTAAAATATTTCCTATCTGGTCCTTTACAGAAAAAGGTTTGCCGACCCCTGTTCTAGTGGAGAGACTGAGATGATAAAAATCAAACACAAACTATATCCCATATTGTTGGCGGCTGATATGATTTTACAGAAAAAAAAATACAGCAGGATCGAGCGTGAAAGGGGGTGGATGAGCTGCACAAGACAGGAGCGGAGGCCTCTCTGAGGAGGTGACTTTTGAGACCTGGGTGAAAGTGAGAGATGGAGCTGGGAGGCTCGCCATGTAGAAGATCCCAGGCAGAGGGAAGAGAGGTAGAATGGCCTTGAGACAATAGTTTCCCTGCCGTTGGTTTACTCATACATTCAATCCTGCATTGAAAAAAGTTGTAGTTCAGTTGGCTGTGAAGTTCTCCTTGGTTCTATGCCCTGGAAGAAATTCCAATCCAGTAGGAGGAGCTACAGATGTAAACCTGAGTCCAATAGATTGCTGGAGACAGGTGCCAAGGAAGGATATACGCCATAATGTGGGGGCGTATTCCATGGGGATAGTCGGCCTACCCTAAGAGCAGTCAGGGGGGCCAGGAAAGACCTTACAGAGAAGATGCCCATGGGACAAGTCTAGAGATGTGAGGCGGTAAAATACCAGATGGGTAAGGAAGGGAATTACATTCCAATCCAAGGGAAAAACAAGCAAAGCCATAGAGGCATTAAAGAAACCGGTGTTTGGGACAACCGGATGTGTTACTTGCTGGGTAATGGGGGAGAATGTTTAGAAGAGCGAGCAGTATCAAGGACAAATGAGGTTAAAGAAGAAAACCATGTTCTAAGCCATGTTAGAAGGTTGCCCTGTATCACCTCCACACCCTCTATGTAAGCAAGAGTACATCCTTCCTGCAAAGGTCGGAGGCTCTAAAATCTATCACTTGAGTAGGAGCTGGTATACACTGGGTTGGGAAAAGAAAAATTTTGAAATTCTCTCCACATTCTAGGAGACGAAAGTAGAATGTCTTAGAAAAGAAGGTTCTCAAATATTAACTTGAATGCACACACTATTAATTTTACTTATGAATCAGTAATATCATCTTGAGGGTTATAGTTCAAAGGACTACAGAGTTTAAACAGAACACAGATGGATACATTTTTCTAGTCATGCCTTCAGCTTTAGCAAATGAGATGCAATAAATCAAGGATCTATTAGGGCTTGTATAAATTAACGTCCAAAAGAGGTTCCATTACCTGGATCAGTCCTGTTTGTCAATACCGCTTTTGAAAACCACTTCAACAATTAGTCTTCATCAACGGCTAGCTCGTCTACCTAGATTTTTATCATCATTAAAGATGATGAATTCAGCACCTGCAGAACACTTATTGATTGTGCCTTGTGAATCTAATTGTAGGATCTAAAAGGGCAAAAATGTTTGTCAGTTTCCCTAAAGCTGCAAAATCCCTACAGCTAGGTTGGTAATCAATTACATTAATTGAGCTCAGTTCAATGTGTTTAAGAGATGACTTTTATGTTAACGACACTCTAATGTGTCAGAGGCAATAATAATGGAGTCACATCCTTGGGTTGACTGAGGTGCTCAGCAGAGCTAGTAGTTCTCAATCTCACCTCACACCATCAAGCGAGATACGCATGACTCCCAAGGAAGCTGAGTCTGAGATTTATTGGTGATTACTAATTTAAAAGACAGGTCAGATAGGAAGGTAGCCACACAATAAATGCTCAGAATCATATGCTTGACAGTAATCTGAATAAACAGTGTGTCATTTGGGTGAGTGTAAGTTAATGTGAATTGAACTTGAGATGAGGCTATATAACACTTCAGATACCACTATGGAAATCTCTTCCTGGAGACTACACTGGAATAACCACATTAGAAAAGGCGTTAGCAGTAACAACCTTGTAATTCTCAACCCTGACTTCTGAGCTATTGGATAGGACCCAGAAGTAGGGATCTTCAGAGCATGTCAGTGGTCCTCTCGTGACATTTGGTAGGCAGTCCTGAGGTTTGAAGGGTGCACCCAGCCGGACCAGAGGAGCTGGTGAGCAAGAGGAAAAGTGGACTGCAAAGAAACCAGAGGATTTCCTTGTTTGGATCCCATTCAAGCAGGGAGGGTGATCAATTTCAGCAGGAAGAAGAGAACTGTCACTGAGAGAAGAATGGCCACTATCTTCCAAGACAATGAGCATCCCAACATCGGGCTCCATTTCAAAACAAAACTATGAAACAAAACAATTAAAGAAAGTAAAACAATGCTCTGATATTTTCCATTGTCTACTTCAATGCTATTTGCTTAAAACGATTTCATTTTTCAGACCCAATTCAGCTGATAACCTAAATCATACTTCAATTGGTTCCACTAGTTAATATAGCATTAGCCAGGAATCTGTGCATTTAAATAGGCCATTCCAGGTGATTCTGGTGCAGGACTCAGGGCCACACTTTGAAAAGCATTGGGTCGGTGGGAGACATTCAAGGAGGAAGCTCAAGAGACGAAAGAGACCGCCAATGTCCATCTATCTTGTACTTTGCAGCCACGCCCCCACAGCTTGCCTCGGTGACAGCCTCTGATGTAGCATCTCCTTCCCTGTGACCATCTTGAGAATCTGAGTTCCCAGATGGAGAAGCATGGAAGGGAGGCAATAGCAATTGATGATAAACAACTTCATGCCTTGAATACAACACTTGCCATTATTTTAGCATGAATCCAGGACACTCTCAAGGATTGAAAAGCATATAGATTAGAGGCACACAGCTCAGCCTCTAGACTTTATTGAACTGTTACGAACTGGTGTACCATCAATGACGGGACAAAGGAAACCGCTTTTCATTGTTTTATTTTATCTTATCATGCTGATCCAACAAAGATTGGATCTGATGAGACTTGAGAAAATTACTACGTGAACATTTGGATTCTAAACCAAGTGTCTTTTTTTTTTTTTTTAAGATTCTATTTATTTGACAGAGAGAGAGAGAGCGATCACAAGCAGGCAGAGAGGCAGGCAGAGAGAGAGGGGGAAGCAGGCTCCCTGCTGAGCAGAGAGCCCCATGCAGGACTCCATCCCAGGACCCTGAGATCATGACCTGAGCCAAGGCAGAGGCTTTAACCCACTGAGCCACCCAGGTGCCCCAAAACCAAGTGTCTTTTATGGACACTTGGCTATAGCAATTTCCATTTGCCTTTTGTCTTACTAAGACAACTTTAGGAAAAATTTTACTTCATTTCATATTGTTAAGATTCATTTGAATTAAAAAAAAAGATTCATTTGGATAAACTCTTGAATAGCTCAAACCCTCAGGGGACATGCACGCTTAAATGCACACGGATACTTTATAAAAATTGAAAAAAATTTTTTTTTAAGATTTATTCATTTATTTGTCAGGGATAGAAAGAGAGAGAGAGTGAGCACAAGCAGAGGGACCAGCAGGCAGAGGGAGAAGCAGGCTCCCCGCTGAGTAAGGGGCCCGATGCAGGACTCTATCCCAGGACTCTGGGATCATAGGAGTCGAAGGCAGATGCTTAACTGACTGAGCCACCCAGGCATCGCTGCATATTGAAACTTTAAAAGAACTCAATTATTTAAAAAAAATAATTAACATGTATCAGCAGTATCCTTTTTACAAGATGCAGATTTCTTATGATCATAATTGATGTTTAACAAAATATGAAAGATAGGCATTTTCAATGACATAAATTTAGCAATTTTATGTATGCCTAATTAACTTGTTACAATAGCATTCATTTAACTCAATTTAAGGGCTAAAAACTATTTTCAGCTTTTATTAGTACGACACTTGTTTTCTGGGCCACACAAACCACGGGGGTAAACAAATCAAAGACACAGGGTAAAACTGGGAGATTTTGCCTCAATCCTTCACCTTTACAAAAGGGCATTAAAACTCCCTGCGCTTCTCTCATCATCACAAGGAGTTACCGTTCCCTTCAATACTTTACACTCATTCATCTACTTTTTACATCAGTCTTTTAATCAGGCACTGGGCTAGGCCCTGAAAAAAAGAACCATTACCATAAAAGGAGCAGATGTTGCGAACAGGCCCGAGCTTTGTCAAGCACTTTTGTTGACAATATACATGCATTGTCATATTCATTCTCACAACAAACCTACTAGGTGGGTAATATTTTCATCATTTATACTTGAGGGTCACATTTAAGCTATGAAAGTACTAGAATAAAATACTTCCTAAAAAAAAGAAATGATAAACTCAAAATGGAGTCACTTGTGCTAAGCCCCAGGTCAGCAAACCAAGACTGAATACCAAACCTAACTGCCACTCCAGCCCCTCCCAGGAATGTAACCTTTGCACTCAATTTGAAATTACCTGGTCAGCGCTGGTGGGGATAATCTACCTGATAGACCCTGCCTCTCCCCCTTAAGAAGGAAGCTTTGTCTGCAACGACCTACTCTTTGCTAGAAATCTCTTTTTCCTGCCCCCTTCTATCCATAAAAGCCTTTCATTTTGTGCACTTCTTTGGAGTTCTTTTCTCTTCGCTGGATGGAGTGCTGCCTGATTCATGAGGCACTGAATAAGGCCAATTAGATCTTAAAATTTACTCAGTTGAATTTTGTTTTTTGTTTTTTCCTTCTTAACATACTATAAAGAATACATTTAGACTCTTGTGGCAGGAAGGGGATTTCCAAGTAATGTGAAATCTAAAAGCTACAAAGGAAAAGACAAACAGGTTCAACTCCATAGTAATTTAAGAGGGCAAAAGCATAAGCCAAGTTACAAGAGAAAATGCTGGAAGATGTGCACAATGTAGAGAATGGACAAATGTATGATATACGTAATAGATAAAGAGTTTGTACAATTCAAAAACCAAAGATAATCCAATAAAAAATGGTGACGTATATCACCAAGGACATAGATGAAAACAATACAAATGGCTAATAATGTTCTGAAAGATACTCATTGTCAGTGAGAAATGCAGAGTAAAATACTGATATGCCGCTTTTCCCCCCTCGAAGTAAAAATGTAAGCTGGTGCAACCTGCTTCTGAAGGGCCATCATAAGCTTCCAAAATTTACATGCATATATTATGTGTCTCAGCAATGCTGGTTCTAGGCCTGTATCCTATAAGATAACTGGGGAGAGCTGTGTAGCCAAGGATGCTCACTGCAACACTTTATTGAAAACCAAATAGAGAGGGAATATGAGAACGAGAGAGTGCTCCTGAAAAGTAAATATATACTTTCATATCCAATTCAACAGAAAGCCTGAAGGACACATTTTTAAAAAATCCTTCAGACATCTGAATAACGAGACAAGATGGTAGAAATATAAAGGAAACCAAAGAAAATTACATATTATCAACTCAGGAAAGCCAATACAAAACTGATAAGAATTTCTAAAATCAAAAAGTGCCAACAACAGGGAGAAAGGAATCGCCAAAGAAGTGATTCCGAACAGTCTCTGAGCTGAAGGACCCGAGAACTTAGCTGTAGAGCCTTTAGCCTGACGATAAAAGTACCTTCCCACCCAGACGCGTCACAATGAAATTTTAATACGCCAAGGATAAAGAAAGGATCTTTAAAGCTATAAGAAGAAAAGATACTTTGAGGATGAAGGAATGAGAATCGGAGCAGTATCTCAGTGGAGGACCAGAGGCCTGAAGGCAATGCAGCCGGAATTAAAACCTTCCCGGGAAAATAAGTTTCAACCTCGATTTCTACGTCAAGTGTGAGGGCAAAATAAAGATAGGTCCAGACATGCAAAGATCTAGAAGGATTACTTCCCACACATCTTCTCTAAGAAAATGATCGGAGGATGTGCTCCAATCAAATCAAGAGAGAGAAAGGCATGAGATTAAGATAACCGTGGCTCCAACACAGGAAAGAAGACAGCAAAGTCCCAAGATGACAGTGTGCTAGTGGCTCAGGAAGTCAGCAATCAAGATTAGAACAGGAGGAGGAATTCAGGAGGGACAATCTTGGGAAAGAAGGTGCTTCCAAAGATGGGGCTCTACCATTGAGAAGAATGAAAGTGTTCAAGACGGGACATGCAAGGGGGAACATGAAAACACAGAATCTGCTAGAAAAACAAAACCTTTAAAGTAGTGGCAATATAACCAGCACTAAGTAGCCATACAACGAATACTCTTTATTAGTAATAAAAATTAAAACTCTTCGGTAAGCTAGAAAATTTAGCATCAACCTATAGAGAGGGCCCCAAAGACTCCATAGATTGCCAGACAACTGTAAAAGTTTTCAACCTTTGTATTATTGAAGATAAAATAGGCAAAACAAAACATGGGAAAGAAGAGAATAAGGAGAAGCCAGCAAGAAAGGCGCCAGAATTATGTTTTTACCTCACTAAGTGGAAATTACTCGTATCAGGACATGTTGCTTATGACAGAAGGAAAAAGAAACAAAGGTATGATCTATCTCAATTAGAATCACAAAGTGGCAGTAACTGAACTACACAGAGAAAAGAGGAGCATTAGGAGAGGTTGGGAATGGTGCCACTGATCTAGCCTTTATCTGGCAGAGTGAGCGAAGGCAGATAAGGTCTAAAATTGGTAATCTTAGAAATTACCAGTTTAAGTGTAATATTCAGAACAGAAGTTGGCAGATAGTTTTCCGTAAGGGGCCAGGCCTAACTATTTTAGACTTTTTTGTCATCTGGTCTTGATCACAAATAGTCAACTTTGCTGTTGTAGCACAAAAACAGACATGAACAAATGTATAACAAATGAATAGGACTGTGTTATAATAAAACTTTATTTACAAAAACAGGTAAGGGCCATCTTTGCCCCAGGAGCCATAGTCCACTGAGCCCAGATCTAAATATACATAGGAAATTATCACATTACAAAAACTATAGAGGAAGATTTTAAAAATTACCATTAGAGAGATATTGAAGCTAAATACCTATATTTACCTTTTCATTTAGCTCCTAGGAGGAATTCTCTTCCTTGATTCTTAAAGTCATGTCAAGAGCAGAAATGCTCCACTAATATTAAACAATTGGGAGCCTTTTCCCAAAGGTCATGACAGGAAAGGTCAAGACCGAAATATACCTAAATTTAAGCTTTATTCCATTATTTATCTTGGTAAATCATCGATAAATGCATCCCCTTGGCAATTTAAGAACTGAATACTACTAGGTCCCAAACTCCTTGAAAGGTGCATAATGTCTCTAATATCAGTCTCTTCCATGGTGTGCGGGATACAGTTGGGGTGGAAAGCATACTTGGAAAATGCAGAGATAACTTAGCAAAACTCACCTATTTGGTTACTTTAAATTGAATTTAATAATTATATGGTGATGTTTCCCAGAGAGTTCCAGAGATATTACTCCCCACTTAAAGTCTTAGAATCATTTTTTTGAATTTTCAACTTGGTATAGTCAGCGTTGTTTTATCTGGTCAGAAGAAACAGAAAAACTCTAAAACAAGATGATGAACCAGGGTTGGAAACTTTGGCAAGGTTCATTTCAGGGCTTGGAGCTGCCTGATGAATAACGGGTCTTTTTGTATAGGTATTTCAAAAGCTATCATAAAAGCTTTAAAACACATTTTCAAGGCAAAACTCATATTCAAGTTTCCAGTTATTCCTCAATTCAAGAAATTGCCTTCTCTCCTGAAAATTAAAAAGGTTCCCACAGGGACTTAAACTGTGTTGGAAATGAAGTGCTTGTTTATATTACACCCCTGTAATATAATAATATAATATAACACCAAATGAAAGGTAAAGCAAAGAAATAAACTTCTGTGATTTTAGTTCACATAAAGCCTTGTCTATACACTGGAGCAAAACCACATTTCATCATTTAATTATAGATAGTCTCACATGATAATTATGCAAAGTAGACTTTCATTATGTCTCAAATTGAGCCCTGAAAAATGTGGATTCTGTAGGTGGAAGGAATCAGCTGATGAATTTTTGCTATGGAGCTTTGCCCCGATAATCACAACCATGAAATTGGAGTGTAGGGTGAGGGAAAGAAGAAAAGAAAATGTTTGGTAGAAACATCTGGAAATAAATCTAACTCTCCTTTTCAGAGGAGTGCTGCCTTTGAAATGTTATGGCTATAAATATTATTTTATGGGCATTATAAAATCATGCACAATTAAGAAACAAATTAAGCATGGAAAGGCCACAATTCACTTTTCAGAGGCCTGTCTCTGGAAGTGTTTAATGATAACAGTGTATGAAAAAGGAGGTTATGGAGACAAAGAGTTGAAACACTTGTTCTCTGCTCAAATCAAATTTAGGGGTTTGTAGAGGATAACAATAAAATTGCTGGGACTTTTTAGCTTACCTGGGCTACATAAAAAGATAAACATTCTCTGTGTGCAAGGATTACTGTGAAACAATGTAACACTTTTTGTATTCAATTTCAGATTTGTTAAAATCTGAGACTTTTCACACCCCTATGAGTCTGGGTTTCTCTCCTCACAGTGTTTTCCTTGAAATCAGACAATTTGTTAAGAAGTGGCCAGATGGATAGTGAGGGGCTGGGTCTCTGGAAAGATATCATTAACAGACAATAAAAGCTTCAAATGAAACACCGGCTTTTGGCCTAAGAGAAAGGGTCAGGTTAGCCATTAGCTTAACTGAAAACATATTGGATTAAAATTTTCTCAAAGATTCTAAGACTCAAGCCTATCGAATATCAATGAACCTAAAACGCCTAGGTCCACATTATGGAAATAATCCAACACCCTCAGTAAGTAGTCTAAATTATTTCAACATGTCTTCGACCAAATATTTGAATACTATGGACTAGAGAAAATCTTTTATCTACTAAAAGCTGGTGATAAATAATGATACCCCAAGATCTTTAGACAACACCTAAGAGCATTGCAGACGCTGTATTTTTTAAGAATGTTGATGGTTCTCCATAAAAAATAATATATGTATATATACATACCTATGCATACACACACATTTGAAACGAGCTGAAAAATAGTTCAAAATAAGATACATTTGAAATAGACTGGTAAGCAACTGAATGTTCTGGGCAAACCGACATTAGCTGTGGGCTGGAGGATTTCCTTACAAACTAAGTACACTGAATTGGAAAGAGATTGACTTGTCTACATCATGGAGAACCATCTGGCTTGCTTTTAGCAGGGAGAGAAAGCAAACTGAAATGGGAAATATTGTTGGGGAGGGTCAGGATCTCTACTGCTAATTCGCGCCTCTGATAGAGTTACCAAATACACCCAGATGTCTTCTACATCCCATTCTCCAGCTCCTCGGGAGTGACGTCACCTTTACTTGTTTATGCGGTGAACATAAAGATACTCTGATTTTCAATTCAGATACCACAGACAAGGAAAACCCGGTCTGATGGCTAACAGCAGAGTAGGGTCCGTGACATAGTATTTACTAGATACTTATTTTGTACCCAAAGGCAGGAAATCCTGAGTCCTAATACTTGGCGCCTCACAAAGGTTCCTTCATCATTTCAGTTAACAATTCTCTTAATTATGGTCTTTTATCTACCCCTGAATTCAAAGTGAAGACATAAGCATTCTATATATCGGGCCACAATGGATTTGAAAACTGCCCTAAATATGGCGGTTGACCAGTAAGTTAAACACAGAGATAGCATATAATGTGGCAATTCCTCTCCTACATACGTACCAAAAAGAACTGAAAACAAGTGTTAAAACAAAGAATTGCACGTAAAATGTATATAGCATCACCATTTATCTATTAATGGAAATTTGGGTTGGAATGCTTTTTGGCTACCACGAACAGTGTTGCTATTCACAAATATATGTGCATACATACGTATATAGTGGGATATTACTCAGCCATAAAAATCAGTGAATGCTATGACGTGGACAAACCTCAAAAACATGATGTTAAAATCAAAGAAAGCTAGGCAAAAAGGCCACATGGAACAGAGAGATAGACCAAGGAAGCTCCATGCTTTTTTCCCGGGCCTTATTCTACATCTCCTTCATCCGGCTGTTCTTGAGTTATCCTCTTTTATCATAATCTGGTGATCTAGTAAGTAAATGTTTCTCTCAGTTCTGTGAGCTGCTTTAGCAAATTAATCGAACATAAGGAGGGGACACCGCATAGAGGTTGGTTAGAAGTCCAGGTGACAATGGACACCAGTGATCGGCCTCTGAAGTTGGGGGCATGGGAAGAACAGCCTTACGAAACCCAGCGCTTCAACTATGGAATGGGATGCCAGCTCCAGGTAGAACTGCGTTGAGGGCACCCAGCAGGTGTCAGAGAACTGCTCGGTGGTGCGGGAAAAACTCACCCAGTGGATCTGAGCGCAGAATCATAGCTATTCTTATTATGAAGGTACAAATGTCCCCATCAGTAAATTTTAGGTTAGGGGTATTTTAGCACAATAAGAAAAAGCACTGAAGTATTTCCTTTCAAGGGGCTACTTTTCTCCCTGAATCTGCCTTGTTCCCTTCAATGCTCCATGGGGCAGTGCTCGGGAGTAAGGATAACATGAAAAAGAAATGAAAGTTCTCCAGCCAAGTCCAAGCATTCGATTTCCCAAAACATGATTCACGGGATTTTTTTTCTAAGGAAGGGAATGGGGAGAGTCAGAGGTGGAGAGGGTATTCGTGAAAGAACAGTCTGAAAGAAAAGAACCAATGAGTCGTACCTGGTAGTGGAAGGTTCTACAATCACGTTTGGGCAGCTTGTTGGCCTGATACATGGGGTTTCTGATTCTGAGCAGGAGAGTCACAGAATGGACCACCGTGGAATTAGCTTCTGGTCCTCACACTTCCTGTGTGTCAGTGAGTGAACAGTGACAGCTAAGGCTTATGTCTGCACGGTCTTGTTCGTAACGTCAATAGCTAAATTTAAGAAGCTAGGCCACTGATCCAGGTCAAACCTTGCAGTGGGTGACCAGCGCTGATGAGTGTTTAACTGCAGAAAAAATGAACAGCATTCAAAGAGGGGCCAAGACACAAACACCAGCTGATAAAGATGTCCCCTTTTTTGAGGAACCAGAGCCTATGATCACTTTGGCATCAGATCCATACTTTCTGTGTTTAAAGAAAGTGAAGAGTAAGCTTTGAGAGTGGTTAAGACTGAAAGTTGACTGTATTGGAATGAATAGAGGCTGGCAGAGTTTCTAGGTGAGTGGACACAGCTTCTAGGTGGGTTTCTAGCTCTTTTAATATATACCCGAAACTACTTCTTCAGTATTTAACCAATTCTTGCCTCTAGCAACAAGGAAGAATGGGAACGGTCCCAGCATGCAGTGCGAGGGGTCTTGGCTTTGTGACTCACTAGCGAAAGCTTACAGTTTTGCTTTCCATAATGCATCAAATATTTCTTGAATGCCTCTAATGTACAAGAGAGTGTAATAGGTACTTCCTGAAGTACAAAGATACATCAATATATTGATCGTCTATTTCAAGAATCTTCTATGGACCAGGCACTGAAAACACATTATTCCTAGTTTTCACAACCTTGATTTGGAGAGTTTAATATTTCCAATTTTCAGAAGACACAGGTAGAGTTGAGAAAGCAAATTATTCTTATCCTTGGAAGTTTGCAGTCTGGTGAATGCAGACAAATCTATTCATAATTTCAACACACAGGAATATTGTAAGTCACAGAATCAGAGAATTCTTGCCCTAGAAGGGATCTGAGTGGTCAGACTGCAAACCCTTGACAGATGAGTAATTGGACATAGTGAGTTTTCCAAAGACAAATAGCAATTCCGTGACAGAGGTAGGGGCAGATCCCAAGGTCAAGACTAAGAATGAGAGTGCTGTGAGGTTCTGGGACCCAGGAAAAGCTTGACTGAGAAGGTAGCAGAGGAAATCAGTCTTAAAGGTTGGGTAAACATGGAAGGAGAGGGGGCAAGGCAGGTGGAGTGTAGCCAAAGAGTAGTGAGAATAAGGCTAAAATGGCGGCAGAGTTCCACGGCCTGTATTCCTAGAATCCATTGGCCATTTCCTTACATTCTGCCTCCAGATACTTTCTTGCCCAAGATTAGCACCCTGTCTCTTGGCTGGCAGACAGTACTAGACCACCAGAGCCGGTCTTGCCTCTGCTCACAGAGAGCCAGAAACAATTTTACAATGAAGGGAAAGGAGCCTGAGGGTACTGGGGTAGAATTACTCCGGCTCCTTGTCCCCAGAGTGTAGACAACTCTGGAGATGTGAACTTCATTGTCCACAACGCTCCCCTGTAGGGCTGGGCAAAGACTGCCATCTTTCCTGTGACCACCTTGATGTTGCCACCTTGCTAGGCCTCCTTCCCTTCCCTGTCCTACATTTCCTGACTCGCACACGGGGGTTTTCCTGTGAAGTGTTCCAATAACTCGCTTACCCAGAAACCCTGGTCTCAGGTTTTACCTCTAGAGATGCCACCTAAGGCAATGGCCATATCACGGATCCTTGAATTACAGGATGTGAGACACATTCTCAATTTAGTGGGGGGGGGGGCAGGACTGGGCAGGCAAGTTTTCAAGCTTTGGGAAATGAACTGGTTGCTGACATGGAAGGCGTGAAGAAAATGGAGAGACAATTTTCAACAGGCAATCATCACTGACTTACCATCGCAAACCAATCCAATCCCACCATTTGTATTTTCTGACTCAAAAGGAAACCAAGGACCTTGCTTGGAAGGAAGAGACCTTGCTTCCTTCTAGGATCTACTTGAATATCTGCATTTCTGAGTCAGGGGCAGACCGTGAAAGTATGGCAATCAATTCATGATTATAGTATGTTGTACAAGGAGATAGAAAAAGGTCCTTCAGTCCTTCATGGGTTTCGTGAATATTTTTAACAAGCTACTCCATGCCAAGCTCTGTTCTAAGAACCATAGAGATAGCAGAGAGCAAACAACAAAGGTCTCTGCATTCAGGGAGCCTACGTTCTAGGGAGACAGACAATACAATATGGAAATGAACAATACATAAGGTGAGAAGCTAATAAGTGGTATGGAGAAGAAAAACCAGGAAATGGGTTATAAAAAGTGTCAGGAGGCAGAGGTGAGAAAGGCCTCCACGAAATAACAGAGTTCCAGGAAGAATCTGAAGGAGCAGAGGGAGTGAGTCATGTGGATTCCTGGGGGAAGGGCATTTTAGGCAGAGGGAACTACAAATGAAAAAGCCATAGGGTGGAGGGTGCACAGCATATTCCAAGAATCCCAAGCAGCTCCCAGCCTGAAGGGGGATGGGCTGTCCTCTAGTCCATAGGGAGATAGGCAGAGTGGACCAACCACACAGGGACTGGTAAAGCTTCTCCCTTATTCATAGGTTCACCAGACACTTGACATCATGGTCAGTCCTGGGGGCACCCTTCTAGGCCCAGGAGCTCCAAGGCCCGCTGGCACCCTGCTTGTTCATGCTTCCCTACCGTGACCTGGAAAGCTCCTCCTTCCTCTCGACTATTTGCTACTAGCTAATAGCTTCCTTCTCTCTTGGCTCAGTTCAGTTAGCATGTTTGTTAAGAAATTTTCATTGGCCCCCCTCTCTCCCAGGCCAAATTAGGAGACTGCCCTCAATGTCCACTTACTTGACAAACTCACATATAAAGGGGACTATGACCAACTCCACTTTTCATTTGGGATTCGGCGCTCAACTCTTAATCCTACAGGAAGGTCCATGACAACTTCCTAGATCACTGCCTTAGGGGAAATAGGACTTTACTCCAGCCTAGGTCAGAATAAGGATTTAGACTTAGAAACATTGGTCTCAGTGCCTGCCCCATTCGTAGTTCTTTCTAAGGTGCAACACGGTGCCTAAATTCCCTGAACTGTGTCACACCTACTCTACCACTGGGCCACATTTAATTGGACAGGGACGGACTCCTGATACAAGGGAATCCAATTCATAGGCTGACCACTGGACCTGTGATTTGGCTCAGCAGCAAAAGATGAGCTGGGCTAAATGGTGTCTCTGCTGCGACAGAAACTGGGAGACTCTATCTCCTCGCAAGCAAACTAGATCCAGACAAGCGGAGTCGATAACCACACTCCTCTCGAGTATCCCACCTCTAGAGGCGAAGGAGAATTAATATATTCATCTTCAGTCAATGTGGTGGGTTCTTGGATTTAAAAAGAAGTCAGTACAAGTTTTATTGTCAACGCAATGAAAAACGGGAAGAAAATAATCCATTGTTGGATAATAACAGTTCACAGATACATTACACCAATTTTTGTCCCGCTCAAAAATTGTAATAACTTGGACATAGGTTAGACCAAACTTGTTACTGTACTCTACAAAAAACAAAAGAGATTTAAGAAACAACTTAGTGAATGATAAAAGATCGCATAAGATCCTTTAGTCTTTTCTTAAAAGCTTAGATACCACATTGGTATAATATATATACTTATAAAATTCTCAAGCAGGCTACAAATGATCGGTGGCAATTACTTAAAGCAAGAGTTCTTGACAATTTATCTGGCACTAGTGTATATTATTATATAAATCTTAAAGTAACTGTACTCTACCAACTTTCCAGATATCACATTTTTCAATTCTATAACTTCCATTTTTTTTTTTTTAATGAATTCTAGTTCTCTGCTGAGGTTTCCAAGCTTTTCACTTACCATACATATATTTAATTTGAGGTCACTGAGCACAGTTATGCTCATTTGCATCATCAATATTAATCTCTATTGATTGTCTTTTTTTTTAAAGAATGATTCACCTCGGGGTGCCTGGGTGGCTCAGTCGGTGAAGCGACTGCCTTCGGCTCAGGTCATGATCCCAAGGTCCTGGGATCGAGCCCTGCATCGAACTCCCTGCTCAGCGGGAAGCTGGCTTCTCCTGCTTCCTCTTCTACTACCCCTGCTTGTGCTCTCATTCTCTCTCAAATAAATAAGTAAAATCTAAAAAAAAAAAAAGATTCACAGTTTTGGGGTACCTGGGTTGGCTCAGTCGACTGAGCATCTGCCTTTGGCTCAGCTCATGATCCCATAAAAACTGGCAAACGTATCTTGCAAATCCTTTCCTCCAAGGGTCAATGCGACTCCAGAATCTTCCTACCTTTGTTAATTTTCCAATGTCTGCGGTAGGTGTTGAAATTTTTCTTCCTATCATGTTCAGAGTTTATAATTATTATATAGAAGAGAATCAATCTCATAGGAGTTTCTTTGGCCACACTGGAAATGGAAACTCATTTTTATTTTTAAATAAATCTGAAATTTGAACGTGTCACCCATTTCAATAACTCTCCTTCTCATGGAATGAAGTTTGATTTTATTTTCCAAAGACATTTTATCTCCTTGTTTCAACATCTTTTTCTTTCGGCCTCAATTTTTTCTAAGCCCCAGAACAAGGAAGTGTTTTGAGTTTTATTTTGCTCTCTGGGAGTATTTTTCAACTGCAGTGAAGCATTCACAAGAGGAACTTAGATTTAACTTCTCCGTCCAATACCCATTTCAAGTAGGCACTAAATAATTAGCTCCTGATGGATTAAAACTGATTTTTGTCCATAAATATCCATAGATTTTTAAAAATAAAATATCCAAAAAGCATTATCAGGTAATGATGAAAAATGTGAGGCTGAACATCCGCAGGGGGGCTCCACTGGGGATCTACAGGACTTGAGACAGGGTCAGCAACTGGTTGCCCCTGAAGCTGCAATTACTCAAGATGACACATAATGGATCTGCTGGGGTAACTCTCCTCAGTAGATCGCTCTGCAATGTGTCCCCGATGATACTAGAATCTGCGGTCTGATCCAATTAAGAAAACGAAGACGGATCTCAAGGGCTAGCCACAACTGACTGCATTATAACAAGTATGAGACAATGGCTGCATTATCGTAAAAATTGGAAGGGTGTTCTGAAGGGTATCTAGAAACAGCAGAATGGAAAAAACAGACTTTGAAAATTCATTCGGCATGGTCGATGAGACAGCAATATTTTATCCACTGCAGAGTTCGAGCTGTTTTTTTTGCTACCGTATGATTTTATATGTTAAGAGTGAGGGATAGTTCGTCAGGTGTTTCTATACCTTGGAATGAAATACTCTGCACAACTACCCACGTTACTTTCTTTGGCACAATTGTCTTCAGGCAGTCTTTCACCCCTCCCCCAACCTGGTAGGTGGTTGGAAGGTGGGAATGCTCAATCTATGGGAAGTAACACTCATTGTGAATGAATCACTAACGTCTGATTTGGTATCCTAACTCTTTTGTCCAATAAGGTAACACACAAACGACGACATGTGCGCACATGTATTATGTATTCTCAGTAGGAGTGATACCGCTTCCCGGGGGTGGGGGGGTGGAAATTGGTTCTTGAGAGGCAAAAGTCTTTCTCTTTTTATATATAAAGCACCGATATACATATAGTACATAAACTTATATACAGCAGAAATACCTGTGTTATTAAATGGAGGGGTGATTAGGAAAAAAAATGTTAGATTGTTGAAAAGAGCTTCTTCTCCTTCGTGGGAAATAATGAAAAACAACTGAGAAACATGGACATAATCACATGCACACACAGAGGTACCTCAGAATACTCATTAGATGTAGACAATTATAACAGAGAGCTATACAGATAGATAAAGATTTTGTATCTAGAACTTTCTTTATATCATTTGGGGTTTTGTGTGAGCCTGTCAGCTTACTATGATTGCCTCAGAAGCTATGTATGCCCCAACATCTGATAATCACCACTTCCCGCAGTGGATGAAAAACACACAAGACTAGTCACTAAGACCCCGTCCTGGGCAGGGCTCAGCGCATCTCGTCTCAAATGCAACAGCCAAGTGTGGGCAGCCCACGCCCCAATCCAAGCTGCCCTCTCATGTTCTACTGAAATTAAATGCCTAGTAACTCCTTCCCCTTCTCCCATCTGGGCACCTCGGCTTTGGCCAAGCCTGAGGGCTTCAGGTCCCCCGTACTCTCTCATCTCCGCCCACGCAGCTCTCCTGCGGCGGAGGGTCTCGGCCGCCATCTTTGTGTGAAATAAAATCCTGCAGACACCAACAACCAACTCAGAGCCTCTTCCCCCAAACCTGCCTAAGCCTCGCTCTGGAGATAATGCCTCCCAGGCCCACAAGCCCCACCCTCCCGCCCTCCTTGGCCTTGTTTCTGCTTCTCCAACAACACTTCTCCGATTTTGCTCCCTTGACAGCTGTCTGCATGAGGGGCTTCTCTCTTCTGCCGGGGTGTGGCCTTCTCCAGGAGAGAAGGCTGCTTTGGGGAGATTTATTTCAGAAATGCGGAGCACCTAACACGAGGCCTGGAAGGAACAAACAGCTGGGGATTAAGACTAACCTGTCATCTCTCCCTGGTGAGTAATAAGCATTTACTGAACACCCACTAAGAATGAGGGATAGAAGGCTAATGATAAGATGGGCTTCTTTTCCTCAAGGGTCTTAGAATTCAGGAGGGATCCTAAGACAAGTCCATGGATTTACAATTTAACAGGAATCAAAGAGGTTTCACGTGACAGCTATCATGGACTTGAGGCATCCCTGTCTCTCAAAGACCTTTGGCCAGCCCGAATGACAGACACAGCACATTAAACCAGCCACAGAGTGAACGCCCATGCCTACGTATTTTCTTACTACAGACAGGAAGTGGCTAAAAAGTGCCGAAGCCTTCAAATGAAAGGATCTCAGTTTCCAAACAAGATTTCTGAGATTTGCGACATGACGACATGACACGGGTGGCAGTGGCCTGCCATGGGGTCAGGCAGGAGCCCTCCCGTGGCACCCCAGGACAGCTCCTAGAAGGTTCCCTCCTTCATTTCCTCTTGCCAGGATTTCAAAGCCAGCCTCCTGCAACCTTGACAACGGATATGTTTTTCTCACTCCGATTCCCACAAGAGTGCCTGAGGGGGCTGCTGCCGAAGGAAGGGACTGACAGCTTTCCAGATTCACAAACTGTCCCCTGCAGGCCTTCAATGGCTGAAAATGCACAAGGATAAAGAGCAAAGTTCCCGGATGAAGTGCGTCCAGAGACCTTGGAGGCCCAGACATCCTCAGTGTCTGCATTCCCGTGGGCTCTGTTTGCAGCGGGAATCTTTTATATAGTCCCTCCCCAAATTCAAGCATGATTCATTCACAGTCTGAAATGAACCTCTTTTTCTGATTTTGGTTTCATTTAAAAAAAAACAAACAAGCAAAATAAAGAAAGAAATCCATCCAACATGAAGGTAAAGCCCTTATTTTGATGAGAAGCACATACAACCAGGCCATTTTAACTCTGAACCTGGCTGTGGATGACAAGGCAGGGGGTTGGATTCCATGGTTAGCCACAAAATAACACTGGGGAAGGCGTCATGGGGTACCGGCCCTGGGGAGAGGCCCCCCGGGAACTGTACCCAGAGCTGGGTGCGTGGACATGGCCGTACACGGTCTGCTTTCCCGCGGCTGCTGTGACCAGTTGCCAGTGGTTCTAACCAACACGAACTTACGAGTTCATAGTTCTGGAGCCAGAAGTCCGAAATGGGGCTCCCTGAGGTAAAATCCGGACTCCTGAGGAAAACCTGTTTCTCGGTCTTTTCCTACATTCCTTGGCTTGTGGCCTCCTTCCATTTTTTAGCCACAGATGCCAGTCAATTCTTCCTCACGTTCCATCACTCGGAGGCTCACCCTTTTTTTTCCCCCTTGCTCATTCAGTGGGTCTTGTGACCAAGGTGGGCCCCCCTGAATGAGTGAGGCCCCTCTCCCTGTTTTAGGGAGCTGATGAGACGCCTTAATTTCATCTGCAACCAAGATTCCCCCTTTGCCATTTTCTGTAACATATATACAGATTTTGGGGGGTGAGGGCATGAAAGTCTTTGGGGGGAGAGCCTACCAAATGTATCTTTTGGGGGGGAAAGGGTTACTAGCTGTGAACAGATCCTCAAAGGGCAATGTAAGAGGCAATGGGTTCAGTGCTAAAACGTTTCTTGAAACGCGAATACAGCTTGGGGCTAAGAATGTTACCTGTGTGTTCCAAGGCAAGGGATTTTAGCCCCCGACCCAGGCCTCAACTCCACGGGAATGAGGGACAGAGAGAGTCACAAGAGAGAGAAGACATAGTGTTGAAAATCTAGGTCTTTAAGTGTAAAAATTAATTTACAGCTTCCTTTTTAACCCATCAGGAAACAAAGTTTTTTGGATGGTTTTTATAATCTACTTAACCAACAGGGGGGTGGAGGGGGTAAAGAGAGAAGAGATTCCTGGGAAGACAGACAGGAAAGCCCGATGATCCAGGCTAACGTGGGCCTTCTGGGTTTTTTCCCCCATGGATTTAAATAATCACGCACATTAATGAGTTCTCCACGAACAGCAAGCGTCATCTGAGGGACCTCCTTGGTCTGTCACTTCCAGGAAGGAACGTTGGACCGGGTGGAGAGGACAACCAGACAGCCGAGGGACCTGCGTTCCCTCTAGTGAAATCAGAGCTTCTCTTTATGAGTTAGTAGAAGGTGAAGACGACGCAAACGCTGTCAAGGAGGAGAGGCATTTTATTGATTTTTCTGTTTAATGAGTGCCCTCAGGAGATAGGAGAGTGTCAGAAGAGAAATGTGATTTTTAATGGGGCATTTTATTGGGTTGAAGATGTTAATGAATCCAAGCCCTGGGACTTTAAACTACCTTTCAATGTGTATTTAAAATGCCCTCCATGCTACCAGCTCCTTTGAGTTTAGTCTGATCTTCCCCTGCCCACACCCACCCACCCAGCAGAACATTCTCGTTCTCTAGCACAGTCCTTCTTAAACTCTTGGACGCGGTACCCCTTTTTCTCTGCCTGTAAATTGCCGGGGAACCTCAAAGAGCTTTCATGTATATGGTGATACGTTGATCTTCACCACGTTGGAAATAAAAACTGCAAAAAACTGTTAATACTTATTAATATATTGGGGCGCCTGGGCGGTACAGTCTGCCAAGCATCTGACTCTTGGTTTGGGCTCGGGTCGTGATCTCAGGGTCGTGAGACCTGGTCCAGCATGGGGTTCCGTGCTCAGCTCGGAGTCTGCTTGGAATTCTCTCTCTCTCTCTCTCTGTGTCCACCCCCCCCGCCCGCCCCCCCACCCATGCTCTCTCTCTGAGCTAAATAAATCTATAAAAAATAAAGAAGTAATTATTAATATAGTAAAATAATAATAAACCTATCTATTGTAACATAAACGACATATTTATAAAATACAGCTGTTCTCGCAAACAAGAACAATTAGTGAGGAGAATACGATTGCTTTCCATTTTCATAAATCTCTTCAATGCCTGGATTAGCGCAAGACCGCTCATTGCTCATCTCTACTTCCTTACTGCATCTCTCGTAAGATCACACGTGCAGCAAAGGCCACTGTATACTTGTGACAGACTGAGATGGAAAAGGGCAACTAAAATCTCGGTGTTATTATGCAAATTGTGTCAATATCGCAGACCCTCTGATGGGTCTTCCAAACTCACGAGGGTCCTGAGAGCACACTTTGAGAACCACTGCTCTTCGTGGTTTTTCCTCAGGGAGTTAGTGCCGTATGGACTCCTGATCAATGGTAAACTTACGGGATGCCCAGAATATGGGCTGGAGCTGAAGTCAGAGAAAGCCCGTGTTAAAAAGCAAAGTTTTGTTCTAGGGGTGCATGTTACTACTGCGAATGAATCACCAAACGAGGTAATATGAACCAAACGAGGGGTATGACACCAAATGAGGGGTATGAACACAGGACCCCAAGATCAGGAGTCGCATACCTCACCGACTGAGCCAGTCAGGTGTCCTTGAATTTAGTTTTTAAAACTATGAGAAGCAGTAAGAGTTTTGGGGAATCTGATCTCCCAGGAAGTCTCTGCTGGGGGGGCGGCGGGGGGAGCGCTGTTCTACCCTCTGTTCTCTAACCTGCCCTCTACACAGGGCTGGTTGAGTTGTTATCCTTCATTGGCTTCTGAGATTTTTTGCAACTGGCAGAGTTTTTAAGTGCTGTTTCATCAGTGATCTACGAACAAAAGTAGATTGTCTTTCAAGTCCCTTTTAATGAGTAAGACAGGTAGAGCACTGCTATGCTTTAAAGGTAGAAAACCAAAGCACTCGATCCTGGTTCTCTTTGGACATTTCCTGGCCTCACTTCTCAATTATATTAAGCAACTAACTTCAAATGTTTTATTTGGTTCCACCTTAAATATTAGATATTGCTGGAAGGGAGCAAGTCACATTTTGAACAGCTTGGGATATTTCACGTGGTAAAGGAACTGGTGGCTATCCACTGTGGCCCCCTCGAGTACCTCTGCCAGGGTCTGGAGACTTTTCTGGCTGTCCCAACTGGGGATGGGAGGGGCTTCCGGCCTCTAGTGGTCCAGCCCAGGAGTGCTGCCCCGCCTCTTACAGCTACAGCCCACCCCCACCCCTCCCGGCAAAGAAGCATCTGGCTTTCGATGTTAATAGTACCCCAGCTGTGAAAGCCATGCTATGAAGAATGACTTTATTTTTCATTTTCATCTTAGAACAAGGGCAAGTCTTTTTCTAAAAGCAGCATGTATTCTGCTTTCGTTGATGAGACCCTAATCACCGCTCCTTCAGGCATGCCTTTTAAGGGGTTTCTGGAACCCTAATATGATGAATTTACAACGTATATGATAAGAGCTGAAAATGTTTGAGTGAATTCCAAGCTCCCTTCAACATGGGTCACTGAAACACAGGGTCTCACAGTTCTCCGGGAGATAATGTATCAATCTAAGTGGGAAAAAGTAAGAGTAAACTAAATGAGGTTTGTTGTTGTTGCAAGAATCATTAGAGACTTTTAAAGTCTAAAACACGCTGTGGGGGGTGCCTGGATGGCTCAGTCATTAAGCGTCTGCCTTTGGCTCAGGTCGTGATCCTGGGGTCCTGGGATGGAGCCCCGTACTGGGCTCCTTGCTCAGTGGGGAGCCTGCTTCTCCCTGCTCATGTTCCCTCTTTCACTGTGTCTCTCTCTCTGTCAAATAAATAAATAAATAAGATCTTTAATAAATAAATAAATAAATAAATAAAACACACTGCGGGGGCGCCTGGGTGGCTCAGTCGGTTGAGCAGCTGCCTTGGGCTCAGGTCAAGATCCCAGGACCCTGGGATTGAGCCCCGCATTGGAGGGAGGGTGTCCTTGGTCAGCGGGGAGCCTGCTTCTCCCTCTCCCTTGGCTACTCCCCCTACTTGTGCTCTCTTGTGCTCTCTCTCTCAAATAAATAAATAAAATCTTAAAAGAAACCCCACAACACACTGTGAACCTCAAAAACCAGTATGCATGTCATTTTGGGAACGTGGATTCCTTTCTTTAGGGAGCCCTTTCAGCGGGAGTATCTGAGGAACATTTGGAATAACTGTCTTTTGAAGACAAGGCAAATTGTTTCAGAATTTTATATACGTGAAGTGAAAAAGCTCATGAAGCTTATTAATTTTTTTCTTGCTGTTTTCTTCAATTTCGAAAATACTGCCTTTGCTTAAGAGAAATGGAAATCAAATCACTATTATCTTACACCCAGAGGTTCACTGCTGATCACATAAAATAACCCCAAGTTAAGTTTCGGCGACCTTGTGGTTAGCCAAGCATAGCTTTAGAGCTAGGGAATTTTCAGTCACAGGAACAACAGTAATTAGGCGAAGTTAAAGTTCCCCGGATTTGAAAGGATTTCTCACACCACCTAACTGTAGACACAATCTTTCAGATGGCGATGAGGCAGAAATGGAGGCTTGCCTGGAAGGGTAAGGAAGAGCAGGCCGGGGTCCTCTAACGGAGTACCCCAGAAACAGCAGGAGATGGCCTGACTATTGCCAATTACAAAGGGGAATGAAAATTGATCATCTACAATTACGAGACAGAATGACGGTTGTGAGCCGCTCATCACGACAGAAAGCCTGAGATGGTTTGGGCAAGAAGAAACAGGCGCCAACTGTTCAAAAATGAAATTAACAAACAAATTGTTCCCATAGCAACAGCTATCTGTAAACACCACAAATATGTTTTATATGCAAGTTAAAAAGGGTTTTCTTAGGATCATTTGTGCAGTTTTCATTTAATTAATTCACAGGCATGCCTGGCTGAAGAGTGAATTATTCATTATGGGAGAAAAGAGCTCAGTAGTTCAATAAATGAAGGTCAGGCTTAACGATCGGGGAGAGAATCTTGACCTCAGAGTTTAGGTTTGGACGCAGGTTACTTCGAGACATATCAAACAAAAATGACACTTAGTGTTCTTTACTGAGAGAACAGTATTTCTGCAGTTCGAACTGCGGTGCTGCGGGGAAAAGCTGAAGGCAGATGCCGGTTTGGGGGTGAAGCTCAGCGGAGCTGAGTTCTACCTTCTCTGGCAGGTGGCGGCTCGATGCCGCCCTAAGGCAGTGGCGGGAAGGGCTCCCATTTACCAGGAGATACCCTGGGCGAAAATTCGAGTCCTGCCTAAGGCAAGCGTCTTCACCTCCTGGCAACTCTCGGGAAATACACGTGGACCCAAAGCGATAACAACGCAAAAACAACTATAAAGTGCTATTAGATGCTTCAAAGTGAAACCAAGCCAGGAGGAGTATAAATCAAGAGGGTAAGGCCGACACACAACCAGAGGGTAATGGAAGCAATTTAAATTTAACTCAGTGCATATTTGTGACCCAGAAGTGAGCTCCTTTTAAGACACAGGGTTTTAACCTAAGGCAGCTCAGAGGGGGAGCTGAAACACAGCACTCCAGGGGAGTGGCTGGATTTCCGCCAGGAAAGGAAAGGATGTGGCGAAGGGAGAGAGATGATTTACGCCCATTAGTGGACAGGGAATTCTTCTGAATGAAATGTTGGAGGTAGTGGGACACCTCTGTGTCTTTCTTTCGAAGGGGAACGTGGGGAGAGGAGAATGTGTCTCCAAGTTAGCTGCCCTCCCCAGCCAAGGGACGGGAAATTCTGTGTGTCCCTTCAAGGTCATTTTCTTTGGAGACAGGGGAGAGCAAAGGAGAAGCAGCTGCCAAGAGGAGTCCCAGTAAGTATAAGAAGAGGTTCTGGGAGGCCCAGGGGCTCCGGCTGAGTGGGCATGCTAGGCGGAAGGGAAAGGACTTCGAACTGCCCTGTAAGCACTTAGGGAGAGGACTGTAGGCCCAGGGAGGCTCTCAAGGGCACGGCTGAGGAGGAAAAAGAGCCCAGAGTGACAAATTTGGAAGGAACTTGAAAGGCCACGTGACAAGCTGGTGCAGAACACTGAGCCATTTGGGGACGTGGGACGGCACCTACAGATGGGCTACGAAGTAGACTCCTCCAGGCAAAAACAAACAGCTCTGAAATATGGATTGCAACCTGCTATGTGATCTACATCTAGAGC
>CM052801.1:7172613-7261979 GCA_028533885.1 Nasua narica | reverse complement strand
CCCCCCCCCCCCCCCCAAGCAGGCTCCCCAATGAGCAGGGAGCCCGACGCGGGGCTCAATCCCAGGACCCTGGGATCGTGACCTGAACCACCCCTGCATCCCCCAATTACCTGATTCTACCATAGCTATTTTACAACTATTTAAATCACGGATACCTGATAGCAATGCAAAATCATTCCTGACCGTAGACAGATGTGCAAATTCCATCCTGGAAGGCCAGGGAGGTTCTATTGACAGCCTGCCCGACCGTGCAAGCTGATTTTGCCTCCATTTGCATATTTATATCAATATTCCTGATCTGCACGGGTATCTGTTCTCGGATTCTCCTTTGGAGTAGTTGTAATATCATAGCACTTTCCTAATTCATGAGTTAAATGAAATCTATTACGCAGGTTAGTTTTAAATCTGTACAAGAGTAGGGGTGCCTGGGTGGCTCAGTCAGTTAAGCGTCTGCCTTTGGCCCATGTCAGGATCCCAGGATCCTGGGATCGATCCCCACATTGGGCTCCCTGCTCAGCGGTGAGTCTGCTTCTCTCTCTCCCTCTGCCCCCACTTGCTCTTTCTCTAGTGCTCTCGCTCTCTCAAATAAATAAGCAAAATCTTAAGAAAAAATAAAAATAAATGTGTATGAGAGTCATGATATTCCCTTGTTTTGAAAATTATCTTTTCTTAAGTAACTACTAATAATTACTTAATTACTACTAATAGTAATTAAGTAACTACTAATATGTCTAATCCTGTACCAGGAAGTGCTGTAGATACGTGAATATGTTACATTAGTTCTGAACTTAAGGCTTTTACTTCTAGAGTGAACCATCAAAACTAATTTCTACAATGTCTCTGATTTAAGCACATTTACTCTTGCTCAATTCCTTCCATTGACATATATTGTGTTTTTAAGCTACATTCCCAAGTCACTAGACCAAGAGAAAAAAATCAGAATTAAATGTTATTTTACCAATACAAACAGAGTAAAAAACTAACAGTAGGAAACACAAAGTTAGGAATCTGTTCTTTTAAAATCCTTTTCTTCAAGTTTCTACCTGAATTCCTTAGACTTTAAATCTTGGGTAAAAAAAAATGTTGGCCTCCCATTGATACATGTGAATACAATCACACTCCCATTCTGCTTACTGATAAACTGTGGTGGAGAGAAGAAAATACCTTAATATTTTATTCTCTCTATATTTTTAATGTCTTATTATACGATGAATGCCTCAATCGAGAGAGAAATTTTACCCTGTGAATCTGACTTACAGATTAAAAGTATTTGAATACACACTTGCATTAGCATCACTAGTTTTCTTTACCACAATTTAGTCTACCTCTAATGTTTACTTGACATATCCTACAGTTCACTCTCAAGGAACTTCTTTGGTATTTGAAACTTACATGTGATTTTTGTAGACCATGGAACTCGGAAATGTCCATCTTGTTTGTAATACCAACCACATTAAATTGTCTGCATCACAGATTAGGAATCATGTTCTAATTTATAATCCTGGACTAGCTTTTCTAAAATGATAAAAGTAAAACCTGCTTTAGGAGAAAAATTCACGTAGTACAGAAGAGTATGAAATGAAAAATATGGGCCTTGCCCCAGTTCCTCAGATCCCAGCCCAATGCCCAGAAGATATCATTACTAACCATTTCTAGTGTACCCTCGAGTAAATATTTTAATGATACACAAAATTCACATAAAATGGAATTCTATGTAGCATTTTTTAAAAGATTGATTATTTATTTATTTTTGTTTATTTGAGAGAGAGAGAGAGAGAGAGAGAGAGAGAGAGAGATCACAAGTAGGCAGAGAGAGAGGGGGAAACAGGCTCCCTGCCAAGCACAGAGCCCGATGTGGGGCTCGATCCCAGGACCCTGAGATCATGACCTGGGTGGAAGGCAGAGGCTTAACCCACTGAGCCACCCAGGCACCCCTCTATGTAGCATTTTTAAAAAGATTTATTATTTTAGAGATGGAGAGAGAGAGCAAGAGAGCGTGAGCACTCAGGAGCAGAGGGGAGAGGCAAGAGGGAGAGAATCTCAAGCAGACTCACCACTGAGCACAGAGCCTGACACAGGGCTCGATCTCACAACCCAGAGATCCTGACCTGAGTTGAAACCAAGAGTCTGATGCTTAACTCACTGTGCCATCCAGGCATCCCTCTATGTAGCATTTACAAAGGACAAGAGAGGGATGCCTCGGTGGCTCAGTTGGTTAGGCGACTGCCTTCGGCTCAGGTCATGATCTCAGGGAACGGGGATGGAGCCCCAAGTTGGGCTCCCTGCTGGGTAGGGAGTCTGCTTCTTTCTCTCCCTCTGCAATCTCCCTCTCCCTTTGTAATCTCTCTCACATAAATAAATAAAATCTTTCAAAAATAAAAAAAGAAAAAGGATGAGAGAGGTATATGGGAAATGTCAAGATATATTAATTTAGCCTTTTATTAATCATATACGGGGCAAATATTTTCCTAGTTGGCCTTTTAAATTTGTTTTGGTATCCGATCCTTAATCTTTATAAATTTTGAGACAATTGTTATTAATTACAGTAGTCATTGCCAGCTTAAGGTTTCCAAAGCATGACCCTTAGATAAATAAACTATGCTGGAAAATTATTTGAACTATGAAACTGAAAGATAAAAGACTTCAAAATGCAAGGAATTACCAATACCATATAGAACCCTTCTTGACTGAGTTCTCATTCTAGCTGCTATACGTTAATCTGGTTATCTGAAATTTTTCCAAATGCCAATATTTTCTTGCTAAACAAAATGAAGTGTGATGCAGATTCAAATTATATTTTCAAAAGGCACTGAGCCCTGGAGGCCTCTAGAGGGCAGCAAAGAGGCCTCTCCATTTTGTGGCTGTCAGGAGATTTTTTTAGACAGTCTTTCTAGAACTGCTGATAATGCTTTGAATACACATAATTTGGGTCATTCTTAAAACAGTCAAAGATAAGAGTAACATTATTATATACCGAGACTATCTATGCTATAGGAACCTCTATTGGTTCACAAGCCGGAGAGGAAAAGTCCAGTGTCTTTTGAGTCGTAAACCCAGCTCTTCAGAACCTGCCTCGGGGGCCCCTGGGTGGCTCAGTTGGTTAATCATCTGCCTTCGGCTCAGGTCATTATCCTGAGGTCCTCGGATCGAGCCCCGTATTAGGCTCCCTGCTCAGTGGGGAGCCTGTTTCTCCCTCTCCCTCTCCCGCTCCCCCACACTTGTGCTCTCTCTATCAAATAAAAGTATTTAAAAAAATAAAAAAGAACCTCCCTCAAACCGTGCTCTCCAAGATAACCTGGCATGGCATGGCACCTCGCTAAGATCCAAGGACACGGATTCCAGCATAGGGAACACGTAAGTACTGTCAGGGGCCCGACAGTCCACGCTATTCCCTCTCTCCCCAAAGTTCAAAGTTTATCTACATAGAGAACTCGTGCTCATCATGTGCGCATCATCTCATCTACTCAAACCTTCTCCATTTGTGCTCGTTTTTGGAGTTCGGCACTGGCCGCACTGTATGGTGATTATCTTCTTGTAGGATGATGATTCCCTCCAGGAAATAGTAAACTCTTCAGTGTAGGATCCCTTGGTTTATTCACCTCATAATCCCAACACACAGTAGCCGCCACGTGTTTAAAGAATGGACAAGTGCATACACGTGTGTGTGCAGGAATGAATGGTTAGAGGGAGCAAGGAATTTTCAATTCTATTTTCCTAGAAAAATCAATTCTATGTCATAGAAACATCACAAAGAGACAGTGATATTTCACTTCAAATAAAACCCTTATCTTAAATCGAAATGGCTCCAAGACAACCAGCAGGGGAGGGCTGCTGGAAGAGGTCTATTGTACGAATCTTTGACCTTGAAGCCTGAGGTAGCACAAGTCCACCTTCCTCAGAAACCCAGAACAGTAAGAACACAGTTATTTGTTATAACTTTGACAATGGAAATCACCTGCAGTTCCGAATATGTCTGTGGGTGACAGAGCTAGCCGAGGGAGAATTTAGTGAAGAAGAAAAAAATTGTTTCCTTTTACATCTAGGACAAAGAGGAAAATGTCTGATAGCTTGGCTTACCTGCCTTTGTGGGAAGAATGTACTGAAATGAAAGGAAGGAAATCAGCATTAATTCCTATTTTCTGTGAGTAAACTTCGGGTTATAGCCAAGATCAGAATGAAGGATGTTTATATTGCAAGGGAGAAAAGAAAGGTGGCTTTCTCACTACGGAGAGCTAAGTGAGAACCCTGGTTTAGGGTGTGATCTGGGGTGGGGGAAGTTTCTGCCATTTTCTAAATGATTCTCAAATACTTCTCAAAAGAGTCAATTCCTGAATCCAAAGAACAGTGAGCAGTTATTAATACGATCTGCTGTGGAAAAAAATCCCACCCTGCCGCCTCAAGAGAAAGGTGAAGTAAAGATGTTAGATTAAGTAATTTCTTACTCATTCTTACTCCTTCAAATTTTAGAAATTTAAGACAGTTCGTCTTACAGCTGCTGCTTTTTTTTGCCGCCTTGAAATTCCATGGGGAAAAGGGATTTTTCATTTCTTTCGCCTTGATGAAAAGAGTCACACAATAAAACAATACATACATATATACACACACATGTACATTTTCTGATACTGAGTTGCTTGTGATTTTTTTTGAAGTAAATTCTTTTTGTAAGAACAAAATAAGCATGTGAATTTTGAGTATTCAGGAGGGAGTTACTGTGGTAAGATTAGAAAGCATATCTAGAAAACAAAGGCCTGGTGCCAAGAATTTTAGAATTATTTGAAAAACAGGAGCCTTCTCTAGGGTTTGCAGGAAAAGTTACAAAGATAGCCCCGAGAGTTCCAGTTTACCCCTCACCATTGCCCCCCACTCTCACAACATCACTGTGGTGATATGCTTTTCTTATTACATTATGTCAGCAGAACCTACTCTCGATTGGACTTATGGTTGCTGATATTAACCTTGATCACCTGGTTTAGTAGTGGCAAAACAAACCTTGCCAAGGTTTGTTTTTTCAAGTCACAACTTGCAGCATCCACGCCAGTAAACGGGGTGGGGGGAGGGGGCTAAGCTCCACCTCCTGAAGGGAGGAGTCACAGAAATTATTCGGCATTCCTTTGTAAGGGAGATTTGCCTCCTTTCTCATTAATTTATTTCTTAAGTTGTTTATTTCAGTAAGGCTCATGTCTCTTTCTGTTTACCTCGGGTGGTAAGGTAATACTACACTATTATTTTGTCGCTGAAATTGTCCAGGTCTGGCCCTTGGGCGCCCTGAAGGTCAGCTTCTATCTCCCCCTCTGGTTTGGCTTTATTTATTTATTTATTTATTTATTTCTTAACCGTTTCGGAACGTTCCAGCACAACAAGATGCTGTAGGCTCATCTTGCATTTTCCCATTTCGGGTCCCCAAATCACCATTTCTCCAAGGAGTCCTGCTTCCTTTTATTGGAAAATGGTATAATTCTTTCCGGTTGACGCAGGCCTTAGTAAGAGTCACGTGCCTTAACCCATCTTGATCGTACTTACTGATTCCAATGATGGCTTATTGCATATAAAATTCACTTACTACACTCACTAAGTACCTGCTTAGTAAAATTAAGTATTAAACTGTGAAACTGCAGGTTCTGGACAAGACTCATGTTGAGGGAAATCACTGCATTTATATATAGCAGTACCACTTACAACTAAATAGTATCTTTGATGAGGGAGCAGAAGGCAGGCTGATCCCCCCTAAGTGCTCCCCCAGCTCCCCAACTCCAAGGTGGGATATGGGAGACATTCCTCAGGCACTCCTGGCTCCCTTAAAGCTAAGGGAAGGTTAAAAACCAAATGGTTAGACTAACAGATCACAGTCTAGCAAGACATGAGTCTCCCTCAGTTTACAAATGTCTTAGTGATTTAGGAGAAAAAAAGCATTCTTATCAATAAGGAAACTCCCAAGTGTCTTACCCTTAATGCTTTACTAGAGGGAAAAACAACTTTAACTTGACAATGGCATGGCTTCCAATATCTTGTAGGTCCTCTTTAGCATACAAAAATTCTTTTGAAAACCTCTCTTTTCCTACCCCCCAACTCCCAAGTATAGAATCAGTCACCCCTCACAAGCCCAGTTGGGAGCTCTTTCTGCCGACTGGTCCTGTCCCCGCGCTTTAATAAAACCACCATTTTGCACCAAAGACATTTCAAGAATTCATTCTCGGTCGTCGGCTCCAGACCCCACCGGCCTCATCTGTGTTCAAAAAAATCATCTTCGCGCAGTAACACGTGGCTGAAGAATTTCGTTTTGCCAGATGGAACAAACTCCATCAACGCATGTTTTATCTTTTGTTATAATCTTACCATCAGATAGAAACCTGCGCCATTTGGATTACAAAATTTATCCAGTTAAACTCAGGTTCCGTAAATGTGTTAATCAGCACATCCATTCCAGTCTGGAAAGCACTTACGAAATCTCCAGCTAGATACATCTGGCTTTCACTGAACTGCCCTCAGAAAACTGGGGCTCTAGAAAGAGCTTCTATGTGAGCGAATAGTCTATATCTGATCCAGAGCCCTGGGGGGGATGGGCACGCGCGTGTGCGTGTGCATAAACATCTAATGGTGACAGGCCGATTTGTTAGCCTGAGAATAACATTCCAGACCCTTCGCTGTTTCAGACTCAACAACGAACACAAATACCCCCAGGAAACCAGGATGTATTTCCATAGGCAACCCCTGGTCTGGCGATAAGATGTCATTGTTGACAGGGATCTCCCCTCATCTCTCTGTGTCCATTCTCTATATGCTGTTAAAATATTTTGAATATCACCCATGATGAGAAACACCACACACCTAAGCTCCAAGGTTTCACCTGGGAAAAATGTCTTTACTTCAGTGCATGCGAATAGAAAGAGCTGGCCAAGATTTCCTTCTGCCCAGACATGCCTCGTGACACATTTTAGCCAAATCTGTTCTTTCAGTGGCTTTTCACTCTGGGTCTCAGCATGCAAGAGCAATTCACAGAGGGTGTGTTTATGTGAATTTTCAACTCAATTTCCTGTGTTTCATTTTGTTTCATCTTTCAACTAACACCACTGAAAAGAAAAAAAAAATTAATCATAACACTTTATACTTCTTTTGCACATTTTTTCCTCCTGAGGAGATGACAGGACTTCACACTGAGTTCCACAGAGATCGAGAAAGAAGTCTCTGAGGTAGACAGACTGCAAGTATTTTCATAATTGTCCAGACGAGGGGGATGGAGCTAGAGAGGGTTTCCTATGGCCGGTACTGGAAAGTGGCACCATGGGTTTATTTCCTGGCTGTCGGTTTGATGAGATCATTTGAGTTACGCAGCTCTTGGTAAAACAGTAAGAGAAAATCCCCAAAAGAAGACAGAACCTTAAGAAAATAATACTTTCAAGTTATAGAAAGATTATCATTTATTGTCAAACCTTTCTGGGAAATAACTAACCCCCTACAAACAGAGATTCATTTAAGCCCGAGACTGGTTTTTAAACCCAAATTGTGCATATTAAACTAATGAAAAATGAAGTAGAATTCCTTGAACAAATTTGTTCTGCTTAAAGAGCCTGAACTGGTCTTAGGGAGCATGTGATAACTGCATGCAGGATGGATATGTGACTTGGGTTGGCTGATGTCCAACAGATAAAAAATTATCTTCCCAGTTTCAATACATCTACTACAATTAGGGACATCGACTCACCCCTTTGGCTGGATGGTTGCTTAATATCTAATCGTCATCTAGCCAGTGAGAACTTTCTTTTCTCTTAAAGAGATATTCAGGGGCGCCTGGGTGGCTCAGTGGGTTAAGCGTCTGCCTTTGGCTCAGCTCTTGATCCCATCGGGCTCCCCACTCAGTGAGGAGCCTGCTTTTCTTTCTCTCCCTCTGTCTCAAAACCACCGTTTTGCACCAAAGACATTTCAAGAATTCATTCTCGGCCGTCGGCTCCAGACCCCACCGACCTCATCTGTGTTCAAAAAAATCATCTTCGTGCAGTAACACGTGGCTGAAGAATTTCGTTTTGCCAGATGGAACAAACTCCATCAACGCATGTTTTATCTTTTGTTATAATCTTACCATCAGATAGAAACCTGCGCCATTTGGATTACAAAATTTATCCAATTAAACTCAGGTTCCGGAAATGTGTTAATCAGCACACCTATTTCAGTCTGGAAAGCACTTACGGAATCTCCAGCTAGATACATCTGGCTTTCACTGAACTGCCCTCAGAAAACTCTCCCTCTGTCTTTCCCCCAGCTGTGTTCTCTCTCTCAAATAAATAAATAAAATCTAAAAAAAAATTGCTTCTTTAAAGAAAGAGAGAGTGCTATTGATTTTGATAATCTTTTATTAGAATAATAAAAATAAGTTAATAAAAGGTAACTTCTGTGAACATTAAAAAAGAGAGAGGGAGAGATATTCACAGAGCCGCAGCTTTCTTCGTTTTTTAATTCTATTCAAATATAATGTGCTGTAGTTTCCTTTTACTTCCTATCGTTATTGTACATCACCCCTCAAGGTTAATCTTTAAAATACCATTTCCTCTGGCTCACAAAATAAGCTGCAATAGAATGCTCTGAGAGCCAGGAAAAAGTCACTGCACTGCTCCAAGAGTTCAAGTTCATTACTGTCGCCAGAAACCAACCTGGTGCCTACAGCTTTAGTGGGGAATGTATCAATCTGTAAAATAATACACACAACTCTGTGTATGTATTATCTAGGAGCAGGTTCATTACTGTCATCAGATTCTCCAAAAGTATCTGGGACCCAAATTAATAAGCCTTGGTCTAAAGCAATGTTTGTCAACCTTTCTTTCTCTTTAGACATTTTTCCTAATAGACCTCCACCTGCACATGAAATTTCATCAAAGATTTATTTAAATTGTTCACGTACTTTAATCGTCTCTGTGCTTTATACAGGAAAAGAATAAAAGGCTTTTGTCTCTAAGAAGCAATTTTTATCCAGGTTGACGTGATATCAGTCTCCACTGAGAATGCCTGGTCTATAGGGTCACAATCGAATCCCTCTCTACCTGGTTCATGGTCTGCTTCTTCTGCTCTTCCCGGCACTAACCAAGCCCAAGCGGGCAGTTTCCAGCCTGAAATTCACTCGCACAATCATACCTTTCACTCACCCAGCAACTCCACGAAGTTCCTATTAGATGCCTGAACTCACTCTTCCTCCAAATACCTAAAGGTACTTCCATCTCAAGAATTTGTTCATGGCATCAACAACTTTGGTGTGTTGGTCTTTTCTCTTTGCAAATCTCCTTTTCTCCCATGATACAGATCAGGAAAATACATACTAGAACCATGGCATCATTTCTGTGTTTGTGTTTTAGAGAGCAGGCAGTCTTGGCCCACCACTATTAGGTATCCAATTTTGAGTAACGGTGATAAAAACAATGTTTATTCAGCAGACAGCTAATTGACTTTGCCAGGCACTTTCCTCCTTCTCAAAAGTTTTCCTCTGAAAAAAAAAAAAAAAAAGTTTTCCTCTGAAGCACCCAAACTTGCCACCCCTTTAACCCATGTCTTTGTTGAGGCGACCCCCAAAATCTGACTCCTGCAGTAGTCACATGATGTAGGTCTAGACAATGATGGCATCCCACCAGGACCAGTGCCATAATTTGTGGGATGTGGTTTATTTTTTTTTAAGATTTATTTATTTGAGAGAGAGAGAGAAAGAGAGAGAGAAAGAGAACACAAGCAGGGGGAGGGGCAGAGAGAGGGGGAGACAAGGAGACTCCCCGCTGAGCCCACTCCATCATGACCTGAGTGGAATTCAAGGGTCAGCTGCTCAACGGACCAAGCCACCCAGGCAACCCCATGCTATGCAGTTTCAGATGAAAATGTGGGGTGGTTGGCTGCCTCAGTGGGAATAATATACAAATCTTGATCTAAGGGTCACAAGTTCGAGCCCCACATTCGGAATAGAGATTACTAAAAAAAATAAAATGAAAACAGAGGACTCCCTGTTCAAAAATTAATACTATTTTCAATGTGGTAGAGGATTAGAGCAAGCATGGGGCCCTTCTCAGTGCAGGGTCCCGCGTGACCACGCATATTGCACGCCTAAGGAGTGGGCCCTGCTCCCCATGCTTCCCGCCACAGTTATGGTTCAAGAATGGACACCAAAGAAATCAAGGTTGTTAGACCTATACTTTGTAGGACTGAGAAAGAGAAATACTCTTGCTGTCAGATCACGCAACATGTATCCCTGAAATGGATGGTGGTCCAGAGAATCGGTCTAAAAATGAAGCCAGGACAGAGGGAAGCTCAGCTCAGAGAAAGAAAAGATACCGAGTCCTGGTAACACTGTTGGAGCCCTCGGGTTCAGACCTACCACTGGAAAGGAGTCACCAGGATCCTCTTTGTTCTCAAAGCATTTTGAGTTGGAATTTCTGTCACTTGGAACTGGAAGAGCCTTGAGTAACAAAAAACTATGTTTTAGGGTGTAGGTGGATAGAATTAATATGGTACTGGGAACAGATAAATATTGGCTGCTATAATTATAATGATTGATACGTCAAACTCCGAAAACACTGCCAATCTTTTCAACTTCTAATAGTGTTGATAACCTATGACGACCACATTTAAAGCTTTTTGAGAATACAGGATATTTTGGAAAATATTTCATAAAACTTACACTTGATGGGAAAGATATACTCCTAAGTATGTCAATACTATTGTGTTAAAATATGATGTGAGTTGATTCCTAATTTAGCAACCTGGAGGAAAATTAAATATAGATAATAGTGTTTACCATATTTGATTTCATTTGACAGAAATGGAAAATTCTCTGAGGTGCAACACAAAATTTGTGAACTTTCTAATTTATTATGACTTGTAGTGAAGGCTCTATTCCAGGAAATTTACATCCATTGGGAATATGAGATTGAGCAGGAAAATATGTTTTAACCTATTTATATATTTTTGTGAAAAATGACTTCAATCATGAATGTTACATTGAATCACTGTGGCCTTCAATTAACTGAAAAAGGAGAATATCTGTAGTTTTTTAGACACTTAGACTTACAAATCTCCTGAAGGCCACAAAAAGTAAAAGTAGGTAAAAGCAATATTCACATTTTCCATTTGATTGAGAAATTAATGATGGAGCTGTCAGAAAAGATAAGGGAAGATGTAAACACTGGGGAGAACTCCTACTCTCAGATGCGGGGATGGTACAAAAACCATATACATACCAATTACTGTCCAGACACTTGTCATGTCAAATTTATAAAAATACAGCAAAAATGTATTGAGAATCGCTGCACATAATAAATACTTGCAGCTAATGAAACTGAATTTTATTAGTTCCAAAACTTTGTTTCCTTGTTATTTTTAGTAGGATTTTCCAAAACTTACACCATAGCTTTTTTGTGTTCTTCAAGAAATCATGGGCTATTTACATTTTTTCTTACAATTAAGAGTCCTTGTTATGAAGTCAAAATACTGTCTAGTCAATATCCCTCCTTTGAGGTCCTGCAGTAGATGTGGGTTTATTTTGGTTCCTTCTAAGTGTCCTCTTGGTGACTGTCCTTTTCCTCCATCAACCCAGGCTGCTTCTCTTTGTATATTCATGAGAATTCACTCCTCTCATATGTCTTTTTTTTTTATTTTTATTTTTTTATTATTTTTTTAAAGATTTTATTTATTCATTTAACAGAGAGAGAACACAAGCAGGCAGAGAGGCAGACAGAGGCAGAGAGAGAGGAGCAGGCTCCCCGCCGAGCAAGGAGCCCGATGTGGGACTCGATCCCAGGACGCCGGGATCATGACCTGAGCCGAAGGCAGCTGCTCAACCAACTGAGCCACCCAGGCGTCCCCCTCTCATATGTCTTATATGTGGTTTTGGCAACTCGAAAATGAACGAACTTCAGATAAGAAAACACAACCGTATATTTGAATACTGATTTTTGACAAGGGAAAAAATATTAATTACAAAATCACAGGCCTTTGTATTTAAAGGGGAACAGTTCCCACCTGGGCATATACTGCCTGTACTTTTATTGTGAGAGTTAAATCAATGTTTTCGTCAGTGGATTTTGAAAAAAAGTCCTGTGAATTATTACTTAATAAATTTTGTCACTTCCTAACTCAATAAAAGACCTATTTGAATGCACTGTAATTGCAATGCATTTCTAAAAGAAAACTCTATTTTCTCTCTGAACTAGATCATGGGTTTACTAGATCTGAACTGTACTGAAAACAGGAAGGGCATATCGAAAATAGAGTAGATGTTTTTATTCTTCCGAGAACAATATCTAATTTGAACACATCAGCTTTCTCTTCCCTAAATTTTGCTCGACCAAGCAAGTCACAAGTGCCCAACACTGTATGAGTTTCTGTAACTAAATGTTTGCTTGAGGAAGGTGGTTTTGCTCCAATAAGAGCTATAGGAATGTTTCAGCAGATTGTGCAATGATACCCTAACAGGAAGGTTCTTCTGCCACTTTTCCAAACCTCCTTATTCCTGTTTACCCATTTCTATAAGTAATTCTTTTCACTCCACCACGATTTCTCTTCTGCTTTTATTTTCTCAAACATACTACTGATATGCTAGAAGGTATGTTTATTAGTTAACCGCTAAACCATTTCCTCCACCCAAATCTGGCAGGGTATCGGATATGCAGCCCAAATGACTTTTCTGTGCGTTAGAATTATCTTGGATAATTGACAGGCAAATTTAGTCAGTTTCCAAATTGAAAATCCTCCTGGCTCCAATCCTGAGGCCAATATAAAATTCAAGAATAAAATCTATAAAGTAGTATTGAAGAGGTTCAAAGCAAGTCTCTAAAAAATGTGCCCCTTTGGCATGAGGAGTATTTTGAGCTGAAGGCAATTGAGACCCTCTGGGCCAGACACAAACTTCTGCCCCTCCCTTGACAACCTAGAAAAATCTAAATTGGAGTCTTTTGATTACCAGAGATACCTTTTATCTGAGTGACCCATCTGTATGGAAGGGCAAACATGAATTACCACACACCAGCTCTTCTTCTTCTTCCCATTGAAGCCCCAGGCTCCTATCCTATTGCTTAGCTCCAGATGGCATTGATATTTCATTTTACATTTCTGTCATTGAACCTCTCGAATTTGAGGGGCTCCTGTACGAATGAAATAAAATCTAACTTCCTCAAGTTAATCTGTCTCATGTCAATTTAGTCATAGACCAGCTGGAAAAACCTTTGCATGGTAGTGAAAATTTCTTCCTCCCCAGCCTTCTCATGCCCTGAACTTGCCCCTTTTCATTCTGGGAGGTATCTTAATATTGTCCTTATTTGAATCAATCCATTTAATAACTAAGGTTGCTGTTTCCCAAAAGACATTACTTTTGCTTAGCCTTATGTGTAAGGGAAAAGAACTGTATGTATTTTGTCTGTTATCTCCTATTGAAGAAAGTTGACCTGTATCATCTAAAACAGGTATCATTTAGCAAAAAACAGTTTCTATTTTAAAGGCAGATAACTTCCGAAGGATGTCTTGAATTAAAGACCCAAAATGTCTGGCTTTCATTATAACCTTATACTTGCTGAGACAGATAACCGTTTTGCTATTGTTCTGTTTACGAAACAAGGATGGCCATCTAAATGTCTGAAGGCCATTTTCTTTTCTCCTTCTTAGAATCAACGACTGATTGGGCAGGAACCTATTTCTGTTCACTTCCAGATTATGGGCTTTCAACTTTATTTTAGGGGAGAGCGAAGGACAGTTTTGCATGATCAGTCAACCTTGTGAGAGCAAATGAAATGCATCCAGGTTAATTGCCACCCATGAAGGAATGTACAAATGGCCGGCATTACTGTCACTCATGAATGGTTTAGTTGGTGACATTGGGGAAGAATACGCAAAGTTTGACATCCTATTCATCTCTAATTGCACAATGTGGGAACAAAAGACTGGCTTTTTGGTATCTTTCAGACTAAGGATAGAGTAAAAAGGAGACGATATTAAGTATATGTCTTTGGTTGACTTCATCTCTTTGAGACTGTTGGGTCTCATTCCCAAAAAAGGGGGAAATAATGCCTAATCCAGGGGTGCCTGGGTGGCTCAGTCAGTAAGGCATCTACCTTCAGCTCGGGTCATGATCCCAGGGTTCTGGGATCGAGCCCCACATTGGGCTTCCCGATCAGCGGTAAGCCTGCTTCTCCCTCTCTCTCTGCCTGCTGCTCCCCCTGCTGCACATGCTTTCTCTGTCTGTCAAATAAATAAATGAAATGTTAAAAAATAAAATAAAATGCAACTTAAAAAAAATAATGCCTAATCTAGAAGACGCTGATAAAATTAAGTAAGTTTACTGAGTATTACAGAACTTGATCCATAGGAGGCTTCCACTACTGATTTATCATCTTCTCCTAAAAGCTCTAGCTCCCCCCAGCTTTTAAAAACATTTACTTATTTTAGAGAGAGCATGAGTAGGGGGGGCAGAGGAACAGAGAACCCCAAGCCGACTTGGGCTTGAGCCCCAACGTGGGGCTCGATCTCATGAACCTGAGATCACGACCCTGAGATCAGGACCTGAGCAGAAACCAAGAGTCAGACACTTAACCATCGGGCGCCACCTGGGCACCCCTTACTGTGCTTATGTCTTATCACATTTCCTTGAGGTACTGATGAAGGTGTTTTGCAAATATCTGGAACAATTCAACCATCAGATCTGAAAAGCCCCGATATCAATGGAATGCACTGATGACCACACCCCACAAGACTTTACCCTGCCCAAGATAATAGGCTGAACACATACTGAACATAACGGCCCCCCGCCCCCCCACTGACCTTGACCTCTTGCTCCCTGCCTGCAAGGACAGCCCAGAGACTTTCCTATACAACTCCAGGTGTCCAGCTTGCAGGCCGAGAGGTCAGCCGTTAAGGCCTGAACCTGCCACCTGCCCGAGACACAGGCACCCGAAATCAATCTCTGGCTTTCTCTTTTCCAAACCTCATTTCTTGAGTTATTGGTTTCTATTGGCACAAATTTATTTGGCAACACTGTTGGCAAACCCACCCAGGGTCTATGTTTTTGAATTGTCTAGACCCCTTGGGACCCCCCTGGGGCACAGCACTCCACCCTGGCAGCTAAGGGGCTCATCAAACCTATTCCTATTCCTGAGTTAGCAGCTGAGAAGATCATTCAGCAACAAATGGAGTTCAAAAGTTACAAGCCCGCCAAGGCTACGATTTGAAAAACAATGACCCATTTGTTCTTCTTTTCTTTTGCATATGAGCTACCATAGTCCGCCTTGAGGCAGCGCCCGAAAACGGTAGGGGGCCTTGCATTGCAGATTAGCTCCTTCTGGAATCCAAAAAACACACTTCCAGAGCCTATCTCATTTGTCAAAGATGCTTAAAGAAATTATGTTTGTATAGGACCAACATTTATATAAAATACTCCATTACACACAGGCAGAATTTCCTAGATCATATTTCTTGATATGAAAATAAACACAAGCTAAAATATAGCATTAAATATAAATATAGTTATTTATCACAGGTATTACACTTTTTAAAGCAGAGTAAACTACCTGCCCAATCCTAAAACACATATATGTCTCTTAGTATGTTCCTTGATTTATAAATACACAAAGGAAAGCACAAATTCATAATAATGAAAACACCCAAAGATAACTTCTCCCCCCCCCCCCCCACTAAGGCCTCTGAGGTCGTTGACATGTATTTTTCAATATAAAACCCCCGACTCCACAGGTTCTAAGGTCAGGTTACGATTTTTTTCTGGAATCCCCTCAAAATGTCATCACTGTAGAGAAATACACTTTACAGGGCATTGGAAAGCTGCATGCAGTCAGATACATTTTTCAAGGGCACTGATGTTTGTAAACATCTTTTAAGTGGAATAACAAGATATATTTGCATACGTTCTCCTAGAATACTGACAAGGCCAGGATACAAAATGGGAGCTTCGCGGCAAGACACGGGCTTCGCAGAACTAGAATTACTTGACATTTTAAAAAACTATGTTTACCATAATACTGATTTTTTTTAAAATTTAGTTTAATAAAAGAGGAAAATACAGTCATGTAGTTTTATATATTGCTGAGTAGGTCATAAATTAGGCCCTAAACTTTCTCGAACCAAACATGGAGGGAAATCTAGACAACTCATGGTGTTTAAACGATAAAACTAACAGCATTTAAAAGAAGCACAGCTATTTTTTTTTAAGATTTTATTTATTTATTTGACAGAGAGAGACACAACGGAGAGAGGGAACACAGGCAGGGGCAGAGGGAGGGGCAGGCTTCCCTCCGAGCAGGGAGCCCTATGCGGTACTCGATCCCAGGATTCAGGGATCAGGACCTGAGCTAAAGGCAGACTCTTAAGGACTAAGTCACTCAGGTGCCCCATAGCACAGCTATTTAAATACTTAAATGAAGTAGATGTTTCTCGTGAAATGCTTCTTTAAGAGGGGGCTGGTCAAGATAATGGAAACAACAGACTCCAGCTTTCTTGGACCTAGTGATTAATTTAGCAGGATTTGGGCCTGTGAGTTCAGTGCCAACTACAGCTTTGGAAAGTTTGCGTAAAGATTTGTGGTTCTGGGGTGCCTAGGTGGCTCAGTAAGTTGAGCATCTGTCTTCTGCTCAGGTTATGATCCCAGGTTCCTGGGATCGAGTCCGCAGTGGGCTACCTTGCTCAGAGGGGAGCCTGCTTCTCCCTCTGCCTGCTCTTTTCTCTCTCCCTCTCACTGACAAATAGATAAATAAAATCTTAAAAAAGAAAAGAAAAGAACAGGACAGAAAAAAGACCTGGGGTGTTGGGTAAGGAGCAATGATTTGAAGGCAATCACATGTGGAGGAGGTTGCTGTAGCTAAAAATAGAGGGCTGGATGTATATTTTGGAATATGGATAAATGTCGCAAAGTTAGTGGGCTCTTTATAGTAGGACAAAACTAGAACTAACCCAAATGTCCATTAATATTGTCTGCAGTTGCAAACGAGAGCAAGGACTGCTTCTGTATTTCTCTAGCGGGCTATCTCCAGAATATAGGGTAAAGTGCAAATCATGGTGGAAGAAAGCCTATGTTTGGTATGTTACTATTTATTTTAAAGCCAAAGATAGGTGTTAAATTAATGAAACAGGTCATTAGACTGGCCTGGCTCCAATGCCAAGGTGGCCCACTTGAGCAAACTGAAATCTAAGCCTTTAATGCTTCAAGTTGATAAAATCAAAACACTAAGAACAATCAAACACAAAGAGCCATGGAGGCTTGAAACTACAGCCTATCAATCATTTCTTTACTTTGTTTCTGCCTTTTGTCTAGAAGTCTTTGCCCAGTGCCTCTCACTGGAGTGTTTCTAATGACCTCCAGTTTGGCATCGCCCAACTGGAATTGATTTTTGCTAAAATCAACTCAAAATTGTTAATATGCCTTAGTTTATCCTTAATGAAAGGATGGAATAAAAACTAGAAAAACGTGAAATATTGCCTGTGAGGGAGAGACAGAAGAAGGTGGAATGACAGAGAAAATTTCTTTTGAGTACGTCTCATGCATTGGGACCAGGTATGGTTTTTTTTTTTTTTTTAAAGATTTTATTTATTTATTTATTAGGAAAGAGAGAGAGAGTGAGAGAGAGCATGAGAAGGGAGAAGGTCAGAGTGAGAAGCGGACTCCCCATGGAGCTGGGAGCCCGATGTGGGACTCGATCCCGGGACTCCCGGGATCACGACCTGAGCCGAAGGCAGTCGCTCAACCAACTGCGCCACCCAGGGGCCCCCCAGGTATGGGTTTTAAACACTTACAGAACCAGAATGAATTTAAAAAGGAACTTTTATAAATAAAAGCAAAGTGAAAGTAAAGAACATAACTGTGAATTGGGTTGGTGACTAAGTGTAAAGAAAGGAAACATTTCAATTAAATTTAAAGCACAGAAATGTAACTAAACATCTCTAGTCATTCCCTAGGAGAGGGTAAAATAAAATATATATATAAATATTCACAAAAACACATATGTAGACGATGTATATATATGAAAAATGGAATCTACTACTATATAAGTATATGGGACTATATATACTATATTCATATATATTATACTCACTATGAAGGAGAAAGCTATGCACAGAGAGACAAAGATATGCATATGAGCATGCATATGGGGGGCATTATGTGAGTCAAGAATGATTAATGTTCTATGAATTGAGGAGTATTATGAAATCAATCTTCCTCACCCAAGGACCAAAAGAAAAAAAAAGGCTCTGTATATATACGGAGAGCAATTTTTTTTTGCTACATCATTTGGCTCTGAAAATGAATACTCCTTAACAAATGGGTTGGAAAACTGCATTCAAAGTTGAAGTTGCAAACACAGTACTGTGGCTCTTGCACTTGGACTTGGCAATGCTATGGTACAATATTCAATACCACACCTCAGTGAATCCCAAATAAATCATTCTACTCTTGCCTGTGGAAAAATAGCAGGTAGAATGCTCTTGTTTATTTATTTATTTTATTTGTACGAGTTTTACATCTTCAAGGAAGATGCGAACTAACACCTTCAAGGTCATTATGTGTGAGTTTAGTTCAGGAATTGTAGCTTGGTTAGGTTCTACACCTAACACAGAACTCTACTTTAGAACATTAATAGAACTGTCTACCGATAGCAGAGATTTTATTTTATGCATTTTTTAAAAAATATTTTATTTATTTATTTGACAGAGAGAGAGAGAGAGAGAGAGAGAGAGAAAAGAAGGCTCCCTGCTGAGCTGGGAGCCCGATGCGGGGCTCGATCCCAGGATCCTGAGATCATGGCCTGAGCCGAAGGCAGAGGCTTTAACCTACTGAGCCACCCAGGCGCCCCGATAGCAGAGATTTTAATTATGGCTTGAAAAACTCAGGAATCTGAAGCCACTACTATATACCCATCACTTTCTAACGTGCTAGATCTCCTCCCTATTGGAAAAGTATCTCCCCAACTTCCAAAATGCTCGCTCTATGTAAGAAAGACATAAATGCCATTTCTACCTAAAATCGACTCTGTCACAGGTAGACATTTAAGCTAGGATTACAAAAAATTATACCTTCTCAGGTTAAGAGATGTAAATCTCACTAACTTTCTGCATTAGATGCATTATTCTCCTCATTGCTATTCTGGGGAACTGACTACATGTAATAGAGTTTTATAGGCAATCATGGCTCAGGGAGTTATTATGCATACAACTACCAAAAAAGGTGGGGGCGGGGTTCCTGAGGTTCAAAGGATTGGGAAAATGCTGGGTTGAAGGGCATGAAAATGATTTCTTTATTCAGAACATATAATGCTATAGAGTATGATAACTCTCCAAAAAAGGCAGAAAGTAAGGCAGACTTTCCAAACTTCTATTCCTTGGAAACCTCTGCTTTCAGAGTGTTTTGTTGGGCGAGTGTTCAGTAAACCACAGTTTGGGAAATGTTGGTATATTGGCTGTGGATACTGCCAACAATAGGTACCGAGGGCTAGCAGCATGGAGCCGTTAAATCTTTTTTGTAGCTCTGACTCAGAACCAAATGCAGAGGTTGGCAAATTTAATAAAGAAAAATAAGTCCTTCTCCAAAGACACATCCTGGACTTTTGTATTAAAGTGACCTTCTACAAAGCACAAAATTGGTAGGAATTAATTAAAAAAATGAGGCTTAATTTGTAGCTATAGAATATAAATGAAAAAGAGCTACAATTTGAGTAAATTAATGGAAAATAAAAATTAGTTAATATTATGTAAGAAATGGAATTTTGAAATTGGATTGTAGGAATCAGATTTGTGAAATAAATGCTGTTTCTTTCTTCTCAGAATCTTCCAAAGAGGAGGCTGGGTGTTAGTGGTTCTGAGCTCACCTAGGAGAGGAAAGCTATGGGGCGGGGCTGGGGGGGCTGTGGGGGGTAGGACTTAGAACCCATAACTCCTTGAGTTCCCCACCCCCAAGAGACACAAAACAACCTGTGGAATTCCTACCACTATTGGCTAGAAATGATGGCTTTTGAAAATCTGATAATCTGGGGACCTTTGTGTGTGTGGACACGTTTTGCTAGTGGCAGCTCTATCCTCTCCATGCTGCCTATGACCTCCCTTTCAAAAACAGGAAGTTTTTGAAAGAAGTCAAACTTTTGCAAAAAGAAAAAAAAAAATTAAGCTGGAACTCCAAGGAAAGCAGTCTCCTTACAAACCTTCACAGGCCTGGGCACTATCCATGGTTCTGAGCTCCCTCCAAGGGAAATTCGTAATGAAGGGCCAAGCCCCTAAGCTGGGCAGCCCAGGGGTGGGGGGGGGGGGTGGGGGTGGGGGTGGGGGTGTGGGGGGGGTTATGGGTTTATTTGCTTTCATTGCCAGTCTCGTTTTTGATTCTTGGAAAGAGACTAGCTAAGCACTTTCCAGACCCAGGCCTTCCTTACAATGATGAAAACCTACATCTTCTGCCTGACCCGACCAGAAAAGACAGTGTCTACTATAAACTGTCAGTAGCTTGTCCCCCGTCCATTCAATTGCTTTACACTAGCTGCCCAATTCCCTACACATTCCTATTAGGTTACTGCTCATTCAAGCAGTCCACAGAGAGGTGGAGAAAATACCAGAAAAGGAAGCCATAACAGAGTGACACTCTCTAATGAGAACCAAAGCGCAGTATAGGGTAGAATTCAGTGCAGTTGAACTAGATGTCATCATGTTGGCATGTGGCCCAAAAGGGTGAAATGTACATTTTCCATAGAACTGGATAGGACTGTAGACTGTAGCATTTAGCGGCTCCACGACTTTGGGCAAGTCAGCTTTCCCGACTTTCAAATTCCAAGAAAGCATTAAACCATGATAATGTAATAATGACATGAGGTGGAGAATGTGTAACCCAGAGAGCTGGACTAGTTTACTACTAAAAGGCCCTCTTCAGGGTTATAACACCCCTTATAAAATCCTTTTCATGTAAACTCATCTTTTTTTCCTGTTTTACAGTGCCCAGGTATCAATGAGATAGCTTCATTGTTCGTGAAGTGATCTCTTTCGACATGTTCAATTTCAATAATAATAATAATAATAATAATAATAATAATAATAATGATATAGGGCAGCGGTACATCCAATGGGGCAAAATTTTCTTTTCAGGATAAGCATATTAAGAAGCTCACTAAAGATGAAACAAAGAGAATCCTAAGGTCTACATTTCCCCCTATTTTAGAATTAATCAGGATATATAGAGAAGCTAAAGATACTTAGAAATATATAAAGATCATACTTGTGAATGTGTCATTTAAAATTCTTGTACTGAAAAAAAGTACAATACAAGCCTGGCTGGCTTACTCAGTAGAGCTTGCCACTCTGGATGTCAGGGTCATGAGTTCGAGCCCCATGATGGGTTTCGAGATCACTTCCAAGAAATAAAATAAAACAAAACAAAAACAAATAAAACAAAATTCTCGTAATCAAAGAAAAATTCTTGGAATGCACTTGTGGCGATTTTTAATCCCTGAGAAGTGATTTATACCTAGAGGTTATTAAAATGGTACAGTAGAAACTTTGATCTCAGAGTCCTTCATTCAAGAAGTAGGTTATCCTAAGCCAACCTACTTAATTGTCAAAGTTCACATTGCTATGGCAAAAGCCATACCTGATCAATGGAGTAGAAAATACAGATTAAAAAAAAAATCACACCTAATAAAATTGATTGTTAGAATTGTTTTAGTGTATCTTTCCATGTATTTTCTATTTTACTGTATGTTTATTGTATTTTTCTACCTTTACTGTATTTTCCCACAATTCTGTGTTTAAACATTTCATATGAATTAGTGGAATCATACTTCCATATACTCTTTTATTCCTTATCACTATGCCATAAACCTTTTGTCATATTCAAAATTCTTTATAAAAATAATTTCAATGGTTGAAAAATAGCTTGTAATATGTCTAGCACACATTTATTTAATGTTTACTGTAATGTTGGGTATTAAGATTGCTTCCCATTTACTCTAATATGAAAATCATCCTCCAAATTATTTTTATATATAAATCATTTCCACGTTCATAATTATATCCAAAGGATAGAAGCCCCGAAGTAGTTCTACTGGGCCAAAGGAAATGAATTATTTTTTTCAAATACTTGTATCATTTACAGTATTATAACAGTCATTTCAGACAAGATTTTCAAAATCCTTAATAAGTGACTTATAAATCGTAACTCCATAGAAATTGACTCATCCGTTTACTTTGACTTCAATGTTGACCTCAGAGGATACAGTAAAGAGCGGCACGGGTCAGGTTACATCGGGCCTCAAATTTCACTGTGCTGGGGCGCCTGGGTGGCTCAGTGGGTTAAAGCCTCTCTGCCTTCGGCTCGGGTCATGATCTCAGGGTCCTGGGATCGAGCTCCGTATCGGGCTCTCTGTTCAGTAGGGAGCCTGCTTCCCCCCCCCCTCTGCCTGCTTGTGATCTCTCTCTCTCTCTCTGTCAAATACATAAATAAAATCTTAAAAAAAAAATTTCACTGTGCTAAGTTTTAGTGAGAACACCAGCGTTTAGAGGTGTGGGGCATGGAGAATCGACCCCTCTATGTGAAAGCAGAGACCCGGGTGACCTAGGCATCCTCTTGGTCATTGCTGAGCAGAGGTGCAGGGAGATGTCATCACTGCCTCCACTGGAGCGACAGGTAAATGGATGTCGAGACTTCACCCAAGGTCCCCGGACATCCACCCTGCAGTATTTAATACTTTCTGCCGAAGAGTATTTCTTCTGGCAACAGGGTCGCCTCAGCCTGAGAAATAACTGGCAAGGTGTTCATGCTTCCAAGCGGTTATCCTTCCATCAGGGATAATACCATGGATGCCTGCCCCCCAGTTGGCTGGCTCTAGAGTTCTCCAGAGGAGGACGGAGCCCACCGGAGCCATGTATTTGATAATGCATTTTCTGCTGACTCCATTCCCTGCGCAGCATGTGTGTGTCTGCTGGGGGGGGGCGGGCGGAGGGAGAGAGAGAAACAGAATAGAATTCTTTCTTAACATATCAACTGAGTAAAGATTTGAGGAGGACAATGAAGCGAGCCACAATTACTTACTTCTTTTCCGGCTCATCACCATTGGGGTTGTAGCCAGGGTTTTTGCTATTAAAATGCTGCTCTGAATTATTTTCTTAAAAAGATTTTATTTATTTATTTGACAGAGAGAGAGAGAGAGAGAGAGAGAGCGAACAAGCAAGGGGAGTGGCAGCGGGAGAGGGAGAAGCAGGCTCTCTACTGGGCAGGGAGCCTGATGCGGGACTCGATCCCGGGACTCCGGGATCATGACCAGAGTCGAAGGCAGAGGCTTAACCCACTGAGCCACCCAGGCGCCCCTGCTCTGGATATTTTTGTACAATCTCTTAATGTGCATGTGCAAGAACCTCTCACTACTAAGTACTTCGGCTACATGTGTAATTCCTCGATTACAGAGAGTACATTGTTATAGGCTGGGGAGGTACACTTTGCTTAGGAATGGATCCAGAGTGTCCCTTCCTGTCAGTACCTTAAGCCTCTCCCAGGCAGCTGGATTTGGAGTCCCTCTAGTGCCCCGGAAGATTCCTTTGGTCTTCCTGGAGCTCTCCCGCCTAGTGGGCCGCCAGCAAATAGATCTCAAGAAGGGCTGTGGCAACAGGACAAGCAAAGCCTCAAGATCAAAGCCTTTGAGAGAGCCTTGACACTGGAAGCCAGTGGGGGCTTGCAAGGAGGTGTGGTCACCAGGGTCCTGAAACTGGAGATTGGGCTGTCCGGCCTCTTCTGAATGGGAGAACCCTGTGCACGAGCTCCAGCAATGGGAGGGACACAAATCTGTTTTTTCAAAATGCCAGTATTTACTGAAGCTTCATACTAATACAGACGTGGGGCCTGAGTTTCTCAGGCCCTACAGCAGAGATTGGCAAGCTCCCTGACAAGGTCCAGATAGTATTTTAAGCTCTGTAGGCGACAGGGTCACAACTACTTAATTTTTCCCATTCCGGCCCCAAAGCAGCTAAAGATGACATACATGTGAATAGGTACGGGCTGTGTTCCAGCAGCTGGATTCCTACATGAAAACAGGAAATTCTATTTCATATCATTTTCCCATGTCACACAATATTCCTCTTCACCCCTCCCAACCCTTTACAAAACCACGTTTAGCCCCAGCCCCACAAAGAGACGGTGCACCACAGCCGGCTGGCCACCACCCAGGCGCTCCTTGCTCTTGTCCTATTCACAGGTAAACACCACCATGATCGTACAAGCCGGATGCGCGTGTTTTAGTGGAGGATGAGGCCAGTGGCAGGTCAAGGCTCAGCTGGACTTGACTCTGAGGTTTTTCCTGGGTGGACTCGGCTGCCACATCCGCCCTGACAGGGGGGCGGGTAGGGAGAGCTCAAATAAATGGACCATATTACAACGCCATCTGGGGAAAGTATGGGGAAAAGGTTCCATAATCCCAAATACGGCAAAATTACATGTTAACTAAGTGCGTTCTGTTGGCTAGCCTGGAATGTTGCCACCACTTTTAACATGATTTCTATGGAAAATTACATTCCACCTTCCAATCTGAGGCTTACCAACCACTAACTGGAAAACATTCTGGTAATAAGGGCACACTGTAATAGATGTAATAGACGTGGGCTACTGAGAACAAGAAGAAAGGCAGGTGGCACGAACTAAAGGGCTCACAATCGAGGATACAATATCTTTCATTAAATGCTGGCTGGCGTAAGACTAACACTCATTAGGAAACATGACGCAAACATCTAGACAACTCTTGTTGACATACCGCAACTGTGGGTGCACATGAGGACTCTAAATGACACTTCTCCCGAAACCATTTTTTCAGCTGTTTCTAGCGTTGCTTTTAAAGCAGACCAGCTAACTGTTGGACCATAAAGATAAGTAAAGGCGCTAACTGACAGTTAGGGAGTTCTCGGCCCTGCTTTCAAGATTTGCCACTGGCTGGGATGTGTCTTTATGCTTTCAAATTTTCCTTAGGCTACGGAGCCCTACATCGGAAAGGAAATTTTAATAAAGGGTTAGCATTAAAGTACAGAAAGATTACTCCATACTATTTTGCCCTGCTCCCTGCCTGTCCCCTTGCAGTTTATCACCAAACATCATTACCTTGATCTTTCTAAACTAAACCTCATTACGGGAGTCTGCAGCCTAGACAAGTCTTGTGGTCTTATTAAAATAGCACAGGATTGAAGAGGGGGAAAAAAGAAAGAAAAGCACAAGAGTCCATCGCCCCCACCCCCCACCCCCCGCCCCAGCAGAGTAAGCTAACCACTTTCCAAGTGAGTTATGCCCATCTGAATTATTTTTGGAAATCTCGGGGGTTTATACTTTTTGTAAGTTGTCCACGCTGACTGCCCTAGGGCGCACAGCATCCAGGGAGACTTTGATGTGTCTCCCGCTTTGGTCCTGATGACAGAAAGACATAAATGAGAAAAGTGCTTATTCCACAGCAGATTCAAGGGGAATGAATGGCTGGGTTTGAAGGAGCAAGGGAGAACGAGTCCAGAATCAACAAAATTCTATTATTCGATATGCTAATATGAGAGCCTTAGGAGTTTTGGTGACAGGCTAGGCAGTGGGGTAGAGAATTCAATAGGATCAGATTTAAAAATCCAAGAACCAGGTGGGTGCTGAGAATCTAAAAGAAACGGTATTTTGCCCCTAGTTCAAAAATCTTCCAATTACACACAAAGGGCATTTACCCTTACATAGAGGCAAAACTGCTAATTCCAATGGAGTGGATTAAGCTGGCTGGGGTCTGCAGTGTTCCAGAAGAAAGCACTAGGTCTTGTCCGTGATTCAACGGCAGGGATCTGGGCTGCCTGACCACACCCCTAGAAAGCCCTGGGCTCCCCAACGTCGCCCAGGCGGACAGGGATAGCACAAGAATTCGGATTCCTCACAAGGACTTGCTCAGGCCCTTGGCTGAGACCGCTTGCTCAAAATTTCCAGGAAGCTCAGAAAGCAACCCCCACATTTCAGGGAACAATACAGTAGTTTGTAGGAAAACAATCATCTTGGATGAGTTGAAATCGTGGATCAAAAGTCATCTCAGAAACAGACACTGCGTTTGACTTGCTAAGTGCAAGAGCATCTTTAAAATCTGGGAAGTTGGGGCACCTGGGCGGCTCAGTCATTAAGTATCTGCCTTCGGCTCAGGTCATGATCCGGGGGTCCTAGGATCGAGCCCCATGTCTTCTCCCTCTCCCACCCCTCCCCCCCCGCTTGTGTTCCCTCTCTCACTGTGTCTCTCTCTGTCAAATAAATAACATCTTTAAAAAAATAATAAAATAAGATAAAATCTGGGAAGGTTTAGAACTGAAAATAGAAATAACTGAGAGACTGAAAACCACTGTATTAATATTTTTTCTTTTTTCTTTTGTTTAAAGATTTTATTTATTCATTTGACAGAGAGATCACAAGTAGGCAGAGAGGCAAGCAGACAGAGAGGGGGGAAGCAGGCTCCCTGCCGAGCAGAGAGCCCGATGCGGGGCTCGATCCCAGGACCCCGAGATCATGACCTGAGCCAAAGGCAGAGGCTCTAACCCACTGAGCCACCCAGGCGCCCCAGTATTAATATTTCTTAGTTATAGTATCTGCACAAATTTGGTGTTGAATAACACCAAACTGTCTTATAACAGTTAAAAGAACTTGACCTATTAAGATAATAGTATTTCCATTTAAAATTTAACTCTAAATAAATTTATTTCCATTTTAAAGCATTGAATGATGATCATTTGAACCAAACAAGCCCCAGAAGAGTTGGTTATATGAATCAAAGCTCCCATGAGACCAACAAAGATCTTCTAGCAACAAGTGAAAGGTAACAAAAATCCGATTAGGTGGCTCAGCGTGGACCTGGCAATGAGCTAAATCTTTCTGCACGATGTCCCTTTATCCTCACAGCTACGTACTAAGTCAGCATCGAACAAACTTTTTCTGAGAAAGGACAGACGGTAAATATTTTGGGGACTGTGGGCTACAGGCTCCATGTTGTAACCAAACTCTGCCATGGCGGGGTAAAATAGCAAATAGTAAATGAATGGGGACACACTGTGTTGCAATAAAACTTCAAGGACAAAAAGAGGCGCAGGTTCTATGTGGCCATTCGGCCCTGGTTTGCTGACTCGGTGAATGACAATTTTATCCATCTTGTAAATGAGAAAACCGATTCCAAGATGCTATGGTCTGAATGGCTGGATCCCCCCAAATTTCAATATGTGGAATCCAAACCCCCAAATGGACGGTATTATGAGGCAGGACCTTTGGAAACAGATTAGGTCAGAAGGGTGGAGTCCTCATGATTGGGATTAGCGCCCTTGTGAAAGAGGCCACGAGGAGTAGACTTTTTTCTTCCACGACCGTCAGGACAAAGCTAGAAGGTACACACCATCTATGAACCAAAAAATAGGTTCTAACCAGACCCCGAATCTGCCAGTGCCTTCATCTTGGGCTTCAAAGTCTCAAGAGTGTGGAAAATAGACTTCTGTTGTTCAAGCCAGTGTCCAGTGGCGTGTTGTAGGGGCCCAACGGTACTAAGACAATGACAATGAAAAGTAATCGTTCCAAGTCCCGTAAGCCGTATGGCTGGAGTAGGCCCTTGACCATATCTTATTCCAGCGTGTCAGGCGACCTTGGGGATCAGGTAGTTGATCTACAGTTTCCTGGTCTACAAACTAAAAGATCTGAAAACAGATGATGTCTACTCTCTCCTTTTAACATATTTTGTGCCACCCCTTTGACAAGTCTAGCAGGCCTATGAGACCCTTCTTTTTTTTTTTTTAAAGATTTTATTTATTCATTTGAGAGAGAGACAGAGAAAGCACATAAGCAGGGAGAGAGGCAGAGGGAGAGGGAGAAGCAGGCTCCCGGCTGAGCCAGCTGGGAGCCTGATGTGGGGCTCGATCCCAGGACCCGGAGATCACGACCTGAGCTGAAGGCAGACGCCCAACCATGTGAGCCACCCAGGCGCCCCCTATGAGACCCTTCTAAGACCAAAGCGCGTAAAAGCATAAAATAAAATTCACAGGATTACAAAGGCAATTAAAGCCTGTGGTAGGCCGCTTAGTCGCACCACTATGGAAATTTGGGACTGGATGACTCCTTCTACTAAGGGGACTCTCTTGTGACTTCTGGGATATTCAGCGGGATCCCAGGCCTCCATGACTACGTAGATGCCAGTAAAACTTCCTCTCCTCGTAGCAACAGTCAAAAATGTCTCTGTACCTTGTGAAAGGGGACCCGTGAGGCAAAAACTTCCCCTGTTGGCAAACATGGGCCTATAGTCACGGATATGCCTCCTCATTACTGAGTTCAATGAGAAGAGGTAGTAGAAGGTCTAAGAAGCCACAAAACATTGACGTAGTGGCAAATATCACGGCATTCTGATAAATACGAAACCCGTCCTGTGACATCAAATACATCTGTGCTTTCTACTGGGGACAAAGTAACACACTGCAAAGACTACTATAGTTTGCCATTTGTATTCCTGATCAAGGAAAATGCTCACTGACAGCCAGAGGGCAGTGAAAGTAAAAATATAATTCCACACACCTCCTCCCCAGCGAATCAAGGTTCATGGACTCTCTGACTTCTATTGACAGAGTTCTTGTGTGGAGATCTATGAACCTCATGTTAGGAAACTCTCCTTTAGTTAGACATATCAGGAGGAGATGAGGCTCAGTCAGCTACTAGGTAATCAATTTTAACAGACCACAGAGGATCATTTAAATTTAATGTACTATTTTACAACCAACAAAATGTTGGCTCAGGAAGGGTAAGCAATTTCCTCAAGGTCATGTAATTGTTTAGCATAAAGGTGGAGACTAGGGCTGCCTTGTTTTGAGCTAAACCAGCATGCCCTAGTAACCAAGGAGGACTGCTTGTACTCCTTTGTTTTTGTCACCCACAATGCTGACCTCCAAGACTGCAAGTGATCAGATTCCAAATTCTTACTTTAAAAAGGGACTAGATCCCCGACCTCTGAACCTTAATTGATTGTGGCCCTTTGAAGACTTTCACAAACGGGAGACTGAAGACTAAATCTGAGGACTGGAAACAAAGCATTAAGGTAAGAAATGGTGAGGGAAAGTGGAGGGAGAGGGGAGATCAGCTTTGACAGCTTCACTAAAGACCCGGAGGAAGGCAAAGACAGCAAGCTGGAGCTATCCTCACATATTATCATGAAGTTGGAAGAGCTAGAAGCATCAGGGAAGGGATAGATAATAAAAATTCACACAGGGAGGCTATGAGCAATGGCAGGAGGTAAATGAAATTATGCGTTGAAAGGCAGCTTACAGCCTGACTGTGTCACCAAAAATAGAGGATGTTAGCCAAGTCACCAATATTGAATGGTAGCTTGCCATCCTGGGCATTCAAAGGGTGGTCTGTGGATCAGCAGCATTAGAAATGCCTGGAAGCTTGTTAGAAAAGAAGACTGCCAAGCCCCAACTCAGACCTCAAAGTCAGACTTCACATTTTAACTAGATAGCTAGATGATGCACTTTAAAGTGTGAGAAGCACTATTTGAGAAGATGTGATATACAAGAAGCCGGAAAATTCCCAAGAAGTATGGTTATGCCAGTGATAGAAAATTAAAAGCAAGAAGATTGGTGTAGGCTTGGAAAAGAGAAACTTTTTCGATTTGAGTTTCTGGAAGCATTTTTTCCAATATTCCTATGTCCCTTATTAAAACTATAGGGACGCTAAGTGGCACCAGTCACCAGACTGGTAGTTGCTTTGCATGTTTAGAATACAGTGATGAGAAATTTAATAGGTTTCCAAGATGTTCATATGATTTGCCTAAAGAGTTTGGTTCTCTAAGGAAACTGTTCTTTCTTAAAATTTGTGGAACCAGATGGAATAACAAACTCTTGATGAAAACTAGGAAAGCATGGATTAACATAAAGAAGAAACATGGGTTAATTTTCTAATTGCTCTCCTAAATCTTTTCACTGTCACGTTAGCCATCTGAGGCTCTTACTACTTCTTTCTACACATTTCCTTATATATCCCCCAAACTGATTTTTCTACTGTGTACCCTTGGATGTTCAACAACACCATCAATAGACATGGGGCACCTATCCATCCATCCATCTAACATACATCATCTACTCATCTGTCAACCTGCCAACTGCCGACACTCACCTACCAGGCACTATTAGAATATTGAGATTCTGTTATCAAATAAGACATGGTTCTTCCTCTTAGAGGCTTTTACTTTCTTAAAATAGAAATTCCATAGCAATCCTTGGCTCTTCCATATCCCTCCCTCATTCCTAATAACTCTTGCTTGAATCTGGCAATCCTGTTAACTCCAGCCCTAAAACAATGCCTAATTTTGACCTCTCCAATTTCCATGGCCTTCTTTTTTCTTTATCTTCTTTTACATCATGATCAAACTCTCCTTGGAATATTATCTTTCCTTCTTTTATCTAGTATCTCCAGCAAACACTCAGTCCTCCCTCCATAGTTCATTTCTAAGGCATCTATCTCAGCACATAATTCTCCTAATGGGAGAACATCACTGGCACTTTGCTTTCTATATGCTAAAGCCCACACCCCTGTTATAGCACTCAAGTTATCTTTCCTATAACCGCACTTCATATTTCCAGACATATTCTATGCCATTAACAACTCCCCTTCCCTAAAGATATTCCCAACATTCTAGCCATATTGGAAATTCCATCATTCCTGGAAGGTGTCAAATCGCACCATCTCTCCATGCCTTTCATTGTGCTGTGTTTTACACCTGGAAAGCAACTCCTACCTACTTGGTTTTGTAACAACAATCCCTGAAAAGTTGACTCTTTGAGGAACTGAGTTGGGGAAAAACAGTAGTGTTAGAGAAAGTTCCACAGAAAAGCAACAGCGTGTTTATTTTTAACTGTGAGGAAAAAAATGGGAGTCCCATGGTGGGCTCAGTCATAAACAAAGACATCCTTCTTTTCCATATGCTCATTGGGTTTTGAACTTGATTTTATTGTGACATTTTCCAAGTTAAAGTTAGAGGTTAACATGCTCATGTTTGCAAGTCAATTGTGAAATACTTGAGGGCCAGAGCTACTTATGATCACAGCTGCACCCCAGTGGTGACATGGATGAATGATAAGAGTTCGCTACATGAAATCATCACAGACCAACTTCTAAGAGATGTCTGCAAACACACTCTCCTTCTTGGTACTGACTGCTTTGCATAATCTCCTCCCTTTGAGAAAATTGTTTCTAAATAAGAGATTATGCAATGTTCAGGAGATACAATTATTGCAATTACATTGTACAAATTATTATTTCTATATTGCTAGCAGACTGTCTCTATGGCCTTCTTGGATGGGACGTTATGATGAAGTAGGCAGTTCTGCTAGGAAGGCCTACATAAGCAGTTGGGGGTGGCCTCTCAGGTCCAACAGCCAGTGAGGAACAGAGACATTCAACCCATCAAAAGTCAAGGAAGTGAAAAAAAAAAAAAAGTCAAGGAAGTGGACCTGCCAATAACCGCTAAGTGGGTCAGGAAGTGCCTCCTTCCCCACTCGAACTTCCAAATAAGACCTCAGGCATCAGCCAAGTTCTGGAGTGCGGCCTACTGAGAACTCTAGGGCAAAGGAACAACCTTAGCCACATCCAAAGTGCTGACCCACAGAAACTGCAAGAAAATAAATGGGTGTTGTCTTAAGCCATAATGTCTTGGGACCATCCATTATGGCAGCACGGGTAACCGACACAATGAGAATGCCACTCTGAGTGGGCTGATAAATAATCATAACTCAAGGATAGTTACGGGGGATTGTGGGTGCTGGGTTAAACAGGAGTATGAAAAAAGAGTCTTTGAAAGGACAGATACAGGGTGCCTGGGTGGCTCAGTTGGTTGGGTGACTGCCTTCGGCTCAGGTCATGATCCTGGAGTCCCGGGATCGAGTCCCACATCGGGCTCCCCGCTCCACGGGGAGTCCGCTTCTCACTCTGACCTTCTCCCTTCTCATGCTCTCTCTCACTCTCTCTCTTTCCTAATAAATAAATAAATAAAATCTTTAAAAAAAAAAAAAAAGGACAGATACAGTTAAGGAGTCCCGATGCTGGATCTTTACACACTATGCATCTGCGCTGTAAAGAATTATCCCTCGGAACAAAGGTTAAGATACGTCAAAGAGCAGATGGCCACTTAGCAACACTGCCTCCTTCTTCTCACGGTGGCAAGCATTTGTAATGTGAGGAACCCGGTGCCGACAAGGTCAGGTCAGGGAGGCTCGACAGTCACATCAGAAGTGAAAGAAGTCACCAGAAGATTGGCTATTAAGAGGGAGATAAAGAGTTCTGCCAGCTACTTCCTCCTGGAGGTTCTGTGCTCTCTGATCTACAGCGCAGAGCTTTTGTACACAGTATGCTTATTTGGCATCAACTAACTTATGTGTCTGACACACACTGGATGTTTAATAAACATTCGTCAAACGAATAAACAAATAGATGAACAAACTGGGGCTCTTTGAAACCAGGGCAACATTTTGTATTTCTTCCTATTTCCTAACACATCACTTGGCATGCAGTAATGGCTCAATATATTCATGGTGATTAATTGGTTGATGGATAACACATAACGTTTTTAAAATGCCAACAGTGATAACATGAGAAAACATTTCGATTTCCTCACTAAGCCAAAAGCATTTCCTAGGCTTGCACATTATACTGGGATGAACATTTGAGACGCCTCATCTAAATACCTTAGGAGAAATTTCGACCATGGCGTCTTAGGACTCTAAGTACATTTTCCTAGTAGACCAAATGAATGTAGCACAAGCATCATGGAGGGGGTGCGTTTCACTTCCAGATGGTTAGCAACTAAACGTTGCATAGGTATTTCACGTATGGTGACTCAATTCCAAGTGGGACTTTGTAAATACATTTTATTGCTATACAGATGATGGTTAAGATGGGAAAAGGGTCATTTTGTTGATTGGAGGAGTATTGAGAAATGCAAAGCCTACTGAACCAACACACCAACAAATAAAAAAAAAAAATCCGCTTTCCAAGGAGGGTGATTTGCTTGTGCTTCACAAAGAAGGAAGTCAAAAAATAAACTGTGACTCAGATCTCTGAGGTTGGGTAAGGGCCAATTAATATTGCAAGCCCTAAGCCCGAAAGATGAACAAGGATCTCTTAGGGTAACAGAAGCAGGGCCAATAAAATAAACAGAAATGGATATTAACAGGGGAAGCAATGAGGCCACATAGCAGGTGACATAGAGTAAACACTTCTAGTGACTTCTCTAGGCGCGGACAGGGGTGGAAAGATGCCACTTCCATGTCATTTTCCAGGAAGTAAAAAATCAGTAACAGCTTTAAGTAAGCACTGTGAAGTATGTGGAGCTATTGTGGTTACTCAACTAGTATTTATTGCTCAGGAGATGCACTGAGGCTGAGTTCACAACTTAACTACACACACACACACACACATGAAGGACATTATTTTCTTCAGGGATCGCTTCACTAATTTTTCTGAACTTCCCCCAAATTTTATCTTGGTTATATGAGAACCTATGAAACTAAGTGTATGTCGCAAATGAAGACAGACCATAGATGAGAAGAAGCATTCTTCCTTGTTTTTTGATCTAATTCTTTTTGACTGATCCTCCTGGGAATCTCAGGAGGAGCATTTACAGCTTCACGTGTTGCGAAAGATGAAGAATTTAACAAGCTCCCCATGCAGGTAATTCCCTTCCTGTATGTACGCTGATGTACGCACAAGACAACAAGATTACTTTAAAGCATAAGAAATCCTTCTGCTTTAGGGGAGAATCAGACTGTTTTCCCCATATAATTTCTTCTAGAAACTGAAAACTTTTTCTGTTGTCGCCCACCGACAATCTCACTTGGAAACCCAAGATGCTTCACATGCGCACAATTTCCACAATGCCGTCAAAGGCACTTCTCATGCACATTTGACCACCAGATGGCCGCGGCTCGTGCGAGAACAAGATTTAGAGACAGTGTTATGAAGGTTGGCACTGGAGGGCAAAGGGAAGAGGATGCAGAGGGAGAAGAGCGGTGAGGGGTACTGACATTAGGATTCCTCGCAAGTCCTTTAGAAATGGACTTCTCTGCAGTCAGCAGTTTATGCAGTCCTCTACTCGGCTGCGAACACCGCGCTCGCCCCCAGGGGGCTCGTAGTGAATGAAGAGGCAAACCTGCGCGTGTATTAAGAATGATACACCACGCAAGGATCTCATTAAGGGCTCCTGTCACTCTGGCGGCAATCAAACATGAAGACCGAAGGTGCCTAAAATTAAAATTCAGGGCAGATGACAGCTAACGTGAGACCTAGCTCTTGCTTTTGGGAGACTGACACAAACTCCGCTTTGATGAGCCAGTCCCACAGAGGGAATGGGACTGGCTGAGAAGCCTGCAGGAGGCTTATGCGCTTGTGGGAATTGTGAAACAGTGCTGCACCTATAAGGAGGTACTGTGAAGGCCTGGGAACTTTAAGTCGCCTCACTGTAGCACTCTCAGATGGAGAAAAATTTATTACAAGATGTTTCGGGAAATAAAAAGAGAGGTTTTCTCTTGAATAGATGAAAAACCCTTACAACTCATTCATACGAACATAAAAGATCCCATTTAAAAATTGGTAAAAGATTTGAATAGACATTTCTCCAGAGAAGATGGGCAAATGGACATGAAGCATAGAGGAAGATGCTCGATATCAAGAATCATCAAGAAAATACAAATCGAAACAGCAATTAGCTAGCACTTCACATCCACGAGGATGTCTGTATTTGAAAACAGAGACAATTACAAGTATCGGTGAGGAAACAGAAACAGAAAACAATTGGTAGTTTCCCTAAAAGTTAAACGGACTTAACATATGATCCAGTAACTCCGTCCCTGGTAATCCACCAAGAGAAATGAAATCAAATGTTCACAGACAAAGACTTGTACATGAACGTTCAAACACTGAAAGCAACCCAAATGTCCATCACCCAGCAGACAAACAAAATGTGAAATATCCATACGATGGAATGGTATTCAGCCACAAAAAGGAAGGGAATACTGACAGTGGTACCAATATGGACGAAATGTAAAAACACTGCGCAAAGTGAACGAAGCCAGGCACAATGGGTCACGCGGTATGGATTCCATTTATAGGGCATGTCCAGAAAAAGCAAACTCACACAGACAAAAAGCAGAATAGTAGATGTCCTGAGGTTGATGGTGAGAACGGGGAGTAACTGCAAATGGGCACAAAATTATTTTGGGAGTGGTAAAAATGTGCTAAAATTAGCCTGTCGTAACAGCTGTGCAACTGCTACTTTGCTAAAAGGCGTTGAGTTGTACACTCAAAATAAGTCAATGTTATGGGATGTAAGTTACATTTAAATAATGGAAAACAAAGACATCTCTTATGGCTGCATATATCCAGTCAGGTATTGTTCAGCAACCTGTTTTCCCATTCAACATTCTATTTGAGATATGTCAACGTTGGTATGTTGCAACTTGTAAACTCTGCCAGATGCTTTGACTCTGCTGTATTGAATCCATTATCACCATTTCTATATGATGGTTTCCATTTCCCCAAAGCATTAATTAATGTACTTAAAAGTGTCTACTACATTTGATACCTTGGTGAAGGCAGTTCATCAGGGAAATTAGAGCAGGCCAGGCTCTAGTGGGTTCAGTAACATAGAGCGGTGCGAAGGAGGAGACAGCAGAGTGATATTTTCAAAGATTTTACGTACAGGGAGAAAGTGAAGTTATAGGCACAAAGCAGGGTGTAAGGGCAAAGTGGTTTCGTTTTATTATATCTTTAATTTTATAATGTACTCACTTCTCCATATTTAGATACTGATCTGAGGGGCGCCTGAGTGGGTCAGGGGGTTAAACGTCCAACTCCTGATTTCGTCAGGTCATGAACTCAGGGTTGTGAGATCGAGCCCAGTGTCAGGCTCTGCTTACACTTGGCACAGAGCCTGCTTAAGATTCTCTCTCTCACTCCCTCTCCCTTGAGAACTCCCCAACCCCTCTCTTAAAAATCAATAACTCAGGGGCACCTGGGTGGCTCGGGTGGTTAACCATCTGCCTTCAGCTCTGGCCATGATCCCAGGGTCCTGAGATGGAGCCCTGTGTTCTGCTCCCTGCTCAGCGGAGAGTCTGCTTGTCCCTCTCCCTCTGCTCCTCCCCCAGCTACTGCTCTCTCTCTTGCTTTCAAATAAATAAAATCTTTTAACAATCAATCAGTCAGTCAATCCGGATTTGAAGTTGCCTGGATCATAGATACTGAATAGTAAGTGAAGAGATGCCAGGATAGAGGAAATCAGGTTCCAAATATGGAGGCGGGGTTTGCGTCATGGGATTGAGAATCATGTGGGCCTGATGCACAGGGATTTCCTCTCTATTACAATGACGAGCCCAAAGTGGGTGAGCAACGATAAGGGTGCATCTAGGTGTATAGGGATGTGGGTTGGTGGGTGAGCAAGAAAGGGAAAGATCGTAGGGAGGTCACGGACACCAAAACTTTCACAATTATGTTTAACTGTATGGTTAAAGACACTGTACCTTTAATAAAATGCAAGCAGCCCTGGGAAGCACATTACACTGGAATCTCAGTAATTTAGATGCTAATACGGCTGGCTCTACTACATGCATTCCCTACTGAAGGTTCTTTTTCCTTTCTGTATTTTTAAATACATTCCTTTTTAAAATTTCTGCTTTTAAAAGGCATACCACACGATTTAAGAAACACTCACATTGTGAAATTATTGCCACAATCATGTTAATTAACACATAAATAACCTCACATAGTTACCATTTTGTGTGTATGGGGGAAGGTTGATAAGAACAAATGAGAACTTGTCTTTGTGAATTTCAAATATATAATACAGTATCATTAACTACAATGACAGTGCTTATATTAGATACCCAGAACTTACTCATCTCAAAACTGAAAGTTTCTAACGTTTCCCCAACATTTCCCCATTTCTAACCCAAACTCTGGCAACCACCATTTTACTCTATTTTGAGAGTTTGACTTTTTCAGATTCCACATATATTGAGATCATAAACTATTTGTGGTTCTCTGTCTTGCTTATTAAATTTAAAATAATGACCTCCAAGTTTATCCAAGTTGCCATAAATGGCAAGATTTCCTTTTTTTATTAGGGCTGAATAATATTCCATCGTATACATATACCACTTCTTCATTCATGAGTCCCTCAGTGGACACTTAAGATTGTTTCTATGATCTTGATTATTGTGAATAATGCTCTGATGAACAGGGAAGTACACATATGTCTTGAAGAATCAGATTTAAATTTCCTTTGGCTACATAACCACAAGTGGGATGGCTGTGTCATATGGTAGTCCTAGTTGTAATTTTGGAGGAACCCTTACAGTGTTTCCAATAGTGGTTGTAGCAGTCTGCGTTCCGACCAACCATGCACGAGGATTCCCTTTTGTCCGCATGCTCACCAACAGTTCTCGCTCATCTTTTTAGAATAGTCATTTTGACAAGTGTGCTGATATCTCATTGTAGTTTTGATTTGAATTTCCCTGATGATTAGTGATTTAATGTACCAGTTTGTTATTTGTATGCCTTCTTTGAGAAAATGACTATGCTGGTATTATGCCCATTTTCAGTTAGGTTATTTCGATTTTTTAAAAAAAAGATTTTACTGGGCGCCTGGGTGGCTCAGTTGGTTGAGTGACAGCCTTCGGCTCAGGTCATGATCCTTGAGTTCCGGGATCGAGTCCCACATCGGACTCCCAGCTCCACGGGGAGTCTGCTTCTTCCTCTAACCTTCTCTCCTCTCATGCTCTCTCTCACTTTCTCTGTCTCTTAAATAAATAAATAAATAAATAAATAAATAAATAAATAAATAAATAAATAAATATCTTAAAAAAAATTTTATTTATTTATTTGAGAGAGACAGAGGTAGTGCCAGAGACAGAGAGAGCACAAGCAGGTGGGAGAGGGAGAAGCAGGCTCCCCACTGAGCAGGGAGCCTGATGTGGGGCTGGATCCCAGGACCCTGGGATCATGACCTGAGCTGAAGGCAGATGCTCAACCAACTGAGCCACCCAGGTGCCCCGGGTTATTTCAGTTTTTGATATTGAGCTGTATAATTTGCTTATATGTTTTGAATATTAAACCATTGTCAAATATAAGGTTTACAAGTAATTTTTCCCATTCCAGAGGTTGAAATTTTACTGTTTCCTTTGGCATATAGAAGCTTCAAAGCTTAATGCAGACTTACTTATTTTTGCTTTTGTTGCCTGTGTCTTTGGTGTCATATCCAAAAAATTACTGAGAATACCAATGTCAAAGAATATATTTTCTTTGTGTTATCTACTAGAAATTTTATGGATTCAGGGCTTACATATAAGTATTCAGTCCATATTGAGTTAATTTTCATGTATGGTGAAGGGCCCAATTTCACTCCTCTGCATACACATATCTTTTCCCCACACCATTTATTAAAGACATAATGCTTTCCCTATTGTAAATTCTCATTTATTTATTTATTTGAGAGAGAAGGAGAAGCAGACTCCCTGCTGATCAGGGAGCCTGACATGAGACTCAATCCCACGATCCTGAGATCATGACCTGAGCCGAAGGCAGACACTTAAGTGACTGAGTCACCCAGCCACCCACCCACTGTAAATTCTTGATGCCCTTGTCAAACATTATCTGACCAAATAAACGTGTTCATTTCTGGGCTCACCATTCCATTCCATTGGTTTATGGGTCTGTTTTTATGCTAGGACCATAGGGTTTTGATTATTAGAGCATTATGATACAGTTTCAAATAATTAAGGGTGATGCCTCTACCTTGATTCCTCTTTCTGAAGATTGCTTCGGCTTATTTTGGTGTGTTTCATAATTCCATACAAATTGGAGGACTGATTTTTCTACTTCGATGAAAAAATGCCGTGTGAATTTTGATAGGAATTGCATTGAATTTGTAGATTGCTTTGGGTAGCACGGACATGCAAACAATAGTAACGATTCCAAATGATAAACAGGATCTATATTACTACTTATTTGTGTCTTCTTCAATATCATTAATCAAAGTGTTAACAGTTTTGACTGTACAGATTTTTTACCTCCTTGGATAAATTTTTTCCCAAGGTTTTTTTTTTTTTTATTCCTTTCGATGCTTTTGTAAAGGGCATAGTATACTTAAAGAGTTTTTCAGATGGTTTGTTTTTTTAAAGATTATTTATTTATTTGTGAGAGAGAGAGAGAGAGAGAGAGAGCGCATGCAGAAATAGGCTTCTTGCTAAGCAGGGAGCCCAATGTGGAGCTCAATCCCAGGACCCTGGGACCATGACCCCAGCCGAAGGAAGCTTGCTTAACTGACTGAGCCACCCAGGCGTCCTTCAGATGATTTATTTTTAGTGTATAGAAATGCAACTGATTTTTATGTATTAATTTTTTTCTAAACACATTTATTCTAACAGTTCTTATTGGGGGTGTGTGTATGTGTAGTGCTTTCTATATGTAAGATCCTGTCATCCGCAAACATAGACGAGTTGACTTCTTTTCCAAACTGGACACTATTTATTTCTTGTTCTTGCCTAACTACTATGGCTAGAACATTCAGCACTATGTCGAATAGGAGTAGTGAGACTAGGCATATTTGTCTCATTCCTGATTTAGAGGAAATATTTTAGCTTTTCATCACTGAGTGTGAGGTTAGCTATGGGTTAATCAAATATGGGCTCTGTCATGTTAAAGTACATTCATTCTGTACGTAACTTGTTGAGAGAGCTTTTATCATGAAAGAATGCTGAATTCTATAAATGTTTTAGATCCATCTATTGGGTTGATCATATGATCTTTATTATTACTCTGTTATTGTGGTGTATCATGTTTATTTACTTGTGGATGTTAAACCATCCTTGCATCCACAGATAAATCTTACTTGGTCATGGCGTATAATCTTATCAACGTGCTTAAATGGGGTGTTTTCTTAATTTCAATTACAGGTAAATCACGGTGTATAAAAAAGTAATTTATTTTTGCATGCTACTTTTGCTTCCTGATGTGCAATTGAATTAGATTTGTGATAATTTTCTCAAGGATTTTTGTATGTCTGTAGTTATATTCATCCCTTGTAGTTTTCTTTTCTTTTAAGATTTTATTTATTTATTTGACAGAAAGAGAGAGCACAAGCAGGGGGAGCAGCAGGCAGAGGGAGAGGGAGAAGTAGACTCCTCTCTGAGCAGGGAGCCCAATGTGGAGCTCGATCCTAGGACCTGGAGATCCTGATCTGAGCCCAAGGCAGATGCTTAACCAACTGAGCCACTCAAGCACCCCTCTCGTAGTGTTTATATCTGGCTCTGGTATAAGGGTAGTGTCGGCCTCATGAAATGAATCTGGAAGTGTTCCCTCCTGTTCAATTTTTGGAAAAATTTGAAAAGGATTCAAATTAATTGTTCTTTAAATACTTGGTGGAATCGATCCATAAAGCCATCTGGTCCTGGACTTTTCTTTGTTGAGAAGTTCTGAATTCTTCTGCAGTCTCATTCTCATGATTTCCTATTCAGATTTTTTATTTCTTGATGATTGTCCTGGCAGGCTGTGTGTTTCCATCCACATGTTCTATGTCATCCAGTTCATTGGTATATAAATGTTCATAGTAGTCTCTTTATAATCCTCTATGCCTCTGTAGTTATCAGGTGCAATGGCCCATATTTATTCATTATTTTATTCACTTGAGTTTACTCTCTTGATCTTTTGGCTATTCTAGCTAAAGCTTTCTCAATCTTGTCCATCCTTCCAAAAAACAAAGGCCCAGCTTCGTTGATTCTATTGTCTCTCTAGTCTCTACTATACTTATTTCAACTCTAGATTTTACTATTTCCCTTCCTCTGCAATACCTTTGCCCAGCCCATTCTTCTTTTCCTTCCTCAGTTGGGTTGCCTTACTGAGACATCTTTTTTTTTTCTTAACAAAGGCACTTATTGTTACAAACTTCCCTCTTTGAAGTGCCTTTGCTGCATCCCACAAGTTCTGTCATCTTGTGTTTCCATTTCCATCTATCTCAAGATACACTTACATCTCCCTGTTAATTTCTTCCCTGACTGATCGGCTGTCCATGTGTGTGCATTCCATTTTCCAGACATTTGTGAATTTCCCATGTTCCTTTTGCTACTGATTTCTAGTTTCATACCATTCTGTCTGGGAAAGACAGTAGATACGATTTCAATCTTCCAAAACTGGTCAAGACATGTTCCAAACTCCAACTTCTGATCCATCCTGGAAAATGGTCCCAGCATGCCTGAGAAGAACATGTACCCTGCTGCTGCTGCTGGAAGGAACACACTGCACATGTCTGTTAGGTACCCTGGTCCACAGTATTATTAAAGACCAATATTTCCCCATTAATCAGGTGGCTACTTAATCCATCCACTGGTAAAAGTGGGGCATTAAAGTCCTCTACTATTATTGCATTTTTGTTAAGTTTCTCCCTTGATCTCTGCTCACTTTACGTTAACTGGACTGGGCTAAGACATGCCCAGATACCTGCTAAAACATTATGTCCAGCTCTGTCTTTGAGGATGTTTCCAGATGAGATTACTGTTTCAGTTGGGAGACTGCATAAACAAAAACACTCTAACCATTCTAAGTAGGCATTATCCAATCCCCAGAGGGCTTGAACAGAACAAACAGAGGAATAATGGGAAAACTGGCCGACTGGCTGAGCTGCAACATTCATCTCTCCCTTCTCCTGTTCCAGGAAATTGGTGTTCTGGAAACCCAGGCCTTCAGACTCAGACAGGTTCATACAAAATTGACGCAGTTTGACATGGACTGAAATTATACCACCACTTTCTGGCGTCTCCAGCTTTTAGATAAAAGATCGTGGGACTTCTCAGTCATTGTCATCATCGACGTCTTCTTCTTCTTCTTTTTTTTTTTTTACTTCTCAGTCTTCTTAATTACATGAGTCAATTACTCACAACAAATCTCTTTCTATATTGCTCTATATCTCCCATGGGTTCTGATTTTCTGTAGAATGCTAATATACCTTACTAATATAATGCTTTCTTTAGAAGTATGTTTATTTCAAAAAAAGACAGGGATTAGAAAAGTACACATCATATGCCTCAAGACATCATTCCCAGTGATGATATTTAACTTACTATCTGTATGGAGAGCGTGCTTCCTTACTTTTTCTACAATTTGACCAGTGACCAATGAAAATAATGATGATGATGATGATGCTTGAATATTTACTGTTCTTAACACATAACATGAGTAAGGCATCTAACACTCTTTATTTTTTTTTTAAAGATTTTATTTATTTGACAGAGAGAGAGAAAGATCAGAAGCAGGTAGAGAGGCAGGCAGAGAGGGGGGGAAGCAGGCTCCCCGCTGAGTAGAGAGCCTGATGTGGGTCTCGATCCCAGGACCCTGAGATCATGACCTGAGCCGAAGGCAGAGGCTTTAACCCACTGAACCACCCAGGCACCTTCTAACACTCTTTAAATTCAATGAAATACAAGCTACTATTATGCCCTTTTGACAGATGACTAAAAGAAGACAGAGAACGATTAGGTATCTTGCCCAATGTCAGAGGAGCAGAAAATGAAAGATTCAAAGCCAGGCAGCCTAACTCCAGAGCTTGTATTCATAACCACCAAGATTTCCTCTATCTTAGCATTTTTTTCCACAAATAATAAAAACACTAAATAAGAACACTGTTTATAAGTCACTTTCTTATAAATGCAATTATTTGGAATATAAAAATCAAGAATTGGAAAGGATGTAGGTAATGTAAACGTAAAGACTATTGGAACAGAAGGAGATATAAGCAGCCTTACCACGAAAACTGTCTCTTTTCCTGAGTCCATAAGCATCTTTCTTAGAGACCATTAACTTTTTTTTTTTAAAGATTTTATTTATTTATTTGAGAGAGAGTGAGAGGGAGCATGAGAGGGGAGAAGGTCAGAGGGAGACGCAGACTCCCCGTGGAGCTGGGAGCCCAATGTGGGACTCGATCCCAGGACTCCAGGATCATGACCTGAGCCGAAGGCAGTCGCTTAACCAACTGAGCCACCCAGGCACCCAAGACTATTAACTTTTCATTTCTTTATAATTCTACCAACCCCAAACAAATGCTTTCCTAGTCATTATGAGATTATAGAGTATAAATTAAAAGGGGATCATGTCATAGGATAATTGAGGGAGGAGCTACTATTATGGGACACATTTATTTATTTTAAGATTGTATTTATATACTTGACAGAGAGAGAGAGAGAGAGCGAGAGCGAGAGCAAGCACAAGCTACAGGAGCGGCAGGCAGATGGAGAGGGAGAAGCAGGCTCCCTGTTGAGCAGGGAGCCCCATATGGGGCTCCATCCCAGCATCCTGGGATCATGAAGGCAGACGCTTAACTCACTGAGCCAACGAAGTTCCCCAAAAGGCACATTTAAAGAAGAAACTTATGTCACCATGCAAGGTGGAAATCCTCCAATTTAGGAATTAAAAGAAAGTAAAGAAAAAAAGTAACAAAAAGGCCAGAGAAAACAGAAAATCAGCAAAACCATCATGGAAACACTTAGATTTTGGCTCCAAACTCTCTCTACTTTCCTTGAGTGTATCTCATCATAGAAGCTCAAGAGAGCTTGAAAGGATGTACTGAATACTATTCACGGGGAAATGTTCCTGTTTGAGCAATTGCTAGAGTAAAATTCTGCAGTTTATACTAATAATGTGTTGGTATTAGACCACGTAAATTTTGTCAAGAGTTATACAATTAAATCTCTAGTTGATACATACATTCTTGCCAATGCATGCAAATTGCACCTAGCCCTTCATAGTCCTGTCCCGATAAGTGGCCTTTTGACCCTGTCTGAAAATCACACCTGGGAAATAACTACTAAGAGGACTGCCACCCAATTAGTGTCTTTGAGCATGAATCACCTCAAACTCAGGGCCCTGCCATCAGAGCATGGCCGAAGGGCCAAATTGCGATTGAAATCTAACCTCACGGGGCCCTGAACACCTTGAATAATTTTACCAAGATGCCATAAACTGGTACACAGGATTCCAAGCGCTGTGCCATTTTAATTCAAATTGGGAGCCCCACGAATGAGTTGAGGATCACATTTTTAATTTTTTTTTTTAGAAGTAGGAGGGCCACAAAGAGTGAACAAATTCAAAAAGTCATTATATGTGCTAAAGTATTTGGACAACAATTCAAAGGCGGCCAAAACACATTTGACCAAATCATTCCGCAGCTGCCAATTTTAGTTTTAAAATAGATCATTGCCCTCCCACAGCACCAAGCTATTCCAATCAAGTTTGCTTTCTCCCAAGCCTGTTTTCTTTTCATCTTCCTCCAGAGATCCAGCCAAACTCTCCCCTTGTAGGAAATTCAAAGCTTCCTTGACTTTATTCTTCCTCTGCTCCTTACCATTGAGCTCTAGCTCTAATTCCTCTCCCCAGCATTGCCCTCTGACACTAAAGATTTTGAAACTCATATTTTGACTACTTACTTCAATCATTTCCATAATGGCACTCTGCTCAATGACTGGAAAATAAAGCTATTAAGAAATAGATCTCTCTGAAGACTGCTTTAGTCTACTAAATACTAAGTTAGACAAAAGGACGAAGAAGAGTCAACAACAATAGAAGAAAAATTGCATTGCAACATGACAAGTTTTAACCTAAGTCAGTTCATCATGCCTGCAGATTTGAAGGTATCTCTTTATTTTCCAGTAACAGTGGAGAAAAGTCATTATCTCTAATATTTAATAGCACACTGTCCTATATGTGCAGAGTGTTGTCCTGTGGCAACCAAGGAATTGCGACAATTCAGTCCCCAAGGGGAAAGGGAAAGAGACTGCATGACCTTCTAAACACTTTGTTGCAACTCAGACACAAATGCCTCTTTTCAGAGCTAAAAGGCATTTGGACAGATTATCTTGAACAGGGAATCTGCAAACTGCAGCCTGTGGGCCAAATCCTACAAGCCATCTGTGAGCTAAGACGGTTTTACATTTGTAAATGGTTAAGAAAAAACAAAGTAAGTATGACATTTCATGACAGATGAAATTATCTGAAATCCAAGTTTGAGTATCTGTAAAGTTTTATTGGAATGCAGCCACATTCCCTTATTTAAGGTCTCTGGCTGTTCTCATGCTACAACTGCAGAGATTAATAGCTGCAGTGGAAACCATATATGACCCACAAAGGAAAAATATTGAGAATAAAGCCCAATACAAAAGTCTGGGGACGTCTGGTGTGAAAACCTCTCTCCCAAGTGGTAAGGCAAGGATTGATTTCAACTTGCATTTTTCAGGGTAAGCCCTGTTTGTTTTAGGTCATTCAACATTTCCCATAGGTCCAACTACAGTGATATGTTGAAGCTGGGGGTATGTGGCCCACACAGAGGGAATGCTGGGAGGCTGCTTATCTCTCATGCAAACGAAGACTGCAAGAAAGGGCAGGATTGCATACCATGAAACAGGCATGAAACTAGATGGTGAAGGCAGAAAAGAGAGAATCCAGAGACTGGGAGAAAAGCTCTGATGACCTTGGGTGTCCTTGAAACCTCTTCTGAAGCTGGTGCTAGTACTGTGTGTGTGTGTGTGTGTGTGTGTGTATGTGTGTGTGTGTGTGTATATATATTTTAAATCAGGGTGAAAAACACATATTATAAAATGTTCCCTCTTCAACATCTTAGAGTGCACAATACACTAGCGTTTTGTACAATTATATTGTTGTGAAACATTTCCAGGATCAAGACACTGTTCAGACCCAAAACTTTATCCTTATTAAACAACAATGTTCTGTTCTTACCTCAGACACTGGTAAACACTATTTGACATATCTATCTATCTACGAATGGAATCCTACAGTATCTTTTCTCTTAAGACTGGCTAATTTTACAAACCTAATTTCCTCAAGGCTTTCATGTTGTAGCGTGCCACAGGATTTCCTTCCTTTCAAAGGTTGCATATTGTATCACTATAAGTATTTACCATATTTTGCGTGTCTATCCATCCATCAGTGGACTTTTGGGTTGTTGACACTTCCTGACTCTTGGAAGGGCTGTTGTGATGAACTTGGGTATGAAACTATCTTTGAGACTCTGCTTTCAACTCTTTTGGAAATACACTCAAAAGTGGGATTGCTAGATCATATATTACTTCTACTCTTAATTATTTAAGGAATCAATATACTGTATTCCATACTGTTTGCACTATTTTACAATACTAGCAACAATGTGCAAGGATTTCCTTTATTTTCCACATCCTTGCCAACGATTCTTTTATTTGTTTTCTTGATAATAATCGCCCTAATGAATGTGATAACTACTCGTGGATTTGATTTTCATATTCCTAATTAGTAGGGATATTTGCCATATTTTAATGTGACTGGGCCATTCATATATCATCTGTGGAGAAATGTTAAATCCTTGCCCATTTACCAAATTTACTGACAAAATTTTTTTGTTTGAGTTTTAAATGTTTTCTGCCATTCCTTAGGTCAGCTGTTCACTATGTTATTACTGTCGTTTGATGCACAAAAGATTTAAAGTGGGACATAGTCCAATTTCTCTATTTTTCAAACTGCATTGTCTATGCCTTTTGGTGTCATATCTAAGAAATCATTGCCTAGTCCAATATTATAAAGATAGTCTTCTGGAAATTTATACTTTTTCATCTTTAGTTCAGGTCTTTATTTTTTAATTTTAATATATGGTTTAAGATCAGGTTGAAAGTTCCTTATTTTCTCTGTGGGTATCCAATTTTTCAACACCGTATGTAGAATTTGGTCCTTTCCCCATTGAGTGATCTTGGCACCCTTGTCAAAAATCATTTAGCTCAATACACAAAGGTTTATTACCCTGGGATCATGACCTGAGCTGAAGGAGGACGCTTAATGGATAGAGCCACCCAGGTGCCTCCATTTTTTTCTTTTCTGTTTCACTGGTTTCTAAGTCTATTTTGATACTAATACCATACTGGTTTCATTCCTTTATCTTTATAATAGAATCAGTTTTGAAATCAGGAAGAGTGATTACTACAGCTGTCCACTACTTTTTGAAAAATCTTGACTTCAGGGTTTATTGAGATTACATATGAATTTTGGGCTATTTTTGTTTTTTCATAATCTCTGTGCCCAAATTGGGGTTTGAACTCATGACCCTAAGATCAAGAGTCCCATGTTCTACTGACTGAGCCAACCAGGCGCCTCTGGGATGATATTTTTCCATTTCCCATAGGATTATATTTTTCTATTTCTGCAAAAAAGGCCATGGGAATGGTGATAGGGATTGAGTTAAATCTGTAGATCACTTTGGGTATTATTGATATCTTAATCATATTATGTGTGCTAATTCATGAATATACGTTATCTTTGCATTTATTTGTGTCTTCCTTAATTTCTTTCAGCAATGTTTTGTAGATTACAGTATACATGGCTTCCGCCCACTTGGTTAGGTTCATTCTAAAAATATATTTTTTAAAGCAGTCATAAACAGAGTTATTTTTTTAACTTCCTTATCCAATTGTTCATTAAAAGGATATAAAAACATAACAGATTGTTCTATGTGGATTTTATATCATGCAATTTTAATGAGTATATTTACTAGTTCTAGCTTTATTACTATTTTTTCTTCTTTTACTTTTCTTTTTTTCTGTGTGTAGAATCTTTAGTATTTTCTCAATATGACATCATGTAATCTGAACAGAGACAATTTTATTTCTTTTTTCCAACTGGGAAGTCTTTTATTTCTTTCTCTCGGCCAATTAGTCTGGCCAACATGATGAGGATTAGAAGCACTGAGAGCAGACATGCTTTCTTGCTCCTGTTAATAGAGGAAAACCTTTCAGGCTCTAACCACTGAGAGTAATGTTACATGTGGACTTTTTATATGTAGCCTTTATTATGTTGAAGTCATATAGTTCTTTTTTTTTCTTTAAAGATTTTATTTATTTGACACAGAGATAGAAAGCACAAACAGGCAGAGCGGCTGGCGGAGGGAGAGGGAGATGCACGCCTCTTGCTGAGCAGGGAGCCCAATGTGGGGCTCCATCTCAGGACCTGGGATCATTACTGGAGCCAAAGGCAGATGCTTAACCAACTGAGCCACCCAGGCGCCCTTGAAGTCATACAGTTCTAGTCAAGGCTCATTGAGTGTTTCTATCATGAAAGGGTGTTGAATACTGTCATATGCTTTTTCCTCAATTGACATGATCATGTCGATTTTCCCTTCATTCTCCGAATGTGCTGTATTATACATATTACTTGAATTCCATATGTTAAAGCATCCTTGCATTCTAAGAAAAAATATCACTAATTCATTAGATATAAAGATATTAAGGGGCTATTGAATTTATGATGCTAGTATTCTGTTGGAAGATTTGGGGATCAATATTTATCAAGGATATTTGTCTGTATTTTTCTTTTCATCTGTCTGGATTCTGTATCAGGTTAATGCCATCCTCACATAAAGAGATTGTAAGTGCTACCTCATGTTCAATTATTTGGAAGAGTTAAGGAGGATCGATATTACTTCTTCTTTAAGTGTTTAGTATCACCCTCCAATGAAGTCAACCAGTCCTTGACTTTTCGTTAAAAGGTTTTCGAATACTGATCCAATCTCCTTATTGGCAACTATCCTGTTCAGATTTTTTGATTACTTCATGAATCAGTATCGGTAAGGTTGTCTGTTTCTAAGAATTTCCCCGTTTCCTCTGTTATTCAATTTGTTGGCATACATTTGTTTAAAGTATACTCTAAATATTCCTTTTCATTTCTGAGTTTAGATACTGAAGGCTTCGCTCCTCTTTCTTTCTTTCTTTCTTTCTTTCTTTCTTTCTTTCTTTCTTTCTTTCTTTCTTTCTTTCTTTCTTTTTTTTTAAGATTTTATTCATCTACTTGACAGAGAGAGACAGTGAGAGAAAAGCACAAGCAGGAGGAGTGGGAGAGGGAGAAACAGGCTTCCAGCCTAGAAAGGAGCCCAATGCGGGGCTCAATCACACGACCTTGAGATCGTGACCTGAGCCGAAAGCAGACGCTTAACAACTGAGCCACCCAGGCCCCCCTTCTCTTTTCCTTAAACAAGATAATAGCTTGCCAATGATTTTGATCTTTTAAAAAAATCACAACTTTGGTTTTATTGAATTTTGTTTCTTGCTTCACAATTTTCCATTTCATTAATTTGTGCACTCATCTTTATTACTGCACTTATCTTTATTATTTCCTTCCTTTGGCTAGCGTTGGGATTAATTTGTTCACGTTTTTCTAGCTTGAGGTGTAAGGTTGCTTGTAGATTTCAGAAGATTTTCTTTTGTACATATTGAAGCTACTAACTTCCCTCTTAGGTCTGAATTCAGCGCATCTCCCAAATTTTAATATGTTGAGTTTTCATATTCATTTCTCACAAGGTAGTTTATAATTTCCCTTGATACATTTTCTTTGACCAATTGGTAGGTGAAGTGCATCGTTAAATTTTTACATATTCATTAGTCTCCCACTTTTCCTTCTTCTGTTGACTTCTAGTTCCATTGCAGTGTAATCCAAAAAGAGATTTTAAAGTGTGAAATTATTCAAAATCTGCTGAGACTTCTCTTAGGACCTAATGTATATCTATCTTGGATGATGTTGGAAAGGTTCCTTAAGAAGAACGTATATTGTGTTGTTATCTGGTAGAGTATTCTGTATATGACTTCTAGGTGCAATTAATCTATTTCCTGATTTATCTTCTTTCTCTTCTATCCACAGTTGAAGTAGGCTATTGGAAGTCTCTGACTGTCACTGTGTTGCTATATATTTCTTGAATTCTGTCAGTATTTGCTTTGCATATTTAGGAGCTTAGTATGTTTGTTGTATGAATATTTATAATGATTATGTCTTCTTGGTGAATTGTCATTTTATCATAAGAGAACATCCTCCTTTGTCTCTTGAAATAGTTTTTGATTTAAAAACAATATTGGGGACACCTGGGTGGCTCAGTCAGTTAAGTGTCTGCCTTGAGCTCAGGTCATGATTCCAGGATCCTGGGATCGAACCCCCGGTTAGGCTCCCCACTCAGTGGGGAGCCTCCTTCTCCCTCTGCCCCTCTCACTGCTTCTGCTCTCTCTCTCTCTCCCTCTCAAATAAATAAATAAATAAATAAAATCTAAAAGAAATAAAACAATAAATAAATAAATAAAATCGATTTTGTCTGACATTAGCATAGCCACTCCTTAGCTCTTCTGGTTACCATTTAAATGTAATTTCCCCTCATACTTTCCATTAATTGTTATGAAATCGAAAGTGAGTTTCTCATACATAGTATATAGTCAGTCTCTGTTTCTATAATACCTTTTTTTTTTTTAAGATTTATTTATTTATTTATTAGAGACAGAGACTGAGAATGAGAGGGGAGAAGGTCAGAGGGAGAAGCAGACTTCCCGCAGAGCCGGGAGTCCGATATGGGACTCGATCCCGGGACTCCGGGATCATGACCTGAGCCAAAGGCAGTTGCTTAACCAACTGAGCCACCCAGGCGCCCTCTATAATACCTTCTTATTCTGTGTTTTGACTGGGGAGTTTAGCCTATTTGTACTTCAAATAGTTACGGATACAGAAGGACATACTATTGCTACTTAAATTGTATCTTTATGGTCAACCTTCCCTCTATTACCACCTTCCTTTGTGTTTCATTGATTTTTTGTATTGACATGCTATCATTCCCTTCTCATTCCATTTTTCTTCTCTTTTATAGATAATTTCTTTGTGACTATCATTAAAATTACATAAAACACTGTAATATCATACCATTCTATTTCAAACAGATAAAAACTTAATTTCAATTGCATACAAAAACCGCTCAGAGTTCTACCCTCCCCAGCACATTATGTTACTGATGTCACAAATCACATCTTTAAATATCGTATACTTATTTTCATGATTTACGTTATTTTCCAATGTTTTTATCACTTAAATTCTATATAGGAATTAAAACTGAATTGATGAAGATGCTATTAATAGAAGAAACTATTTATGTCAATATACTTAGTTTTATTGGAGAACTTTATAATTTCATTTGATTTTCCATTAAGGTATAGCATCCTCTCCTTTCACCTTAAAGTTAGATTCCTTTGACCATTTCTTAAAGAATTTTTCTTAGAATGTCTTAATTTCTTCATTTATGAAGGGCAGTTTTCCTGGATATATTATTCTTGGTTGAAAATTATTTTTTATTTCAGCAATTTAAATATATCACTTCACTTGTTGTAGTCTACAATTTTTTTGCAGAGAAATCCACTCATACCCTTATATAAATTCACTTGTATGTGATGGGTTGTTTTTTCTCTTGCTTTCAAAGATTTTCTCTTTGCTTCAACTTTCACAGTTTGATTATCATCTGACTGACTGTGTCTTTTTGGATTTATCCTGAATTATGCTATTTGAGTTTAGTTTCTTCAATTACTGTGTATATATTTCTTTCCTCAAATTTGGAAAGTTTCCACAGTTACTTGCTCAAATAATGTTTATGCGCAGTTCTGACCCTCTTCTCTTCTTGGCCTTCCCTAAATGCATATAATGTTGATTCATGTCCCATGGTCTCTAAGGCTCTCTTCATTTTTCTTTCCAGTACTTTTCTTTCTGCTCCTTTGACTCCAGCATTTCAAATGACCTGTCTTCAATTTCACGCATTTTTTTCTACCTTATTGAGTCTGCTGTAAACTCCTCTAAGCGTACCTTTCATTTCAACACCAGCACTTTTATTTGGGGTATTTTATAGTTTATATCTCCTTATTGAAATTCTCATTTTGTTCATGCATTGTTTTCCTTATTTTGTTTAGTTGCTAACTCTGTTCTCATTTAGCTCATTGAGCATTTTCATGACTGGTCTCTTGATATGTGAAACAAAGCTATGCACATGGATGTGTATCATATTAGAGTCCGTTGCAAGCATTTAATTTTGTTACTTTGCTTGGCCCATGTTTGCTTCTTGGTATGCCACAATTTTTTATTGTTGTTGAGACGTGGGCATTTGAGTGAAAAAAAAAAAAATCTCTTCCAGCCTTTATATGCTGGTGTTATTTAGAGAAATACTTCACTGATCGGCCCAGATAGAGATCCTAGGACGTTTCAAACATTTTCTGAGGATATTTCCTCTCTGGATTTGTGCATATGATTTTAGTCATTTTACATTCAGTCGGCAGCTTATTTCTACTTCCTCGCAGAAGCCCGTGGTCTCTTGTTCCTCCTGACGCCAGCCACTGGGACTGCAGCTCTAATAAGATGCCATAGTAAGAGCATCTGGTGTCAGCTGCTTCCAAACAACACGTTCAGTCTAAGCAGCACTCCACGACCGGGAAGACAGATTACAGTCCCCGAGGGAGCCCCCAAACTAGTTAGAACACTGGGTGCATGATATGCTCTATTGTTTGTGTCCTGAACATTAATCTTTGGCGTAGGAGGTATCTTCCTGGTTGTACCATGGCAGGTCACACAGGGGGAGGAACATGGCCAAGGATGCAAAACCACAAGAATTTAACAAACCCGGTCACTGGAATTCTTTCTTTGTTTTACATTGGTTAGGGTACTATTACTTATTAATTGGTCTCTAGAACCCTTACAAAGATATGTTGCTCCATACAGAAACACAGTGTCTATGTGGGAGAGTGAAGTTATAAAGCTTCGTGGACTGTTACCTTGCTTATATCCTGCCACTGTGAGTATTTCTTACATCCAGACTATTTTAGGACACTTGTGTAGTTATAGAAGACTTCAGAGTTCCCATTCATCTGGCACTCAGTTTTGACTAATGTGAACATCTCACATTAGCATGGTAAATTTGTCTCAAGCAGTGAACCAATACTGATACATTATTAGTAATTAAAGTTCATATTTCATTCAGATTCCCTTAGGTTTTACACCAAATGTTATTGATCTGTTCTAGAACGTCATCCAGAATATTATATCACATTTAGTACTCCTACCTTCTTAGGCTCCTCTAGGCTATGAGCGTTTTACCACTACACTTGACTGATATAAACCAAAAAACTCGTTTCATAGTTAATGCCAAATTTGTTAAGAATTTTCTGTTGCTTGGAACTCAGTAGATTACTAAACGATACTGTTTTCTAGTTCAAACACACTATTTTATAATGATAAAAGTGAGGCCAGGCCCACAATGTCCAAATGATTACCCACTATTACACAACTAGTACTGAGAAGAGCTGGGATCTTAGCTCGAGAGTTTTTAGTTCTTACCACCCAATTTCTGTCCTTTGCAGTGTAATTATACTACCCCGGAAATTCGCCTTCATTACATCTTGAATTTTGAATAGCCAATAAACAAGCACAATAAGAGATGAATTAGTGACAAGGATGTGATGATTTTTCAAGTTCTCAAGGTTTTATTAGGAAATATATGCTTTATCGATGTGTTCAAATTCTGTTAGCGAAATTCTGTTAGTGAAATTCCTAAAGCAGAAAGTTAACAGGTAATTACGTTATTTTTTCTAACAATTTACTGAACATATTGCTTCAGAAATAGTTCTATTCATGTATCCATTACTTCTTCTACCCGTCTATTCATATCCACATACACCTAAACATTTTTATAGCAAATATTTATTAATCATCTACTATTGCCCAGAAAATATTCTGGGCAGTGAAAACCAACCCTGATTAATTTCCTGTAGAGGAACAGTCATGAGTTTCCTGGAATTTTTGGACTGCAATTAAATGGTATCAATATAATGAAATTAATAAATCTATTTAACTTTTTGTAAGATCTAAGTAGAAATGTAGGCTTAATAATGTGGAAAACTGAATTTTAATTGCTGAACTAAAAAATAAGAACTAGCTGAGGAGACAAGAGAAGGAGTGAGCTCGGAGAAAAGAAGGGGGTGGTATCACAGAAGCCAGGAGAATAACTTAGAACAGAACATCACCAGAAATGAATCGGGGACTTTTATTTGGGAGCTTTATAAAATTCCTCCATAAAACGAGCAGTATTACTTCAAAACACTATGGACAATTAACTTTTTTCAAAGTACAATGGGGCTGTTTCTCTGTAGACCACGGGTGACAACAAGTTGCTATGTAATTTTCCCATCCCTAATAATTATTTGCACTTGCATTTGGCATCCCATTGTGACTGGGTTTTATGTCGCTATTGTTGCTCCCCCTTCAGCCCCTCCCACAAAGGTCCTGGGTGGTGGCGGGAGCAGCTGCATTCTCTGTGATCAGTAGACTCCTCTCCCCCCCCATCCTTATCACAAGGGAGGGGGGAGTCATGATACTCTCACAGTGAAGGTTTTACTTCTCCTTTGAATTTTGATGACGGTAACCCTACAACACTCTTTAGAGGGAGATAATGGTTGTCAGAGCTGTGCGACGAGTTCCTGCTGACAGCAGATGCACCACAGAAGTTGGCCTTGCTCACAGTACAGCCTCAGAAAAGACACTTTACCGACGTCTATGCTGATTTCCGCCGTACATAAAATAAATGGCAACTTCCTATCTCATGGGAGGGTTTTATAAACTTATCAGACAGTGAAGTAGAAATACAAGAATGGGGTCAAATGCAAGATATTCTAGAGTAAGTTGTGGAAAACAATTACATCCCACAGGACAAAGGTGGCCCGTATTTTCTTTTTGTAAATAAAGTTTTATTGGAATACAGCCACATCCATTTATTTACATATTTCCTATGGCTGCATTCACACGACAGTGGCAGAGGTGCCATGATCGTTGTCAATTGCTTTGAGTTGTGACCGAGACCGCTTTACTTCCAAAGCTTAGAATATTTACTATGTGGCCTCTTACAAAAAAAGTTTGCTGACTTGGCCTACAGAAAAAAAGGCTGAGAGTGGAGGAAGAAAAGCATGTATCTTTTGATGAGAAAATCCATCCATAACAGGGCAAGAGATGACTTTCTGAGAGTCGAGAACTAGAAGCAACCTGTCCTCTTTGCTAGGCCTTTACTGAAAATGCCACACAAAAAAAATTGTAAGGAAAAAATCAAGAGGTGAGATTGGGAGGTGAGGGCTGAAGGCAAATCAGTTTTTAGCATTTATAGTCTTCTACGAAACATGAGTGAACGAACAATCCTGTCATATCCTTTCTGACTCGTCTTCTTTCCCTGTATTGGCCATCAACCTACTGAAAATGATGACAAAGAAGGAAAGGGAAAGCTAGGACCTTTGCCTTTCAATTTTACTACAGTCAATAGCAAGCCAAAAGTAGGGAGTTTGGGTAGAGTGTCCTTACACTGAGAAGTTAAAAGAAAAAATGTTAATTTTGTGTACCATTTCGCCTTTTTGGGTTGGAATGAAATACGTATAAATGTATAAGCTATGAAGTACAAATTGTGTCATTTCACTGATTCTGCACGTGAGTGCAAAGCTCTCATATTTGCATATAAAGCTCACTGTGCACCACAGAAGGATCATCAGTAATATTCATGCTAATAAATTAATACTTTTAATTTTAACTTAATGAGAATGGTGATAAAAGGCAAACAAACAATCATGGAATACTGACAGACCACAAAAGGAAAGGAAACCCTGTAGATTTTTAGTACATTTATCTTGCTCCTTTTTATTTTATTTTTTTTATCTTGCTCCCTGAGGAGGGGGACACTTGTTTTCATCTAGCAATGGGTGCCGACAATTCCGGGGCCGGCCCTGTGCACTGACCAGCACCCCGTAAGGTCAACTAGTCTGCTCAGAGAGTCTCTCTTGGCCATCACAGTCTGAGCTGCTATGGCCAACCTCGAGCCCCTGCAGCGGCTGAGCGACACACTCCATGGAAACTAATGGAGTGACATGCCTCCTCGCGACTCAGGCTCCTCTGTGCGTCCACTGGCAGAAAAAAGGAAGTGCCACTTCTCCTCAGCTTTGCAATGGAAGAGACTGCTCTCCAGAAAATGGCCACAGCTAACAAGGTTTTATTCAGGCTTTGAGCGGCAGGAGAGGACAAGGGCTCGGCAGGGAGCGCGGTTCCCGACCCCCGGGGGACCGCAGCGGGGCACTGTATATCCAGGCCACCTCTCCTCTGCTGCGGGGGTGCAGACAGTCGTGGAAGGACACCTGCCAAAAACATGACACCGTGTCCTCTTAAGTTCAGTCGATTTATTTGGCAAAAGCACCCACACCCGCCAGTTGGCATTTGGCACCGGCCAGAATTTCCTGCCTGTGCCCCGGCCTTAGGCGAGGACATCAAAATCGCTCTCTGCAAGGGTTGGCTCAAGCCCGAAAGAAGGGCTCCAAAGGCCACTCAAAAGAATCAAGAGGTGGTAGCAGCCTCAAGCTAGTATTTCAATTACAGGCTGTGACAGAAACCTGGTCACCCAGGTGCTTCTGCTTTTCACAGTTTGGCTGTCTCTGTGATCCTAAATGGCCTTTGTGACCCACTTTGTGTACATCCCTAGAGGCTGCAAAAAAGGGAAGAAAAATTAAAGAAAAATAAGGAGAAGAAGGAACCAATCTCGATCACCACCTAACTGGCTGTCCACAGCTCTGCTCGCCGTGCGAGTCCCAACCCTTGGTCAGTAAGTGGTCCAAGGCAATTCAGGTAATTACCAAACCTTCAGCTCCATTGGCTTCCTGGACAAAACAAGCCAGGAGAGTTTGAGGGATTCATGCAGGAGAGATGGACACACTATGTAAACCCGCCACCTTTCGAGAACAAATGCACGAGAAGATGGAAACAGACGCTGATAGAGGGGAAGACAGCATCGCAAGGCCCTTTCCGCCATATGCCAAGTTAGAGCCAGAATGATGGAGTCATTTCAAAGCCTTACTTTTCGAAGCCCTTCCAGCAACTTTGCAGACTTACCTTCTAGCTGGGAGCAATAATTATTAACTCAGCAGATAGGTGCTTTGTCAGATTCGAAAGAAAACAAATCTGCTTCAATGAAGGGAATAAACAGCCCCTGATGTTCAGCCAGAGAAGCTTGTGCGTTGACAGGACATAATTACCTTTCATTGCATGTAATGATATTATCACTTTTACTTTGTTCCTCCAATTCCAAAATTATAATATACCTCCCTCGCTTAAATGGATGCTTGGGTTCCTCAGGAACTCATTTAAATCAATGGCATTTGCTTTTGCCATGAGGCAATTATTTGCATTTCGTGGAGAATTCATTGTGTATACTTGGAAGCAATATGTTTAAGAATTTAAGAATTCTTCATCACAAACACCAAAAAACGAGGCAAATGGCCTCTTTTCGAACATAATGCCAATTTGTAACTCTTTCAACGGTTAAAAAGTCACAAAATAATACAGCAACCCAGCTCAAACAAATGTCTTCTATTTCCATCCTTGGCACACCTTTCAGTTTCTACAAAAACACTTTTGTATTTCATTCCCAGAATCAAAGGGGAACAACCTATGTAATCAATCAGATCCTGGGCGCCAGAGTGGCTCAGTGGGTTAAAGCCTCTGCTTTCAGCTCAGGTCGTGATCTCAGGGTCCTGGGATGGAGCCCCGCATCGGGCTCTCTACTCGGCCGAGAGCCTGCTTCCTCCTCTCTCTCTGCCTGCCTCTCTGCCTACTTGTGATCTCTCTCCCTCTGTCAAATAAATAAATAAAATCTTTAAAAAAAAATCACTCAGATCCATTTGTCCTCTGTTGGATGCCCATTAATAATGTCGGATTAATGAAGTTGGAAATGGATATCCATTTCGAATATGAAAATGTTACAGAGGATGGTGGGTGCTACCACAATATTCAATTCCAACTTTACAACTTCCAATTTTTAGAAAAAGAAAAGATTAAAAGAACTCATGAAACAGAACAAGTGAAGGGACTTATCCACCGAATATGAGCCAGACTCTGTTCTGGAATCTTGGGGTAAAAATAAAGGAAAAAAAACACCCCAAGAATAACCCTCTTGGGGACATACTAGGTAAAGTCCGGGGGAACTACTCTAGGGGCTCAAACTTAAGGATGAAGTAAGGATTTGCTATTTCTATTTTCCATGATGACAGACTCCTAACACAGTGACTTGACAATTCTGCTTGCGGTTAACAAAATGGGGAGGTGGGACACACAAACTGCCTGCATTTCCTCAGATGATTCTTTCCTGGAGCTAGAGAAGTCAAAAATACCTTTCACACTGACCACAATACTGACTGGCAGCTGGGAATGGCTAAACTTCTCCCACGATGGGCAATGTCCATCCTGGAGAACAAAGCGGAAGTTTCCACATCTCATTACGAATCTCCACTATTCAGGTTTTGGGAATGAACTCGCTTGCATTCGGAAGACAGTGACTCGGTTTTAATTGCCCACCATGGGAATTGCCGGCAAAGTAACAGAAGAGTGTGTCTTGTCCAATAAGCATACAGAGCTACTTTTTGTAGGCTTACAGGGGGAAGGTAGCCAGAAATCCAATGGGCTGAAAAATAAGAGGAGAAAAAAAGAAGAAGAAGAAGAAGACGGAGAAGAAGAAGAAGAAGAAGAAGGAGGAGGAGGAGGAGGAGGAGAAGAAGAAGGAGGAGGAGAAGGAGGAGGAGAAGGAGAAGGAGAAGGAGAAGAAAGCAAGTCTCTCAAATGTAGAACTTGAAAATAAGGGCATGCATTTTTGCAATGACCCTCCAGCCTCCTTTCTCACCCCCGATTGCTATCCCCAGATTCCAACTGGGCTTGGTTCTTCCTAAACAGTCATCTTGCCAATGAGTGCTCTAATATTAATTTCAACCATGTTTTAATTTTCCTTTCAATCTTCAAAAGCCAAAGTTCCAAATTCACGAAGGGCTTTTTTTTGTATTAACCCTCCCTACCCGCACAGTCCAACCACAGTGGTTTTACTCCATTTAACAAAAAAAAAAAAAAAAAGGGGATATTAGGAACACACAGTGCTTCCTATTCTCTAGGACACATATTATATGTCTCTAAGGAAGTTAAACAGAACTTGCATAGTTGAGAATGACGGCAGTCCTATCACTTCCACCGTACTCTAAGATCATGGAAGGTATGAAACCATCTTACTAATCTTGGTATCGTCAGCATATACTCGTGTTCAGTGTTTGGTGGATGTATGTTGGGTGAGCCAAGGAGTGCTTTTAAAGGAAGCACGTGACCAGACCACCCAGTAGATGGGCCATTTCTAAAGATGCTGAATGGAGAGGGTAAGCCAGGGAAAGGTGGAGGTGAGCAGGTAGGGTTGCATGATCACAGGCGTGGTGACTAAGGCTATGGAATGTAGGGGATTCAGCATGCACTAGACTCCATCACAAAGCCAAAGCAACTGGGACTTTATATTCAGATGATGTGGAAGAAATGCTAATCTGACTATATAGAGGATGTGGCAGTGCCCAGTCCTGGGGAACCTCATCTTTCGCCCCAAAAAGTAGATTCCTCAATGTAGTTCACTATCTCCCCAGTCAGTTGTTGAGGTTTAATGAAATCTTTGGTCTCACAAGAATTTTCTAAACTTGCTTTATCTAAAACAGATCACATTCAGAGCCAAAGGAGGTGCTGTCTGTAATTATGTCAGAACTATACTCATAAACCAGGACGCTCCTGAGCAGGCTGAGATTACACGCCTCTATCTGCACTTCTCTATATGCTACACATATGAATCACCTACATCTATATTCTGTATCCATTTATAACTATATTCATAGCTACATGCATATCTGAATCAAGAGCTCTGCTAATATCTACATTTCTATCTTCAGCTGTAGCTAAGCTTTAGGCATCTCGATCCACAACCACACCGACATCTGTTATTTATTGAGGCTGTTCTTAGAGCAAACATCGCAGAGGGCATCAAACTCTCTATAGGTTTTTCTCCTTCCTTCCATTTCTCTCTTTCTCACCCCTTTCTTAAAAGGACACTCTTTCCTGAGAGTCTTTCCTTCAGTCCAGTTTCTCTCTTCCCGTCCACCTCTCTCACTTCCCCTGCTTACATGGTAATAAAAGGAAACTGACAAACTCTTCCTGTCCATCTCCCATCTTTCGTAAACAATAGTCGCTGTTGCTCACACACATGTGTTTCCCATTTTGCTGACAACAGCAACAAAAGCTGTCCTTTTCTAATGCGGAGTTTGGTGTATTTACACGTGTAAACATTTGGAAAGCCATTTGATGAGTCGGAGTCTCACTTTTCTCATCTGGAAAAGGGATCCATATTTCATCAATTAAATAAGGGAAAATACTGTGGGGCAGCTGCCAGTCCTGTGCAGGAGAACCTGAAACTATTTCTTGGCTCTACCCAAGATCCAGGGTATGCACTGAATGTGTGTTTTCCTCTAAAATCCATTTGTTGAAATCCTAATCCCCAGTATGATGGTATTTGGCGGTGGGGCTATTGGAGATTAGGCCATGAGGGTAGAGCCCACATGTTAAATTAGGGAACTTGTAAGAAGAGACCTAGAGATATGATCCCTCTCTCTGTGTGTCATGTCAGGGTACAGAGAAAAGACAACCATCTCAAGCCAAGAAGAGGGCCCTCACCACGAATCTGGCCTTGCTAGCACACTGATCATTGATTTCTCAGACTCTATAACTGTTGAGAAATAAAATTCTGTGTTTCAGCCACCCACTCTTTCAGAGTTTATTATAAACCCCCAAAAGACTAAGATTACCAGACATCAGGAATTTTTTACAGTTCCTGACATTATTTCAAAGTGCAGCAAACGTTGATAACCAGTAGTCTATTGTCTATATAATGCTATAAAATGTACATTGATATGTGCGTAATGGCATTAAATTTTTTTAACCCTAAGCATTTCCAGCTTTTTATAAAATAGAAGGTATTAGTTCCACTCTAAATAATTGGGGATGGGAAAAGGAGCATGAAATTTGAACACATTTAACCATTGTGGGCTGTGTTCTCAAGGACTCATCAAGATAGAATTAGCTTATTATTGAGCTAGAAGACTCTAACTTTGAACATGGGAAGCCCGGATCTTCCCAGAGCTTCATTAATAACTTGAAAGTAGTTGTACCACCATCAGAACCAATTGTCTGGTTTGGGGTATCATTTGGATCCTACAAGATAAAAAAAGGAGACATCTAACATCTTTCAAAGAGAATATGTAAAAGAGTAAGAAATTAAATGCAAAGGTGCTAATTACTAGCCACAGCTTAATTTTCAAATTGTTCTTTTAACTTCCAAAACTAATGAGTAGAGATGCACTCCACACTGCAAACCAAAGGTTGACAGAAACTTGAGTAATTAGAGCAATGCTCTGTAATGGAGAGTACTCAGTAGATAAGAAAAAACCCCCACCGGGGCGCCTGAGTGGCTCAGTGGGTTAAAGCCTTTGCCTTCGGCTCAGGTCCTGGGCAGGTCCTGGGGTCGAGCCCCACATCGGGCTCTCTGCTCAGTGGGGAGCCTGCGCCCCCCCCCCCGCCCCGCCTCTGCCTACTTGTGATCTCTCTGTCAAATAAATAAATAAAATTAAAAAAAAAAACCCACCAGAATGATTCGCATTTCTAAAACCCACTAGCGATAAAGAACAAACACTTCTGAAATAAGTACTCTTCTTCACATCTGAAAACAATGAGTCTGAGAGAGCTGTAGAAATTTAACTTTTCCAGTAACAAAAATCCTACAAATTTGGCGGCTCTCGAGGTTGAGAGGCCAACTCTTGATTTCTGCTCAGGTCATGATCTCAGGGTCCTGAGAGCGAGGCTGGTGTTCGGCTCTGGGCCCAGCAGGGAGTCTGCTTGAGATTCTCTCCCTCTCACTCCACCCCTCTCCCAGCTGGGGCTCATGAGCACACACGCATGTGCACCCACGTGTACGTGCTCTTTCTAATTCATTAATTAATTAAATCTAAAAAAAGAAAAACATCTTACAGATTGGGAAAAGTGACACTGGTGACATTGGTTTTCTAATGTCACTACTTAGTAATCAGTGCAGGTTTCTCTATGAAGTTGCTGATTTACTCTTACAGGTTTTAATAGCTGGCAGGAGGCCAGCGTAAATGCTACATTCACATGTGGGCTTGCCCTTAAAAATGTCAAAGACAGGGGCACCTGGGTGGCTCAGTTGGTTGGGTGACTGCCTTCGGCTCAGGTCATGATCCTGGAGTCCCGGGACCGAGTCCCACATCGGGCTCCCAGCTCCACAGGGAGTCTGCTTCTCCCTCCGACCTTCTCCCCTCTCATACTCTCTCTCACTGTCTCTATCTCAAATAAATAAGTAAAATCTTTAAAAAAAAAATGTCAAGGATATGAAAAGAACTGCACGTGGCTCGAGCTAGCTGAGATTCTACAACCAACAGTCCCTGGATTATGTTTACATCTACTGATCAACTGGTTTGGAAAGCACAGAAGCCCAAATCCAACGAGGGAAAAGAAAAACCCATTTTCCTTGGAAAAGTCTAAGATATACCTCCATCAATTTATAATCTGAATCTTTTAGAAAGTACATTTCTTTGGCAGAAATTCTTGTTGTTTTGAGTCAAAGCATCTAGGCCACCTCAACTGAGCCAATTACATGAATTCATAATGATGTTTCAAAATAGATAGCACAAGGTAGTATGACAAAATCTCATCTTTACAGCAATATAAAGCACTTGGGTAAACTGAACGAAATGAGCATTTCGGAGTCTAGGGTACAGGCAAAATTGTTGGTCTTTCTTCCAGTCTTTGAGATTTCTGGGAGATTCTACTCCTATGGCCAATTCCAGTGTTGTTCCTACGGTAGCACACCCTTGAGAAAGCCTTAGAGAGCCAGAGGACCACTGCCCACAGGATCCCTGTAGTGGGTCAGGTTCACGGGCAACCTGAAACTTCCCAGAAGGCCAGGCCCTCAAGAATGAATTGTCCTGTGAAGATAGCTGCTCTCCCCTTTGCATGAAATTCAAGAAAGAGGGGAGATTTGGGCCACAAAGACTGGAAATCTGACCATAACCTTTGTATGTTTCTCTTATAGCTTCGCATAATCACTGGGAGCTGCTGGGTTGTGCAAAGATCAAATCCCCAAAAACAATCTTAAGAAAGACTTTTTGTCTTTATAAACATGATCCCCCCGCTCCATCGTGACCTGTCTGCTTATCAGCCCACCCACAGTTAGATTGAGAAGAACAAAGACATGCTGCCTGTAGTCTGAAAAATGCTTCCCTCGGCATCCAGTCTCAACCCAACTGTATTCAGTTAGGATCAACCATGCTTACTGATCTAAAATGTATTTATTTTTATTTTTTTTAAGATTTTACTTATTTATTTGAGAGAGAGAAAGAGAGCACAAGCAGGGGGAGCGGCAGAGGGAGAAGGAGAAGCAGGCTCCCCACTGAGCAGGGAGCCTGATGTAGGGCTCGATCCCAGGGCCATGGGATCGTGACCTGAGCCAAAGTCAGAAGCTTAATGGACTGAGCCACCCAGGAGCCCCTAAAATTTATTTTAAAAACTCTCATACTTAACAATACTGCACATAGGCTGTAAAAGAAATTAGGGTGGACCATTGTTTTTTGATAAGAGCAATAGGAAAACTCATTTCATACAATTGCAAAAAACCTGAGAACTACAGCTACTGATGCCTCCAAATCTCTTTGGTGGTTCCTCCAAAAGGTAAACGTAGAGTTATCTTAGATCCAGTAAGTACACTGCTAGGACATACCCACAAGAATTGTAAGCAGGGACCCATATAGATACTTATGAAGCACTAGTCACAGCAGCATTATCCCTAAGATCCAAAAAGTGCAGCCAACCCACATTCCCACTGACAGACGAAAGGTTAAACAAACAAGCGTTATCCATAAAATGGATCATGTACAATGGAACATTATTGAGCCCTGAAAAGGAACGAAACTGTTATACATTCCATGCCACAGAAGAATCATTGAGGACATTATGCTAAGTGAAACGAGCTATACACAGAAGAACAAATACTTAATGATTTCACTTCTACGAGATATCTACAATGGGCAGATTCAGAGACAGAAAGTAAAACAGAGCTTACCAGAGGGAGGAGGGGGAATGGGAAGTTATTTTTTAATGGGTACAGAGTTTCTGTTGGGCATGATGACACAGTTCTAGAGATGGACAGTTCTAGAGATGGTTAATGGTTGTACAATGTTCTGAACGTACTTAATGTCACAGAACTGTACACCCCAAAATGTTAAAGTGTTAAAAAAAAAACTTACCTTTATGCTATATACGTTTTAACCCATTTTAAAAAAAAAAGCACCACAAAAGTCCAAAATCTTAGCCAGTGGCAGTGAGAGGAACGCATATAATTCTGTTAGCTCATGTTTTTCGTTACGAATAACCCAGTAACATTTCTGTCTTGACCAATTCTGCAAAGCAATGGAAATGGAAATGATACTCCTCCATGGCAAACTTTAGTTCTAGCCTCAGACAGTGGGTACAACTGGCCTCGGTACAACTAAAGAACATTTCCGCTCTTTCCCAGAATGACCTTATTGCCCTGAGAATTATCAGCCTAACATGGCAGATGACCAACTATGAAGTAAGTGTATGTCACAAGACATAGATTAAGCAGCAAATGTCTGAGTCCCAAATGGAAGCACACTAATTCTCTGAGTCAAGGCTGGAAGTAGAGACAAAGAACAGGTAGAAGATTCCATAGTTCAAGCCATCAGTTCTACCTACTTGATGAAGCAGTCTCGGCCATCCCGGTTCGCAGTCATCTCCCATCCATAGGGTGGCACCTGGTTCAAGCCCCAGGTGCCCGAAGGAGGTGGCCAACCAGAAGACTTCGTCCTGTGGCTGGGGAAAAAAAAGAGAGAGAGAAAAAGAAAAGCGTCATTACACCTGACTCCTAGACATTTCTTCTGAGACACATTCCAGAAGGAGCATGGGATTTGCTCCTATCAACTGTGGGCTACATGCTCAGCTGGTTAAATGAATAAATACCAAAAAAAAAAAAAAAAGAATAAATACCATGAATGATTTTATAAGAGGTACCATGCTTATTAGCTTCCCTTACACTATCTTCCTTCCTCCCTCACAGACATTCTGTGAAGTAAGTACATATATTCCATTACACGTATTCCATTTTACACATGAGGAAACAACAAATAGCTCAGAAAGATTAAGTAACATTGTTAAGGACATGTTATCCACCTTGGAGCAAAATTTTTGCACACATTCCATTGCACTACGCTTCCTGACCCCAGACATTAGGAAGTGTGGCAGATAGAGAGATACTGCACGCGATTTTAAGACATATGTGTAAACGCTGTTTCTGTTTTTGTTTTTTTTTTTTTTTGACAGAGAGAGATCACCAGTAGGCAGAGAGGCAGGCAGAGAGAGAGGGGGAAGCCAAGCAGAGAGCCCGACACGGGGCTCGATCCCAGGACCCCGAGACCACGACCTGAGCCGAAGGCAGAGGCCCTAACCCACCTAACCCTGAGCCACCCAGGCGCCCCATAAATGCTGTTTTTGTGGACATGAAGCAAAGAACCGGAAGCCACAATTTCCTGGCCTCCCCTAACCCAACCATAAAATTTCCACTCGTATTAACCACATTCTTGTCAAAGTGAGCTATAACCAGAGACAAACTCTCCATTTAAGTTGCAGAGGAAATCCACACATTCGCTTTTACACTTTCAATTCGAACTTTGAATTTCAATCATTGGCAAAAGGGAAGGAAGGGTAGGCTACGGAGAACTTTCTGGAAGCCGGCCCTCCCACGAGCAAGAAGAAAGGTGAAGTAATTGCACGTGACAAGCAATTGTGACAGGCAGGGCGGCATGGTCACTATGTCCAACTAGAGGCCAAAGCCCAGGTTCTGGAGCACGGCCGAGTCCTGGCCGCTCCTCTCCACCAAGAACCTCCACAACTTCTACCGTCTGCTCAACAACACTGAAAATTGCTTCAGAGCAACATCACAAGAGGAAATACCAAGTGCCGTTTTTGGATCAGCCAACATCCTTCATCATTTGGTCCACCCACACCACGTGAATTTCTGGATGGCCTCAGAGATCTTCCAGGCACTTGCAGATTGCAAACTGGGGTCCAAACGACGTGGGGGGGTGCGGGGAGCAGGGCTCACATTTCCGGGGCCTCGCGCTCAGCATCTGAGTAGAGCATCTGGGAGCGTCTGACAGGGCACCAGGGACCACAGGCACAAGGCGTCCAAAGCTAAGCAGCCCCCCTGCAGCAAGCATCCAAAGACAGGGTGTCAGCTTTTCTGAAAGGAGGCACCTCTGAATCCCCCAGAACATAGGGCAACTCACTCCCATCTCACACCCAACGCACACATCTGATCATAACCCAACATTTCTCCGCAGGTGAAAAAGCCCATGTCCGGGAAGCCTTCTAGATAAGAAGTATCTTGCAACATTTAAACCACCTCTGTTGCTGTTTTTTAAACTTCCTTGCAGGTTTTTCACATCCTTCATGAAGTGTGGTGAGCAAAGTTCACAAATCTAACAGGGCTGGCCGATTTTAAAATCCCAGCACAGGATCCTTTCTCGGCCCTAGACTATTAAAGTAAAAGACAAGGCAACAGTTTCTGTTCTTCTTCTTTGTATAAAAGTCAGCAGGGGCAGTTTCCTCTGGACGTTTTATAAAAAACAGGCTGCTTCCCTACAGCTGGGGAACCCATGAATTTGCCATCCCGTGGAAAAAAAAATAAACGCCAATTTCTCTGAAGTAGCAGAGAACACATCTGGAGAGCTTTCTAAGGTTGGACCAAGAACACAAGCCCTTAGTCGGGTGAACACACCATATCCTGTTAGGAAAAAGGTTTCCAAAAGCAATAGTACAGTAAGAAGTAACACAAGGAATAGTCTAGCGAAAGGCTATTGATGTAGAGAATGCAACTATTTACACTAGATGACTAAATTGGGCCCTGCATCAGAATGTTAATCATTACCAGAGGGGGCTAACTTACTAAAAACAGACTATCTCTTCTGTATTCTTCTCTTTCATTGGCCACAGCCACCAATGTCTAAATCACTAAAAAAAAGACACGGGTTTACTAATGTAATTGACATGTAAAATACGGTATCAGTAGGCCCGAGTTTTATTATAAAGTACATTCTATCCTATACAGTATGTCCTGAAAGCAGAAGACAACAGTTCATGAAGATGTTTCCCAATAAAGACTTTTGTCATAAAACACCCTACGAGGTGCAAATATTAGAGAAGTTTACAATGCTAATTTAGTTACTGCAGTTCAAGGACATCATCTAATATAAAAAAACTGCATAATTAAAATCAGATATGTCTATATGTCCATTATTGTGTTGACATAAAATACATAGGTTGGAAAGGAATTAGCACAACTTAGCAAATTAAAATGCTCAAAAGACAACAACAACAAAATAACACCCTAAATATCTAAACCTAAGAGTCTTCAAAATCAAGGACAAGGGTGATAATTATGGGAGGATTTGGTTCCTGCTTCTATGAGTGGGATTGCTGGAGGTCCCCCCATTATGTAGCCTTATGAGCTGATTGTATGCTCTCCATTTACTGGGGACCTCCTTTCCTGCCTCCACCCTCGTGTCTTCACCAAACCCCCCACCACTCACAAATTCGCCCATCCCAGAACTGCTGGGAGACACAGCCTTTTCCATCAGGAATGCAAAGAGTTAGTGTCTTACAGAGCGTAGACGGGGCCAGTGCTTGTAAAAGTAGAGGTCACTTACCGGTTTGTATCAGAGGCCTCTCTGATATAGATATTCTACCTATGCTGACAACATTCTGTGCACAACTCTTCACGTTTGGAAAAAATACTGACTCTGGGTCCCAGTGTGAGATGCACGCCCTTTAGTTCCCCCAATGTCCCAAAGAGTCCATTCGGAGATCCTGGGCAGTCTTCCCAAGGACTGACACCTTTGGGTATTTCTCCTCTTTGAAGGAGCTCTTACTTTTCTTGTCCAAGTTCCTATTAGCCTCTAAGTTGCTCTTGACCACTTCCATGGAGAACAAAGACTATTCTGTAAGTAGGAACCTGTAGTGCTGCTCAGGAGCCAGCAAGACTGAGAATGGTAAGCAGGCTGGCCCCCACTGAGATCATTTCTAGAATGTTCCCCAGCCTAGGGGTGCCAAATTTGCCAACTGTAAATACAGGACATCAAGTTCAATGTGAATTTCGTATAAAGAACAATTTTTTTTTTTTTTTTGCATCAGAAGAGCTCACATAATATTTGGGGGTTACATATACTAAAAAATGGATTCATCATTTATAGGAAATTCAAATTTGACTAGACATCCTGTGTTTTATCTGAAAACTCAACATTAGCACCTCAAATAACTGAACGCTTGGATTTTCTTCCACAATCAAAGAAGGCAGCTTTTCTACAGAATTCAAATATCATAGCCCAGAATTCTTGAGACTTATCCTCACCTAGTCGTGGGACCAAATACTACTCTCACAGAGTCTATGATGTGCTAAGAAGCACCCTCAGCTCCCTGACTACCCTCAAACCAAAGTACCCCCTCCTAATGTGTCTGTGGGAGTGACAGGGGGATTATAAGCAGTCATGAGCTAGGGGTTGATCTATTTCCCAAATTTAACATGTAAGAATCACCTCACATTGTTTGATAACTACAAAAGATAACTAGACCTTAGAAATTATGATTTAGCAGGTCTGGGTTAGAACTAGGAATCTATGAGTGAGAGAATGAGTGCGTGTGTGTGCTCAAACCAGCAATTCACATAATTCTCTTTTGAACAGGACTGCTAGATTTACCAATCCAAATGAAACAAAGGAAAACAAGAATGCCCATGTCAATTGAATTTCCAATACACAGTGAATAATTTTTAGCGTAAGGATGACCCATGCAATATTGGGAAATACTGTTAAAAAAATTAACATCCAGATTCAACTGGACATCCTATATCTTATATAGGAGCCATCGGGATTTGGGGAACACTAGTCCATGTTTGTGCGACAATCCAACAGCATTAGAATCTACTGGGTTGTTGGCATGACGTGAAACCTGCATTTTATCAAGATCCCCAAGTGATTCCCACATGCATTCAAGTTTTCTAACCACAGCCCAAATCGGTCATTTCCAACGTGAAGCCTTGCAGCAGGTTGGAATCACATGGTGGAACTTGTTAAGTCCAGCTGCCTGGGATGAAGGCCAAGCCACTGTAGTCTGAATATCTGAGGATTAAGCCTGGGCATCGGTATTTCACCCCAAGATGGCCACCCGCCGATCAAAGTCATTCTAGATTTGTATTTGAGCTGGCTGAATCAGAGCAGCATGGCGCAGCGCTCAAGAGCCTCTTCTCCAAGTGTGGCCCCAGGGACAGCAGCTGCGGCACCAAGGCCTCTATCACAAATGCAAATTCATACGCATCATCCCAGGCCGACCAAAACATAAAACGCTGAGGTTACGGGGCTTACCAAGCAACTTCGGTTTAACAAGCCAGCAGGCGAGGCTGGGGCCCACCCAACGTTGCTAACCACTGAGTTAGAATCAAACTCTCTTTAGTCCAAGCTCTGCCATTTCTTTTCCACAATCTTCAATAAGTTCAACCTCTAACCCACTTGGTGCCAGCTACTCCTCTATAAATGCCGGTAAGAGGACCAGGTCCTTGGAACAATATTAAATTAGTTTTGTAAGTCACATCGTACAATATGTGCTAGAAAGTCTCTGCAAAATAAATCTCAACCTAACACCGGAGACAGTAAGGGACTTTGGAGGTGAGGCAAGAAAGGTGTCTCTACTCGTTCTCGAAATAGAAGAAGGGTGAATGGCTCAGCCCTCTATTCTTTTCCCTTCCGGCAAGAGCAGGGTGATAAGGGGCTGAATGGAGCCAGGTTATACCTTCTTCCCAGGTCACAAGTTGAGTTCAGCTGTTCTGAAGGCAGAGGGGAACATCAGAAAACTGGGCCCGGGAACCAGTTACCCCAGCCGTGTGTGTGATCCCAGGCAGAGAGGCGAATTTCCACGGCTCTCAGGGCCCACCTTGAGACCGCCTGCGACCGCAGGTTCCATCACTGCAGCCCGAGATCACGGTCGTGTGAACCACTTTCAAACACTTAGCTCAGCCTTCAAAATAGCGACCTACATTGCCAGGGCTATTTCAGTCATTCCAGAAATTCCCGGCCGCTTGACTGAACTGCTTTGCAACGCTGTGCTTTCTCACATCTATTGTTTGCAACAGATCGAAAACGGCCTGGACAAAAAGGATTTTCAGAGAGGAGACGAAGGGAGAGCAGCCAGGAAGTGGAGGGGTAGAGCTGCGGAACTACAGGCCTCCGCCGGCGGTGGAAGCCACACCCCATTTCCGCCCGTGGACCCGCCTCTAAGCCCCGGACCCAATCCGGGGGCCAATCTGCCCCGGGAGAAGGCGGGCTCTTAGAGACCAAGGGCAGGCTAATACAGTGACCCCGGGGGCTAGAAACACAACTCATGGGGACAGAACAGGATGATCTCTGGGTGAAGGACAGTGAGTGAGGTCTGGTTCCACAGTCCTGATGCAAACACATTCAAATGCTGCCCCTCACGAGCTTTGTGACCCTGCATTCTAAACTCGCCCTACTTAATTTTCACCATCTGTAAGAGACTTAGTCTCTCTCAATGGTTCTCACCTGCAACGGGGCGGGCGGGGGGGGGGGGGTTGCCACCAGGAAGACACAGGTTTTGGAGACCCGTGAGGTGGTCACAAACGGGGCGAGGGGAGACACTTCAGGCACTTAGTGGATACAAGGCACGGATGCTGCCACACATCCCCCGGGACACAAGTCACCCCCAACACAAAGACGAAATGACATCAGTGCCCGTGCTCAGCTCCTAAAGCTGTCCCGAGAAAGAAACAGAAGGATGAATATACAGTTCTGACCACTTTCCTTGATGGAGACTTGGGGCTCAAAATACTTCAGCTGAAAAACAAACGTACAAGACACCTTGAACTTTCTCAAAGTTTTCACTGAAAGCCGAATTCAGATAAGCAGAATCGGTCTTTCCATCACAATGCAAGAGTTCAAAACTGAGGTTTGCCACCGAAACCTTCAAGGCTTTGGGTAAATCATTTGGCCTCTCAGGGTGTTAGTCCTATGTGTAAAAATAAAAACACCAACATCCAGCTCTCCGGGATGTTACACAGATAAATAATATGTGCCAAGCACTAAGGTCCAGTGTTTGACTCACTGAGAACAGTCTCATCAAATGCTGTTGTGTTAGAAGTGGTTATCATCACAATGAAGGTAATTTTAGTATTTGACCTCATAGATTAAACACCACTTCTACATACAGAATTTCTTTTGATGCAAAGTCGGCTTCATCATGGAACAAAATGCCTGCTAAAGCATTCATGGTTTTGTTTTAAAGATGCAGAAATGGACCTCAGGGAGAAGGTATAATTTACCCCATAGCCAATGGAGGGACCATATTGGCCTTGCTGGAGGGAAACAAGGGCAGCCACGGACTTGGACTAGAGACCACAGGTTGTGGCAAGCACTGTGTGTTTCATGGATTGTAGGGATTCTAGGGATGGAAATGGTGGGGAAGAGGGTACAGCTTCCAAAAATTCTCCCCATGCACAGATCCTACTGCTGTGACACACAGCTAGTTAGGAGAATATCCGTAACGAATCCAGGGCCTCCTGCCCTAAATTCCTCTTACTTACACAGCATCATTATGAAGTATGACTTCAACATATGGGCTTATTTAGATGCCTGGTAATATTTTGGATGACTAACCAAAATTAACCTGCATCATTTGAAAACTGGTATTGAGAAATGAATTCTTATATCCATTTCAAATACAGTAAAACCTAAGCCACGTCTATTCAGTTACTCATCCTGGACATACAATGAACTTACAAATCCAACAAAATCCAATTCTTCCCCAGAATTTGATCATCCTTATCTCTTTGGACTCACAGAGATTATTTTCAGAATACCCCAAGGTTATACAGTGCTACAGATGATATTACAAAATGTAAAGCATGTTCTCATTTGTACTGCTCTGAGTAGTGACTGGATTACAGTACCCAAAACTCTACAAGAATCCCTAAGGTCACACAATATACAAGCGGGTGATACACAAAGTGTCTTGTAGGTTGACTGGCCTTTTGGTTTAAGGTAAAGGAATTAGAGAGGGATTGAGAAAAATGAATAAAGAATGCTTTTGAGGGCACCTGGGTGGCTCAGTTGGTGAAGCATCTTGATTTCGGCTCAGAGTCCTGGCATCTGTTCCCAGGTTAGGCTCCTTACTCAGTGAGGAGTTATCTTTTCTTTTTTTTTTTTTTAAAGATTTTATTTATTTATTTGACAGAGAGAGATCATAAGCAGGCAGAGAGGCAGGTAGAGAGAGAGGAGGAGGCAGGCTTCCTGCTGAGTAGAGAGCCCCATGCGGGGCTCGATCCCAGGATCCTGAGATCATGACCTGAGCCGAAGGCAGAGGCTTAACCCACTGAGCCACCCAGGCGCCCCTCAGTGAGGAGTTTTCTTGAGATTCTTTCTCTCCCTCTTCCTCTGCCCCTCGACCCCGCTAGCACGCGCGCTCTCTCTCTCAATCTCTCTATAAAATAAATGAATAAATCTTAAAAAAAATAAAGGAATGTTCTGGATGAATTTAAAAAGCTCCATGATTAGTGCCAGCCTTGTTTCTATAATGACCAACTCGCTGTGCCTCAACTGGATGAGAAGGGTTCCATTGCTACAAAGGTTCGGGTCTCCGTAGATCAGGGAGGAACTGAATGGCCAAGTCTTTTGGCTCCAGTAAATCATGCTATTGAAACAAAGACACGCCTTGAATTAGCTGCATTGTGCTGTCTCAGAACACAACTCTCTGCATTCAATCCAGCTGTAGTCACAGTATGTCAATCTTACTCACGAAGCAACAGCTTTCTATCCAGCTGCCCTTTATTAGACACGTCAAGGGCAAGTGCATGTACAGAAAGCTCGATTGAGAAGAGTAAGAGAAGAGTAATATCAAAGCCATAGACAGAAGTAAAAATCATCCAACCAATTATTTATAAGATTTCACGTCTGTTTTAACAGGAAATAAAAAAAAAATACAATAAAAGGGGAATAGCAGTTAGTTAAAAACTCATTTAAATATTATTGACAGATGGCATAAACGCAAACAGTATATACATTCCAAAGTCATTAGACTCAAACAAAAATGCATTATTAATCAAGAGTTTAACTATGGTATAAGACATCTGGATATAATTTTAATAACCAAATTTAAAAATTTTTCTGATCGCTTTCATTTGTTTCCCATACCAAGAGTCCCTAAACATTGTCCACAGTGCTGGCCATTAATGACAGATGGTTTGCCTTAAATTAAACTTTTCTTTTCTGCAAAGTGCATTTGTATGTATTAGCTGGCTGAATTCTCTAATTCTGTGAGTCGAGAAGGACAATTGTAATTAGCCCTGTACTATACAAATTAAAATAAGAGACTGGACACAGTAGCCAAGGATTCCCAGAAAGGCGATAACAGAGCTTTCCATCGGAATACTCACCCGATCAAGGATGGAGTCGCCTTTGCTAGAAAGCTGTGGAACTACTGGGTTCAGAGGCCTGTCTCCCAGGTAACCACATGATGTCAACTGGGTATGCTAAGCTGGGCGCACACCTATGACGGGGGTCTTCTTCACCCTTACTCTCTATTATACGCAATAGTATCTGGCACATAAGTGATACTCGGTGTGAATTGAATTAATAAAGGAAACCAAGGTACAAGATGCTAGTCACACAGAATCATAGGCATTAAAACTGGGTCTTCCTGCCTTCAGGCATTTAACAGTCTGTGAGAGGAAGAAGGAGAGGTAATGAGATTAATAAATGCTATTAGGCAGGAACCATTCTGAGAACTTTCCTAGGTTATTTCTTTTTAATAAAATCTCATGACAGGTGAAAAAGGGGGGCTGGTCGCTAATGGCTAATCCAACAACGGATACCATTCAGCCATAAACCCAAATGGTACGTGAAGACCGATTGCTATAAGATTTACAATTAAATGAACAAAACTGGTTACAAAAGGAGTGACCACAGCATGATCGACTATGTAAAAGGAAAAGCCTAAGTACACAGGCATAACAAAACTGTATGAAGGAGGGATCCAAAGTCACTGTCCATCAGTTGTGGGATTGAGGTAGTTTTTTGGGGGGGAAGGGGTTTCTGGTGTGATTTTTGTCTTTCCTTATATCCTATAAGAAAAATGTATTACTTTTGTAAATAAATTTTTATTTTAAACAGTAGAAGCAGATAGGATTCCATATGGATTACTAGTGGATTCATTGGAGAAATTGTCAAAAGGCAGTATTGAAAATCTGAAAATGAGGTGTCAAAGAGGCTATAAGGAAATACACATTATAATATACTGTTCAGAATTCATTTCAACACTCCCCTATGGAGAACAATCTAGCAGTTTCTATCCAAATGGCAAACGTGGATACCCTCTGAGACCCAATCGGTATGAGATGGATTAAATAAACTATGACACAAACACACAGTAAGATCCCACGCACCTATAAAAAAGGACTTAAGATCTGCTTTGTTTACAGATTTATGAAGATCCTAAAGTGAAAAAAATACAAACACGATGAAGAAATGTGGACAGCCATCTACCATTTCACGAATATCAGGAAGTAAAAACTTCCACAAAAGACTAACCCACAGAATCTAGATTTAGACAGAGCGACGACATTGGACTTGGAACTTAGCAGGTTCCTTTTCCTTCCCAAAACATCAGCGTTATCTTCTGAAAGCTAAGGAAATACTAACCACCTTGCCAGTACTATTGTGAGGAGTACAATGATTAATTATAAAAATGAGTATTATCATGATGCCTTGTACATATTGATGCACAAAACTAGTATTGATTGACTACCTAGTAGATGCCACAGGCTGTTTGAGGGGCTGGCAACGCATCAGTGAACGAAACAGACGCTGAAAATCAGACTCATGAACATAGGAAATAAACACACCAGTCATCCAAACCAAATCCTTTTTTTTTTTTTTTTTTGGTAACCTAGCATCACACTCACTTTGTATGATGATATTCTGTGACTTCTAAACTAACTTTCCCTAATCATTCCCTGAACACACGCTTCTAATGCGATGGCCTCTGGCTAAAACACACTTCTGCCTCCGTTCCAAACCATCCTACCCTCTACACAACTGCACAACTTGACCCGTGCCCCAAAACGCATTGCAAACGCTACTACCTGCGTAAAGGAGTCCCCGAATAGCCCTCCTCTAAAATGATTACCTCACTTGCCCGTAATGACGGGAAATGACAGTTTGCACTATGGAGGTAGCATCTACGTTACTGTTAATGACGTGCCTCCCTAGATTATAAGATCCTGAGAGTTCATACAATTAAAAAAACATCAGACATTTGCATGTTCATATACTTAGGGCAGCTTGAAATCGTCTCATTTGCCTTGCCGCCTTGAACAGGAATCATCTCTTATTTATCTGTTCTACTGCGGAACCAATTCTGATTTTTGGAAGGTCGGGGGTGAATGTCCTTCATCTTTCTGTCCCTGGAATTCACACCGTACTTGGCAATGGTAGCTGTGTGATACGTACTGTGTGTTCAATGAGCTGATACAGAAGTTGTCCCGCTACACTTGGTTTAGTAAGGGCCTCAAAATTGCACAGAAATGGGAATTTTAGCTATTGCTTTTGGAGGGGAGATCTCAACACATGAAAGCAGTAACGTAACTTCTTCATATTGCTTTCTTTGTTGAGCGGCCAGGTGGATGTGTCTGTGCTTGAAGAGAACGTACAGACAGGGGATTCAGGGGACTCCTAGGCCAACAACCCTCACCTCTCTGATCAGCAGTAGCGACCAAGCCTAGCATCCAAATCCACCACCATTCCTTACCTAAGTATTCAGTGCATAACCTGGCACATGGAAACTGTTTTATAATAGAATTTCTTTAAACAAACATATCAATGAATAGCAGTCAACTCTGTAGCAACCTCCAAAATGAGCACTATGATGGTCCCCACTTGGGTCCAATCCCCCACTTGGGATTACAAGAGATGGATGCTAGCTACAGCCCAGAAGAGAATGCCATATAATCAACAGCACCCTCCTACCTTGGCATTCTGGAAAGCCTCATGTTTTCTTACAAAGACAACACTGCAACTCAGAGGACCCAAATGGATTAAATATAAACTTAATGATGTTAAATTATCAAGCTTTGATGAGTTTCATTGATATAAGATTGTTTCTTTTTTCCAGATTAAGGATCCCGAGGTAGGAAATGGCTCTTCCTTGGATGGTGAGCTCATAGCTCCAACAATGACTATATCCCTGACTGACCGTTCTGAGAAAGTTCAATCACACAGGAAAGTTGAAAGAACACAAACATCTTGTTAATCTTCTAGAGCAGTGGTTCTCAACAAGAGATGATTTTGCCCCCCAGTGGACATTTGACAATATCTAGAGACATTTTTGACCACAACAACTGGGGGCGGTGGAATGCTACTGGCATCTAGTGGGTAGAGACCGCGGATGCTGCTGTGCCGAGGACAGACCTACAGCAAAAAACAATTGGATCCCAAATGTCAGGAGTGTGGAGGCTGAGAAACATGGACCGAGGTTTACCGATTATTTCTAGTTTGCAACATTTTTCCAATTTCTTCTCTCTCTCTCTCTCTTTCTGAATTTGAAATATTTATTTCAATCATCTGATATGTACTAATGGCTGTTATGGTCTAAGGGACATGAGGACACTTCCCCCGCAAATTCTACAGAATCTATCACTTAAGAAAAACGACACACTCCCGTAAAACCACAATACCATATCACACTAAAATTTAATATTTATACAATATTACATAGACTCTATATCTAAATTTCCCCAATGACACAACTACTTTTATAGGGCGTTTTGTGTGTGATTCAGTATCCAAACAAGCTCTATATGCCTTGCATTTAGTCATGCTGTCTCTTTTTAAAACAATCATTTAAGGAGGCAAAGTTATTATAAAAATGACCCAAGGAAATATGATGCCACCTTTCACCCCTGCCCCCAAGACACAACGATGACCAATATTCGTAAATGACACGATAGACTTTATGTGAGACCCCTAGAGTTCACAAAGTGCCTAGCAATGCTAGTGACCCAACAGTTGCTCTTAGTTGACTGGGCTGACACACAAGTTGTTAGAAGCTATTCCGCAAGACCCTGATACTACTGGGAGTTTGGGACAAGGCAGAGAGGGCCCCCGAGAATTCTAAAATTTCTCAGAAGCAGAGTTCAAGATGACAACATAATGTATCAACTTGTGAACAAATAGAAAGCAGGACCACAAGTGTCCAGTGATTTATAATGAGGAAAGTGAACAGGTACCAGAGGCCCCGACATTTTGTGGGAGAAGAAAGGCAGATAGAAAAGAGAGGCAACAGCAGCCAGAAGAAGGGTCTGAAATCAAGCACCTTTCTGCCTCAGCAACGAGCCCAGTGCACAGGGAGACCTGGCTGCTTACATTCCCCGAGGAATGCGGACACTTAGCTATCCCTCTTGTCTTTCCTCTTCCATTCAAGGATCTGAGGTGACAAAATAATCTTTCACAAGGACAATGAAGAGTCAGGTTTACCTGATGACTTGGGGAGAGACTTGTCAATCTGGATTACCAGAAAATTCAGAGTGGAAACAGATGGCATAAGATAAGCTAAGCCTCTACACATAGAGGGAGTTCCAGACAGCCAATGACCATTCATTGTATCCACTCTTTTCGCAAGGTTCTGGTCCCCTGTGTGTAAAATACAGCAACCCTATAATATGCGGTTCCTACTCTCTGGGTTATAAGGTAGTCTAAATAACTGTTTTCTGTTTCAGGCAGCTAGTGCCCTTATGACACTAAATTGATCCCCTCAATCATTTAAAACATTTCATTGCAGAAAAGTTCAAGGCATTCATTGCGTGGAACCGGAGCTGTGATAAGCAGACAGGATGCTTGCCCTCTTAGAAAACACTGCTGACCTAGACAAGCTGGAGAACATCTCACCCAACTTCCCCAGGGTATAAGCTCTGGGTTGCTCCATGCGCACTAAACATCCACTGAATCTTGGCAGGTAGGAGTCCGGTGCTAGGGAAGTCAACCATTAGGGGACAAGGAACTTTTCCTTACACCCCTCAATCAGCCCACAACTATTTCCCCCATACTGAAAATTAAATAATTTTTTCCTCCTTTGTCTAAGGGTCAGTCCTTTTCTCTCGCTTGTAATATGGAAGCTGAAAATGCCCTGAGGACCTACCAAAGGCATTGTCATAGGACTTGACAGTGATTATAAAATAAATAAAATGCAACATTGAAAAAATCTGCCAAATGGCCCAAGGTAATTTTCCAATGTGTTGTTAAAACACTTCTGCAGAGATTCATCGTTTTGAGAGGCCAATTCATGTTCACATTTGACTTTTTAATAGATGACTCATAAGCTAAAATTGCTACTCCCCAAGCTTAGCCAAATCCAAGTGGCTTCCCATTGAACGTCCTTATGAACTGTATATGAAATCTTCAGACATTTCCCAAGTTAGCTACCCATTGTGAAAGTTATATTTTTGTCATTGGTTGAGGATACCCCGTATATTTTGATCAGTTTTTAATGTTTACAGGTTATCATATGAAGTATTTGCTTTTAAAGATTATAGTTTTCTTAACCTTCCTAGCCTCGCTTTAGGACTTTCAGCAAGCAGGTTAAAAGTATATCTGTTAGCTAAGCGATCTCCCATTCCATTGAAGTTTTTTAAAAATTTCTTGGTAAGGTAATAAAATATTATTTAAAAATTATCCTCACTTTGAAATAAAAAGGAAGAGATTACTAAAAAGAAGAAAGCGGAGAGACAATAGAAGGAACTGATAGGACTGTTTATGTCCCTTTGGTGAATTCAAAGTAAGAAAGAATATAAATGGAAGAATACTAGCCAGGAAGGCCAGAAAGTTCTACACTGCCGATTGATAACAGGGAAAAGCAAACTTTCATGTAAAGAGACAGGTAATAAATATTTTCAGCTTTAAGGGTCAGAGAGCAACTGGGTTGAAGGTAGAGAACTCTACCATTGTATCAGTGTAGCTGCACAATATGGAAACTAATGGAAAGGGATGTATTCCAATAAAGCTTTATTTAGATAATAAAGACTAGACATTTGGCACATGAGCCAATTTGCTGATCTGACTTACAGTGACACTGTGGAAAAGTCATTTATACTTTTGTGTGTCACTTTTCTTATTCGAAAAAAACAGTGCTGGCCTACATGATATTTGAGGCTCCATTAAAATTCAAAATGTTCACCTTTAAAAACTAAAGAGGTCTTTTTTCTTAAAGGCCATAATCTTTAACAGAATTTAATAGAACCAAATAGACAAATTTTACAAAACTATTTTCCAGAGAGATATCAGTTCGACAATCAAAAATAGTGAACAAGATTCCTATTTTTTTATTTTGTTAATTGGTTTATTTGAGAGAGAGAGTACAAGTGGAGGGGCAGAGTGAGAGAGAGAAGGAGGGTCTCCGTTGAGCAGGGGGCCAGACAGGGGGCAGGATCCAAGGACTCCGAGATCGTGACCTGAGCTGAAGGCAGAGGCTTAACTGAATGGGCCACCCAGGCACCCCAAGATTCCGATTTTAAACAGCATTTGAGCCAAGGATAAAAATATTATACTTCAATCCATCACATACCTGAATATTTATGGGGAGTTTTAAATCTCTGAACCATTTATCTTGTCTTATAAATAGGATCGCTATCTGGATGAATAGTATTTTAAATACGCAATATGTAGGCAGTCTAAAACCAAAATGAGAAAACTCACTCGAGTGGTTGCATTCCAGAACTCAAATGATTCTTTTTTTTTTTTTTAAAGATTTTATTTATTTATTAGAGAGAGAGAGACTGAGAATGAGAGGGGAGAAGAAGGTCAGAGGGAGAAGCAGACCTCCCGCAGAGCCGGGAGTCCGACATGGGACTCGATCCCGGGACTCCGGGATCATGACCTGAGCCGAAGGCAGTCGCCCAACCAACTGAGCCACCCAGGCGCCCTCAAATGATTCTTTTTGGCTTAAATAAACAGTATCACAAGCTGATTGTTTTAGGGGTTTCAAATGTGAGGTTATAAAATGGTTTTAATGCCAAATAGTATGACGCCCAATAACAGAACTGTGGTTTTGGGGCGCCTGGGTGGCTCAGTGGGTTAAAGCCTCTGCCGTTGGCTCAGGTCATGATCTCAGGGTCCTGGGATCGAGCCCTGCATCAGGCTCTCTGCTCAGCGGGGAGCCTGCTTCCCCCTCTCCCTCTGCCTGCCTCTCTGCCAACTTGTGATCCCTCTCTGTCAAATAAATAAATAAAATCTTAAAAAAAAAAAAAAGAACCGTGGTTTCAGCCTCATTCGCATATTCTAAACAACTAAAGCGCATTGATCTTACAAGCCAGAATGGGTCTATTTTCAGTCAAAACCACGCCTGACTTTGGTTTGCTACGTCCTTATTTATGGTGGAATTATAATCCCTCAAGAACAGGACCCCTGCTGACATCCTTAGCAAGGTAAGACAGAATGTTACAGCATATTTAAGTATATGTAAGTACACCGACACACTAAGATGTGTTTTCTGGCTTGGTTCCCCAGAGTCAGACTGCATTTGCAATGCTGTTAATGGGTTATTTACAATATAAACAAAACACATCAACCTAGTGTTACTTTATTTTTATCTAAATCCAGGAAGATTTCTGATGGCTTTTCATTAAGAGTCATTTAATACAGAGATTCTGGGCTTTGTTCCTGCATTTACATAACCGTTGCCAGTCCCCATCACAACCCTGAATTCATCATGCATTTCCAAGGCTTCTCTTCATTTTCGAAACCATTAACATAGACGCAACAAATGTACACGTGATGCTAAGAGCAGAAAATTAAAATTATTTCATTAACACGCCGCCTAGATAACAAAGGGGAATACATTATGTCACTAGATTTCTTGGTATCTGCTCACCGCCAAGGTCACTGAAAATGTGTGAGAATAGAAAGCACAAAAGCCTCAGAGGAGACAAACACATACATTTAAAAATACCTATCTACCCTCAGGGCCTCCCCTGCCAACTTTTTGCTGCAAGGGAGGGGGGCAGTTCTTTAAACAACTGTGAAGATCAAAGGGAGAAAATATATGCTAAGGATGAAGAGAGAACTTGCCGGTAATATTTTATTGACCTTACTCATATTTTTCTTGGTTCTCTGTCTTCAAAATTGCTTCTAATAAGCACGATCGTATGGGGAGAACTGCGACAGAGGAAGACGATAGAACACTGTCTGCAAAAAACCCACAATATAATAAAGAATAGAGAAGGGACAAGGAGATATTGAGCACGGGCTTAAAAACCCAAGCAGGAGGTCTCCAGAATGCACATGGGGAAACCACAATGATCATTTATGGGTTGGAAAGTCTCTGAGAGCCGGAGTCGACCTGAAGCCCAGGGGAAAGGAAAGACATATACGCGTTGAAGAATTATCAACATTTCCCTTCCTACCTTCACATTTTCATAACAGTTTAGATAACAATTATATTTATCATGAATATTATAATAAAAACTCTCAAAGTTAAATGGTGCCATTATTAAAAATATTCGGTTGCTTAGTTTTTCCTCCTTTTTTCCAGTTTCCATTTGGCATTCATTCATGCTTTTCACTCCAACTGTTCCTAATAGAGGTAAATTAACTCTGAACAGAGAGAAAGATCCAGAAACTCCCAGTCCCAGCTCAAATAATGCACACAAGTAAACTCTGCTACCTTATTATGCGCAGACATAGGATCATTTTAGGAATTAAGACAAAAATGATTATGACATTTCCCTAAGAGGTGTCATAGAGAAGAAAGGCCATGGAACGGGGAAGACTGTGAGCTCTGAATATTGTTACATCATGGAGTATTTAATTCCACAGAAAGAAAGATATTTACTTACAAAGTGCGCAGACTTACAAATTATTGGAAAGCGCTATATTGGAAGCAAGTACGACATGCTAAGTTTTTATTAGACAAGTACTGAAAACCTGTCCTTTTTTTTTTTTTAAGATTTTATTCATTCTTTTGAGAGAGAGAGAGAGACAGAGAGAGCACAAGCGGGGTTGGGGGTGAGGGAGAGGGAGAAGCAGACTCCCCGCCGAGCTGGGAGCCCAACATGGGGTTCGATCCCAGGACCTGGAGATCATGACCTGAGCAGAAGGCAGACACTGAACCATCTGAGTCACCCAGGTGCCCAGAAAATCTGCTCTTCTGATAATGATAATATATACTACAATTGATAATATCTTTAGGAAAGAGATATTAGCAACTACATGATACATGCGTACATATTATCCAAACATCTTATTAAAAGACAGGTTCTGATTCATTAAGTGTACGTTGGTGCTCAATTTCCAAAACCTCCCAGGTGGTGGTGACGGTTCTGGTCCAGGGGACACAACTTGAGTAGCAGACTTAAACGTGTTTGGAAAACAGAGAGCAAACAATCACTGCTAGACTTGGGACTCCCAGTCAAATAATTTCAAAGGTGTCTCTGGATCCATCAAGGCTGGCCTGGCAGGTATTTGGAAGGAGAGAAGTCAATACCAAGGTTTCCTTTGACACTGACCTTGGCAGACCCAGGATAACTGATTTGAAGAAGGAAAAGAAAAGAAAAGAAAAATATGTCTCATGAGTAATAGTGGCATTTCACGGTCGTGGTTATCTTACATTTAATATATGAGCATGGTGAGCATGCATTAAATGGAGCACTAAATCATTTCTGTTGAAAATTACAGAGCCTGATATACATTCTGGATTCAAAGGATTCACTTACCCGGCCAAGATTCTGGAGTAAGTGTCTATCTTAGAAGCTCTATCAGCATCCCCAACTATAGAGAGACATGGCAGGGCCCTCAGCTTTGGCTGTTGCTTTCGTAACTTAGAATAATAGAGATTCAACACTCTTGGAAACTTTCCTTGAAGACCCTACCCTACTCCTCTATGAAAGAATTGACTGAACACCTATTGTATATCGTACACCTCAACTAAACTGTTTAAGACCACAAACTGATCACCCAGTCTTAATTTTCACTGAACATGTACAAAAGTTGATGAGAGATTAACTATTACACATAACATTATTTGAGAACATCTAAGAATAAACTAGACTGAAAATCCCTACAAAAATGTTAGACGTCCGAGGAGGGCCATTTCTTGTACTACCTACTTCACAAAGGCTTAAAATTGGGTGTAGTGATAGTTTCTCCCCATTATTCCAGAGTACTGGACAGCAAACTACAGGCCACTGATTTGGATCACCATCCGTTTTCATGAATACAACTCATTGGAATATGGCCATGCCCATTGATTTTAGTATAGTGTATGGCTACTCGTTAGAGGGAATGGCAGAGTTGAATAATGGCAGAGTTGAAGCATCCAATTGAACAACCTGCAAAGGCTAAAATATTTACTATCTAGATCTTTACAGAAAGATTTTGCCAATCCATAATCTAGACCAATGATTAATTACCATCCTGACATTACTTCGATTTCATCTTATATTACAGTCCACCCAAGATAGGGGTGGGGGAAGTCAAGAGAGAGAGACACACACACAGACAGAGAGAAAGAGGAGTAGGAGTGAGTGAGAACCAGGCAGGTGCACAAGCTCAGGGGACGTGATGACTCATGCTATGTCCCAAGGGAGCCTGTGTCTTAAAGGTTCTGAACCCCCCTGTATCCGAGTAAATTGGAGATGACCAGCATGAGGGTTTGCCTAAACACAGAGCTCAATGACTACAGCTGACCAAAAGTAAACTAGAGTTTTTCTGGGCACAACTAAAGCTGTGATATTTAGGATGGTGAAATGACTGAGAACAATAAGCAAGCATTCGATTATACATGTAACTAAATTAACAGAAACCAAATGGTGCTTTTGGCAGCTCTGTAAGAGTTATTTTCATTCACAGGGATTTTCAAGAGGTTCTATAATGAATTGCAGCCATAAAATATTTAATATTAGCACTACCGATCGATGGTGAATCTCCTAAGCCATAGCAGAGAGAAAGAACACGGTCTCTGCCCTTTGCAATGCAGACAACCCAGGGGCTCAGCCACGGCCGTGCTGGTTTATGGGCTGTGTATTTCTCCTTCTGTTATTTTACAATCTTAGCTGGGCTCCAAGGACCCAGCAGGAAGACGAGGCCGGAACTGCACTTCATAAGCAATTAACTTTTTTCTCCCTTTGAACATTTACTCCTTTATGTTCATCAATTCTTAAGAACGAAATGGAAACAGACACCTTCTGTCATTGCCACTGGAAAGACGACTAAATGTAATCTTGGCCAAATTACAGTATGCGTTGAGTGTATGTTCCGGTGTGCAGCATTTCGTTCATTGACTCTCATTCTATACGTCCAACAGATTCCACACTTTGACAATTGTGAGTACTGTGATTCACACAAGTCACTGCTAGTCACAAATATCCTGGAGCGTAACGGTTCCCAAGATGCTGGTGACTTTTTCGAATTTAAAATAAATTTATTTATTTAAAGTCAATATTTACGGAAAAAGCATGCTGTTTCATTGTTTTCCCACACTAAAAAAAAAAATCAACAAAATTAAATTTCCTCATCCCCAGATTCTATACCAGAACATAATACATAAGGGCAACTGACTGTCTCTGTTGGTAGAGCAGGCAAGTCTTGATTTCAGGGTTGTAAGTTTAAGCCCCACTATGAGTGTACAGATTACTTAAAAATAAAATCTTTAAAGGAAAAAAGAAGGGGGCGCCTGGGTGGCTCAGTCGGTTAAGTGTCTGCCTTCGGCTCAGGTCATGATCTTGGGGTCCTGGGACGGAGCCCCACATCGGGCTTCCTGCTCAGTGGGGAGCCTGCTTCTCTCTCTCCTGTGCTCTCTCTTATCAAATAAATAAATTAAATCTTGTTTAAAAAGGACATATTCTTTAAAAAAAAAAGGAAAAAGAAGTTACTATATAAACTTAGAAAAATATTTTTTAAACTTAGAAACAATTTGGATAGAAAAGACCAGTAGGTTTGATGCTTAAATTTTTTTTTAAATAAGCTCTACGACCAACTCAGGACCCCAAGATCAAGAGTCGCATGCTCCAAGGACTGAGCCAATGCGAAGCCCCAGTATGATGCATAAATTTAATTTACTTCACGCAGGCATGGAAGAAAAAATTACACAGTAAGAACTAAACATTTTAGTAAATGAACCTGCCTATTAACATAAAATGTATAAAAATCCCCTGAAGGAAACAAAATGGGTCTTCATTTCATGAAGGACTAGAATATAAATATTGCAGTTAAAGATCTGGCATCATATATCCAAATGTCATTCTACCATAACAAGAAACCCTAACTTTATTTATAGAAAATAATGAGGTATGAATGATACAATCAAAAGTGGTAAACATAAACTTTTCATGGCTTACATAACTAACTTTGTTCCTCTGCGGGGAATGGGAAAAACTAAGAACTCAATGGAAACCACACTACTCTGTAGAGTAAATGGCTTCAGCTCTACTCACACTTGAAAATGCTGTAAAATTCTCCCCTCCCTGCTGAAGCTTCTTTACTCTACTCAATACACACTGAAGACTCCAAATTCCCATACTTCTGATCATCTCACTCTCACATTCAATACATCTAAAATGTTCTTTCCCTCCCACCTGCTCCTTTACCTAATAACCCCATTCGGAAAAATGGCAACTGTTGTCTTCCAAGAGAGGCTGCAGTGAATTTCATATAGTTCTTGGAAGACACCTACCTTGTCTTGCCTTTGAGTATTGAAAGTTCCTAACTCCTCAAGCAGAGAAGCAACCTCCAAGGCTCCCATTGCCATTCTCCCAAATGAACAAAGCCTAATGGTTCGTCCTCCAAGAAACATTCTGTCAACCTGGTTTACCCAATATGGTAACTGCACATCAAAGAGTTATTATCATTTTAAAAGTTTTTATATTGAAGTCATCTCAACCTTCGACATGGGACTGGAACTGACAACTCCAAGATCAAGAGTACAATGCTCTCCCGACTGAGCCAGCTGGGCAATCACATTGAATATAGTTATTGAAGATGGCAAATGTGGTGAGTGCGAATTGGGATGTACTCCATGTGTCAAATACACACGTTTCAAAGACTTACAAGGAAAAGAGGACAACAAAATGTCCCCTGAATTGTTTAGACATTGATTATATATTGAAACAAGGCTATTTTGGGGCTCCTGGGTGGTTCAGTCGTTAAGCGTCTGCCTTCAGCTCAGGTCATAATCTCAGGGTCCTGGGATCAAGCCCCCATCAGGCTCCTTGCTCAGCAGGAGGCCTGCTTCTCCCTCTCCCTCTGCTACTCCCCTGCTTGTGTTCCCTCTCTCTCTGTCGAATAAATAAATCAAATCTTAAAAAAAAAAAAAAAGAAACAAGGCTATTTTGCCTATATACGGGGCCCAGTAGAATCTATTACTCAGTCAATTTCACCAGCTCCTTTTTATTTTTAAAATATGGCTGGCAGAAAAATTCAAATAACACACATACCTCAGATTATTATTGGACTATGTGGCTCTAGATTATGGGAGAGGGTCGGTGATCCTCTAACAGATTCCTTTACATCTCCCATTCTTTTTCTTTTTCTTTAAAGATTTTATTTATTTATTTATTTATTTATTTGAGAGAGAGAGAGAATGAGAGAGAGGAAGAGGTCAGATGGAGACGCAGACTCCCCGCTGACGAGGGAGCCCGATGCAGGACTCGATCCAGGGACTCCAGGATCATGACCTGAGCCGAAGGCAGTTGCTTAACAACTGAGCCACCCAGGCGCCCTCCCATTCTTTCTCTTAATTTACCAGGTGGCTCGTGGGTCTTTTCTGGGTGCTGTTAGCTGCCTGAAGCACGGAACTTGTTCTCCTGATCAGGATGCCACCCATGACTGACCCATAGAAGACCTCCACGTATGTTCTATGAATAATAAGAGCTATATTATGAATCAAGAACTGCTGTCACATTGTCCTCCTAGGTCATGATTACCATGAAGGAGTAACATATATTATCTCCACCAGCCCTTCAACATTCACGGACGGAAATGTCTATCATGGATTGGTACAAGACCGTTGTCTTGTTGTCTTCTTCCGATACTGAGATCTTTCCCCCAAAATGCCTTGTTTTGTTTGTTATCTTCCACAAGACTCGGTAGAGGCTGATACCTGAAAAGTCATTATCAATTCAATAAATAGTAAGCTAAACTTTTTCTTTTTTTTTACAAGTCCTACAGGGCGGGCCTGATGTACAAGGAGAAGCGCCGATTGGTTGGACCCCTTCAATCAGGTACGCATGTGGAATCTCTGTGCCGGGAGCGGGGAGGCTTAAGCTCAGGGGCCGGGGGCACAAGTGGGCCAAGAGGCGGGGGTAGAAGAGGCGCGTACCACGGGTTTGGTGAGCTCCCCAAATCACTTGTGCAAATCCCCCACATGTACCTAAAGAAACCAGTGTGCAGGAAGGGCTGTTTCCCAGGGACTCAGCCTCTCTCCTTCTTCATCCCCTAGACAGTAGGTAGCAAAGAAGAAGGACTGCCCCAAAGCTATTGTAAATTACTGCCCGAGGGCTCTATCTAGCTCCGGAATGGTGGCTCGAGACCCCAGGTCAACTATTCTTTGCAGCTCACGATTCTTTTTGGTAGAAAGAGACAAACTTAATTTACACTGCAACAAGCAAGAACAAAACTGAACAACTGCAAAGATTATTTAATGAAAACAGCCACATCAGAACATATGTTTGTTCTAAGGCTTTTTTTTTTTTTTTTTTAAGGAAGCTCGGAAGCCGGCTGTCCAATCCGTCATTATCTACAGGCTCACAGTCTCTGTTAGCTCCGCCGCTGTGATGAATGTTTCTGATGGGGGGTCCCAGAGTCATTAAGATCATTTGTTTTATTCACTCAAAGTACGCCAGCCATCGATCATGACTCACAAGACAAAGTGATAACGGCCAATCTCACTGTAGTGGAAAGAAGCAAGCTGAAAGTAGCTTTCCTGAGGATACAGGCAAAGGACTTGAAAAGGAAGAGGCTCGGCAAACAAGAAACTTTTTTGTAAACTGTACAAACCATAATTACTGATTATGTTCCGTAGGAGTCTGGGTGCCTGTCTCCTATTGATATCTAGTATCTTATGATGGGAAACTCTTTTCTGAGAGAGAAAGGAAGTCAAAGATGCAACAGCGAAATTGGAAATTTTCCTATCCCAGTTTCATTTCTTTTTCTTTTTGAACGTAGCCTACCTGAAGCTTCTATTCTCAAACCTCTCTGATCACCGCTGCAGAATTCGACATTCTAACTCTCAAAGGTTTTTTGTTGTGTTTTTCTCCAAACAGTGCCTGCCTTCCTCCAGTTCTGGGATTTTGGCCATGTGTCCTTGAAGCCAGTCTCTGTTTATGTAATTGTTCTAATTTCTTTCCTGCAATTACTTTTCTTTCTTTCTTTCTTTCTTTCTTTCTTTCTTTCTTTCTTTCTTTCTTTCTTTCTTTCTTTCGAAATTTTGCTTTCTGGCAAGTCCTCTCGTTCCCTTTGGCAGTATTTCACACAGGCACAAATAGTCGCGATGATCGAAATGTGCACTTGGAAAGGGGGCCTCACCCAGGAGTTGAGGCCCCTCGCCAGACTTATCTCATCATTCTGCCCCCTACTCTGCAAATTAGGGACCTATTCCCCAGTAGACACAGCAGAGGGTAAAGACAGCTGCTTTATTAGACTTACAGACCCAGGAAGGGACAGAGAGTCATTTACATCACATTAGGCCTCATTACTTAACTTCTCCCTACCTTCCCTTCGAGGCCCCTGAGACTAATATCTTATTATATCTGTACTTATTGTTTGTTTGTTTATTTGTTTACTTATTTATGTATTTAAAAGTAATCCGTACACCCAACGGAAGGGCTCCATCTCAGGAGGCCAAAATCAAGATTCGAATGCTCTAGCAAACGAGCGAGCCCACAGACCCATTAACTTTGCTCTTGGTGCCACAGGCTTTCCTGGTTCCTTGGACAGCTCCACAACCATCCTACTCTTCCCACCTCTGTATTATTCCTGATTTTACTGACATATCGTTAACACCATTTAAGAACTTGAAAAGAGGGGCCTCATGGCGCAATCAGTTAAGCGTCAGACTCTTGGTTTTAGCTCAGCTTATAATCCTGGGGTCCAGAGACCAGAGCCCCCGACATAGGCTCCCCACTGAGCCCAGACTCCCCTTTCTCCCTCTGCCCCGCCCCCGTAAAAAATAAATAAATCTTAAGGGGAAAAAAAAAAGAACTTTATAAGGAAAAACCTTTAGCCACACACCATGCTCCTCCCTACCCATGGTGATTAACGGGGCAAATGATTCTGACAAATTCAAAGATCTGACCAACCTGGAGGACTGTCCAATGTAATTACATTAGAGAAGGCTTCAGGTTTTTGGTCAACACTTTTATTTTTTTTTTTAAACCACATTATAACCATCATTGCTTTTTTTTTTTTTTAAGATTTCATTTATTTGGGGCGCCTGGGTGGCTCAGTGGTTTGAGGCTCTGCCTTCGGCT